>CM021771.1:38937482-39060386 GCA_011076525.1 Nettapus auritus | reverse complement strand
GGCCCCAGGGCCGGGATTGACGGCTCCGGCCGGCGGGGTGCCGGCACCTCGGAGGCTGCTCGGTTCTGGCGTACGCGTGCTGTTGCGCGCAGCCTGTTGAGCGTATTTCGTTCCGTAATTTTTTCCTCATCTTCTTCTTGCAGCGTGCTTGGACGTCAGTGACCTCAGCTAGGCTAAGGATGTTGAAAATTCAGGAATACGGCTCGGGTCTGCGGTGCTTCTGCACTGAATACACGAACCATTTGGGAGCGACCCGTCCCCGGAGAGAGCCTTGTCACGACTGGGGAACGTGCAGGTTCTAGGTACCTCCAGAGAACTGCGATCATGCTTCAGACAACACGGCCTTGATAAAAAAGGCTGAAACAACACTGAAAATTACTGCATCGTTGCAGACAAGATCTGCAAAGGACAAAAAGATTGGTGGAATCTAAATGATACTGACAAAATTTCTCAGAGGCATCCAAAATACTTGTTAAACTGGGCCATGAGAGGCATTTAAGACAGGCAGATTCACACTGATGCATTTAGGAACAAGGAACGAGGTCCGTGCCCGCAGTGCAGAAGGCGAGATGCTCTGGCTTGGAAGGCAGCACCTTTAAAAGGATTTGGAGCTATAATGGTGATGCAACTCAACAAGAATGGTGCTGTAGCAAAAAAAGTTAATGCCTTCTTTGCGCATGTAAACAAGGGATTAGTGAGCCTATGCAGAGGCGCCGATACCACTTCTGAATACACCCTTGGTAAAACAAGCACTGTGATATGGTTTCTGGTTTATGTGTCCCATTTTTCAAGATACTGAAGAACTGGGGTGCAGAAGAGAACTGAATGAATGTTTTTTTTTCACAAATACACTTGGACAACTTCATTATATTAGAATGAGAGGGAATAGCACAAAGGTGTGCCAGGGACTGGACATTAGGAATTTTTTTTTTTTACCGTGAGGATGGTCAAACACCGGGACAGGCTTCCTAGAGGGGTGGTTGATGCCCCATGGCTGCCAGTGTTCAAGAAGCATTTAAACAATGCCTTCAATAAGATGCTTTAACTTCTGGTTAGCACTGAAGAGGTCAGACAGTTGGACTAGATGATCTTTGGAAGGTCCCTTCCAACTGAACTACTCTATTCTATGTATTCATGCAGTTTATACATTTTGTAACTTCTACATTATCTTCTGTGCTCCCTTGAAAATTTATTTATTATTTATTTGAAGCTTACTTTCACATGGAGATCACTAACAAAAGCATATAGCAACGCTGGCTGAAATATATACTGAATCCTTTGTATCAAAACCTGCATATATTTGTTTTCTCTGTTATAAAATGAAAATTGAATTTGTCCATATTTTTATATAGATAATAGACCGGTGACATTAATTTCAGGATTTCTTTCATTTAAAAATGAAAGATTTGGTTCTGAAGTTTAGGGTTCTGAAGGTTTTAATCCTAACCCTACTCCTGCTGTGTATTTACTGAAACCATCAGCAGATGTGCAACAATGGCTTAAAAGCGGATGCTGCTTCCCTTGTACGCTCCCTACCCTTCTGTTGTCTGCAAAGTGTGTGTACGTATGTATCAGCTCCTCAAACGCTGCTTTTTCAGATCAGCCTGTAAGGTAAAAGAGATTTGAGGACCATATAGTGGCTTGAAAACTGCAGCAACAAAACAAACTGTGTTTGATGGAAAAATGCAATTGCTAGGTAAGATTCCCAGGTTGAAGGGTGGTGCGGACGATTGAAAGCAATTTCAGGTGTCTGTTTTTATTCTGCCACTGTGTATCCCTCAGAGCATTTAGTCTGTATAAACAGTTCAACTGTGTTTGACAGTAACTTACTTAAGTAACTGGTACTTATTAATCTCTCAGTTCCCAGTTGCAGAACTCTACTTAAAAATCTTTATGCTCCCTTCATGATTTTTAAAATACGAGATTTAAAATCAAATCAAACATCAAATAGATGTACAGAATATAACTGGTGACGAAGATCTCAGCATTACTCAAAGAATTTGTTAGAACATTATCTGAGTAGCACAATAGTCATTCCAACTTGCTTTTAATGTTGACACTTAAGATTTTTGCAGAAGCAGGGAGGATTTGTTATATCACAAGAGGTAATTTGAAACGGTTCTGTTGGCATAAAATCCTATTTGAAATGAAGTACAGATATTCTTACTTTGGTGTAGCTAACTGAGGTTATTGCTACCTGTGGTAACCCTGATGAGCTGTATCAAAGTAACCGCTACAGAGCATTGTCTCTAGGTGGTTTTTACGTTCAGATAACCATCTCATGTTAATGGTTTTAGAGTTCGTTTTTTGTTTTGTTTTTGTTTGTTTGTTTTAGTAGGTAAAGACACATACAGCAGTTGTGGTCTGAATGCCATCATTATGAGCACACAGTTGATAATGTTAGCAGAAGCATTCATATGATGTATTTTTCTCTCCCAGTCTCAAATGGCTTGCCTTTTCCATCCCAAACATCCAGTACTCCAGCTGTTCCCTGCATTTGGGCCAAGCTGATTAGCTTCCCTACATATAACTTCTACATCACAGTTTCATATAATTAACAAAACGAAACAAAAATGATCTTCCTCACAGCAAAAAAGGAAAATGTAGGGACAGTATGAAATACATCTGTTAATAACAGTAAGGATTTGCTGAGCGAACTACAGTTTATCTTCATGTTTAATTCATCATGAACAACTAAATATGAATTTAACAGCAAAATAATTACTACAGTGTCAGTACTGCAGGACATCTTCTATGCTATGCATACATTTCACGCAGCGTCTTTCAGTGGGTCTCTGAGGGGTACAGAGGAGAATCCATATATGTGCTCAGAACCGAGCTGCAGTCTTACACAGAAGAGCATCCTCGTAAGAACACTTGACATGACTGCCTTGTATGGTGTTGGAGGAGCAGAGCAACGTGGAGACAAAGGCTCTCAGGGGTACAACAGCAGAAAGTCAGTTATCTCACATTTCTGTCTTTTTGCCTTCAGCAGCTCAGTAGCTGGAGACTTGTCCCAAAACAAGGGCAGAACACCATGTGCAGCTCAGCCAGCAGCTTTTCCCTCTTCCTGCAGAGAGTCACATTCTCTTCCCTCCATTCTGCATGTGGGCTGAGGCCTCTGTCTGGAAAGAAAGTTTTCTCTGTCTCAGAGGAAATGTCTTCGCTCTGGCAGCCTTTTATGATTTTGTCTTTGTCTCTGAAATCTGAGACTAAAAAACAGAGCTGTGATGCTGCTGTTGTGGGATCTATTCCTAGTCACGCGCAGTGCTTGCTCGCTCTTCCTCTGTACATTAAATTGGAAGCTTTGAAAGACAGTTTACTGTTATTTGGAATTAGGTCCTGCTGTTCCACAGGAAAGCTCAGAATCAGGGCATTTTTAACTGGGGCTTGATTTTAACACGTCCCTATTTGTCTCATCAGAGCAATCCTTTTGGTCACAGCAGCACAAGGATTTTGGCTCTCCAGAACCTTCCTTTTGGGAACAATTCAGCCCATGACTGTTTATCTGCCTCTACTGTTCTGCCCTCTGCGCCTTCCACTCATTTGTTCAGGTAATTTATTTACTCTCAGCCACGGACATTCTTCGGCTCTTCTTTTCTCCTTCCCGCAGAGGTTATGTCTCTGTGGTGGTTTCTTTCATTCAGCCTTACTTTCAAATAGAACTAACTAATATTGGGGAATCTTTTAAGTGAGTGTAACAGCAACTCAGCATTTTAAAAAGTACTCTTCACTACAGGAAACAACAACAGCAAAAAGCAATGCAATTTAGCAAAAAAAAAAATATGAAAATTCATCTATCATCATTGGCACCCAAATGTTCCAATTTCTTTATGGAGTCATCTGAATAAAAAAACAAAAAAACAAACAACAACAACAAAAAAAAACATATGTGGATAGAATATCATGGTGGAAGCAAAATTGCTGCAAAAAACAGCAGTAGGAAGAAGGCACTAGTAATATGTCTTGGAGACCACTTTGAGACAAGCTAGAATTTCTTCTTTGTCCTTTAGGATTGCTCCCTTTCCTTCCATCCTTTTCTTCCATGTCAAAACAACTAATGTAGACTGGTGCAGAGGGTAGGGTTTACTGGTGTGTTTAGTCCTTGTTGTTGTTTTTACTTTAGTGTATTTATTTAGCACAGCACATCAGTTCAGAAAAAGCACTACAGAAAATAGAAGAAAGTTTGCGTATCATAAAGTTTAGAAGAAGCTTGTTGTATATGAATTATTTGCTCCAAACTATAATAATGTCATAGAATGAGGGACACAAGTGTTTTATATCTGAAATAATGCTAGTAGTGTTTATCTGGAAATGAATCCCTATGTGGAGACTAGTACTGTGTTCCCTATTGTCAAGGGGAAAAATGACTTTGATATGTAAGAAATGATGCCTAATACTTCAGAAATCCGCAGGATGTAACAAGAAATCCATGAATGTCTTGAAAAGCTGGAAGCACTAGAAACATCTGTCTCATGAAAACAGTCATGGAAGTAAGGAGACCTGTGCTTATGGCTGGTCATTTGTTCTGTTTCACGAGTATACTTTTTATTTATACTTCTAGGGCAATAGGTCTAACATACAGTATTAATTTATGTTTCTGAAGATTCTGTTGGGAAAGACTGTCTCAAAAGAGACTTAATGGAATTTCTTCTCTGTAAACAGATGACGATCTGTTCTTAGGTTATAGTTCACTCTGTCAGAAAACTGTCAAGAACACTGGTGCTACTGAGGTCCTTCTCAGGAACAGGGATTGTAGTCCTCCCCCTGCCCTTCAGCTGGAACCAAACCACAGTCAAAACTGTTCCTTCATATTTTGTTACAAATACGACAAACTGTTCTTTAAAATGATAATTTGTTTTTAATCATGGGGTGAGCCATAACAGCAGCAGAACACTTTGTGTCTCAGTGGAAGCGTTTAAAGGTACAATGCATATGCAGGCTACTGAAAGGTTTTATGTAAACTGGGAAAAACGCCA
This sequence comes from Nettapus auritus, assembly GCA_011076525.1. Classification (NCBI taxonomy): domain Eukaryota; kingdom Metazoa; phylum Chordata; class Aves; order Anseriformes; family Anatidae; genus Nettapus; species Nettapus auritus. The sequence goes on along the minus strand of CM021771.1, from coordinate 39,055,407 downwards.
AAGGTTAGTAGTCCTTGTTCCATTTGAAAGGAACAGTATTGTTGGCTAAAGACAAATATTTCTGAGCTCATTATCATTCTACCATACCAACCAGCTTCAAACTTAAATTTTTCCAATTTGTGAAGCATGATCTTGGTAGTGTAAAACAATATCTGCATTCCAAATTTGTAAATGCCTTACAGCCACGGCCCACAGAGCTTTGGGACATTCCACTCACTACCCCTAACCCCCCCTTTTTTCTGTGCACACACTAATAAAGGCATTCTGAACAAGCTATCCTTCAGTTAAGTTCCTGAAGACAGAGTTACAAATGTATCATGACAAATACATCTATAACATTTTTAAATGCCTTTATTTACTTTTTGTGAGTTGAATTCAGTTAGAAAAAAAATAAAATTCAAGATAGTAGCAGCCTAAAATTTGCCTTGCTAAAGGGTTAGAGGCTAGAGTTAAACATAATTGAAGGGTTATCCATAATATTTTAAAGTACTGTCTTTAGAAACCTCAAAAAACTTTTGCATAGCAGACCACAAATATATGTGCACTGTAGAGAAAATTATATGTCTGTCTGTCGTTGCCTGGCATCTTCGAACAGCTCCAACAAAATCACTCTGAATTTAGCTTTTTGACTTGTTTTCACTTTTTAAGGCTGAGATCCACAGAACAATCCAAGTTAAAAGCTTGCAACCTCAGCTATTTTTTTAATAGCTATTCTTGTTTTTCATAGTTTTTGATGTTTTTGATGTTTCTTGACAGTAACATATAGCGAACAAATATTTCAGGCTTGTGCAGCTTAAATTAAGCTCAGAGTTTTCGCTAACGCTTGAGCTTCTAAAAAAAAGAAAAGATACCAAATACAGAAAAATTAAACTAGAAGGAATTTCAGAAAGTTATGAGCAACAAAAGTAGGTTGGAATTAAAGTTTAAAGTCACTGTTCATTTTAGTAACTGTTCTATTTCAGTATGCATTTACTGTATATTTTGCAACTAAAATGATGGCTATTATATAAAAACTAATACTTTATAATTGCTTTATTATTCGTTTACATAAAAATAACTTCTGAAATAATTCAATGAAATCAGTTTCAGAAACACCTATAAAAGCAGCAAATACTGATTATCTATGCCAGTGTGTCTGATACAACTATAGTATGCACTTTCCTGTTTGATGTTTCAGTTTACTTGACTACAGCCATGAAAATCAAGAATGTAGGAAGGAAAAGGAACTGTTTCATAACCATTATGCTCTTTGTATCTCTACAATTGCTAGAGTCCCCTGTGAAATACCAAATGATGACTTCAGAAATTAATCTATTATTTTTCTTTGAAACTACTTCAGCATTTTTTTTTCAGATTAGATATACCTCCTTCTAAGAAAATAGCTGCGTTTTCAGAGGCTAGCTTAGCTGGCAGAACCTGAGTAAGCTGCAGACAAATAGCTACCTCTTGTGGCAAAAGTAGTATACTCATAATACTGAACTATTGAGGTTTCTTACATTATGCTTGCTGTGATTGATAAACCTGTATAGCAACTTAGCAAACTAGGAAAACTGGAGGGTAAGAAATACTCAGGTTTCATAATTTTAATAGACTCTTCATCTGAAGAGTGAACTAAAAGTTGGTAATTTGTTACAAATGAAATGCCAGAAATTTATGTTAATAATAAAATTATCTAAAAGTTTTCCATTAAAATCCAGTAAGAGTGGAATAATGGCCAGGACTGGAGTCTATGGCCAGGTTTGACAAGAAGAATAAAGCTGCTCACTATCAGGTTGAATCATTGTTCTCTGCATGGTTTCACCGAACAAAGTGAAAATGATAACTAGTGAAAAGGGAAAGCAAAGTGCCTTACAGTTTACAGTAGCTGGGGAAGACTGAAAACAGTTACCAGGTACAAGCCTGGTTCAATAATGTATTCTGCAGAACAGCAGCAGCCATTCGGCTAACAGTGGGGAAGACAAGAAGCAGTCAAAGCTTTAGGTCTGGAAGCTCTAAGTTCTCAAGACAAAAGGAATGCAATCTTGGGTATCTGCAAAGAATCCCATCACACCTACTGTCTTTAAAAAGATTTAATGCACAAATGGCTAAAAAGCATGAAAAAAGTGTGCATTCCTCCTAAACTGATCAGCTAAACGGATCAGCTGCAAGCATCTGCCCTGCTCGTGCTAAGGGTAGCCTTCAAAGGATAGCCTACAAGATGCAGAAAGGGAACACAAGGAATAGCAGCATGTTGAAAGCATGGTCATCAAGGACAGTGAGGGTTTCAAAACAGGATTGCTTACTGTGAACCTGTTTTGGGAGTTACGTTCAACTGTGTCACAGATGACACTGATTAGGCCAAGGAATTTTTACATTCCAGAAACACATCCCTCTACCACTGCAGCTGAAGAGGAACTCAGTAGATGTACATGTTTGTGTGTATACCAGTTGGATTTTTTGTAGCAGGGAAAGGTTACTGTGCTTGAAATGATTTGCAAATCTGTGCATACTACTTGGAGAGGGACAGACTGAATGAGTACATCTCAGAAGGAAGAAAGGCTTTAAACGGTTTTATTTTTTTAAGCCTTTCATTATGGTTCCCTTTTATTGTAGATTTCCAGATTAGCCACATGTATTTCCTTTGTCATTTAATCTGCTTCATGGCTTCACACAAAAGTCAGAAGTCACGTACTCTCAATTCAGACTTAAGTCTGTACACTGAATAACAACACATGGCATAATTCATTCCAGAACAGCCAAATTGCCAAACAGCTCTGTCAAGCACCACCCAAGATGTGAGAGTCAGGTGCTAAGGGGTAGACACTCACCCTCACTCAAGAAATTAATCCCTGCAGAGAGGTCCAGAAAAACATGGGCCTTTTTTAAGCCTTCAAACAGAAGGTGTGACATTACCAAATTTAAGAATATGTTGAAGGCCTTGTAACCAGCAGCATTTACTGAAATCGATTTTCATGACTTTCATTGCCAGCTGTCTTCAGCCACTCCCATTTCTGTAAGGTGTTTTAAAGTCTACAGACAAGAAACAACCTTATATCAAGCAATGATATTTCCATCAAGAAGTTCAACAGAAGAAATTGTTTCCTGAAACCATGCCATTCTTGTTAAATGCCTCCATCATTTGCAAAAACAGGCTTCCTGCAAGGCTTTGATCTTTTCCAGCAAACCAACTGTATTTGTTCCTTATGTTCTGAATTTAGCTGTAGTTCATATTTAAATAAAGACAATGTAATAAATTAAGACTAGAACTAGATAAATCTCTCTAAAGCAGAAGGTAAAACTGATTCATCATAGCATCACCAATGATGTAAACACAAACAAAAAGGATGGCAAAGGGTTGATGGCACAAAAAAAGGATGAAAAACTGTCAAGTCTATTCTTTAAAAGTTTAAAATACATTTTTTTTTCTGTTTAGTTCTCGTTATTAAGAATACTGTTATAAGCAGGATACCTTAATAAATATATATAAATTTGAGAAAATAAAGCACCTGACAACACACTTGTCAGAATACAACAGTTAAGTAAAAAATTGACTTGGCTGAAAAGGAAGTGTTCTTAATTATAAAACACTTCAGCAAAAGAATTTATTCTCTATACACTTTTGTATTGGGTTTACATGGCAAGGTTTTGGCAGTGGGGGCTGCAGGAGTGGCCTCTGTGAGAAAAGTCCAGCAGCTGCCCCATGTCAGATAAGGGCCAGTTTCAGCCAGCTCCATAAGGACTCACCGCTGGCCAGAGCCAGGCCAACAAGTGATGTTCTTCGCGCCTCTGTGAGAGCAGATTTGATAAAAGGGAAAAACAAAAAACAAACTGCTGTGCAACAGCAGCTAGGGGAGTGAGGAGTGAGAAGCAGCCTTGCAGACACCAAGGTCAGTGCAGCAGGAGGTGCTCCAGGCGCACGGCAGCAGTTCCCCTGCGGCCTGTGGAGAGGCCCCTGGTGGAGCAGGCTGTCCCCCTGCAGCCCACGGGTCCCACATGGAGCAGATCTCCACGCTGCAGCCTGGGGAGGAGCCCCCGGTGGAGCAGGTGGCTGAGGCCTGGAGGAGGCTGCGGCCCATGGAGAGCCCCCGCAGGAGCAGGCCCCGGGCCGGAGCTGCAGCCCGTGGAGAGGAGCCCACGCAGGAGCAGGGGTCTGGGGGGAGCTGCCGCCTGTGGGGGACCCGTGCTGGAGCAGTTTGCTCCTGGGGGATGGACCCCGTGGTACGGAGCCGTGTGGGAGCAGTTCTTGAAGAGCTGCTGCCTGTGGGCAGTCCCCACAGGCTCAGTTTGGGAAGGACTGCATTCCGTGGGAGGGACCCCATGGGGAGCAGGGGCACAGAGTGACCATGAAGGAGCAGCAGAGATAAAGCATTATGGACTGACTGCAGACCCTATTCCCCATTCCCCTGTGCTGCTCAGGGTGAGGGCATAGAAAAGGGTAGAGGAGGGGAAGGTGGTTGTCTTTTGTTTGTTTGTTTCTCACTGCTCTAGCTTGTTAGTAATAGGTAATGAAATTCCCTAATCTCCCTACGCCCAGTCTGTTTTGTCCATAAAAATAATTAGTGAGTGATCTCCCTGTCCTTATCTCAACCCTTGAGCTCTTTCCATCATATTTTTCCCCCTTTCCCTTTGGTGGGGGGAGTAAGAAAGCAGTTGTGGTGGAGCCCAGCTGAGTAAAACCAGCTTTCAGGTTCTCTCCAAAGAATAGCAAGTGCTCTTGACACAGAAAGCAAACATTAAATGCTACATGTAATAATGCCACATGGGAATGCAGGAAATAAAATAGATCAGCTGCCAGGATTTCTTCCTCTGCAGGATGCATATTACAGCAAAAGAGGGACTTGCACCTGCTTGACATTTAGTAAAACCAATACACTGAGCTTGTCAAACTTAGGCCTCCTGGCTTCTTGGTAGGTCCCCTTTCTCTACATTAAAATCATATATTGGTAGAATATGGAAGATATTTTACATTAAAGCAAGCTTTCTGACAGGGTGATTGGAACTACCATATCATCACTCCAAATCTGTGCTGTACACTTACAGATCCTAGGCACTGCTCCAACATGTGCAGATTCATTTTTCCAGGAAGACTGATGCTTCTTAAAAACGTTGACTGAGCCTAATGCAGATAGTCACTATATTGGAGAAAACTGAGTTACTGAATATATTTAATTCAAATATATAGTACTGAAGCTGCTAAAGGTGCACTGTATGAGGACCTTTTAAAACTGTGTTAGGTCCATAAGCAACAATTGTATGACCACCTGATTTATGTCAATGAAGACGTTCCCTATAGCTACTTTCTGTATTGAGCATGCCATCCCTACCCTGAACAGACTGTTTTAAACTGTTTAGATAATATTCATTAGAGAACATACTGCAAAAAATTCAATATGGAACAAGTAGAAAGGTAATCAGATTCTTTTGTTTACTCACTGTCACAGCAATGTTAGTATTGTATCACAACATCGGAGTTTATGCAGCCACAACAATGAAGTGCTGCAATAAGTGACTGGATTCCCACAGCGATTTGCACACAGCTAGAATAGTGGTGCTTTCAACCACTCTAGGGGTGCAGGATAGAAACAAGGATCCCAGACCTTTCTGCTCCCAAGCTATTTGAATAGCTCCTTGCAGCAGGGTGCGAATTACCAGTCACCCATTTCTGTAGCGTGCCAGGATATACACCATCCCTTCAAGTTATTAGGAAAAGATGCTTTAATTGATTCTTCATTCAAGTATATGTTAAGTGCAGTCCAGAATAATCAGGTGTCCAGTTAATCTAGCATCCAGGGGAAGGTTGATGGGTGTAATCCAAAGATAATCCTTTTTACTAACACAACCTCATCTGGCATGAGATCCTTGGCAAGAACATGCATTGGTTTTCTGAAGCAGATTACTTCAGATAAAGAAATATTCACAAAGGCCACCAGAATCAGGCCCTATTATTTTCACTTGCTATTAGTTTTCTTCAGAAAAAATAAAGGTAAAGATCAGAATTATAAAGTTTTTTCTAGCATTCATTCTGTAGTGAACATGTATTAGCAGTGGTATTTTAATTTTTCTTATTTGTTCAGGGTGTAACCAAGTTATTTATTGCACATACTACTAATCACCACCTCCCGTAATCATAATTTAATCTTTAATCAACATATAAAGTTATTTACATTTCATAGATGAATAAAATGAAGTAGACATTCATGGTAAGTGGTTACACTAATTCTGAGTAACCCACCTGGGGTTTTCCTCTAAGGAGTGGGCTTCATATGTTTAATAAGTTTCCACTGTAGTCATGTGCAGCACACTATGAAAAGAAACCTCACAGATGATATAAATGTATTTCTGAGCATCACTTTTCATATTGAGTAAGTCTGCTTGAAGTGCTTGACTGCAATTTTAGTGGCACATTCATCTGAAATTACTACCTCAAAAAAAAAAAAAAAAAAAGAAAAAAGAAAAGAAAAAAGATCCCAGTAGAATTAGATTAAGAGCAAGAAAAAAAGCTGAGCTACCCAACCAACCAGCAGCAGGAGATAGTTATTCTCTGGCAGGACTTTGACTATTTTTGTCTTTCCTGACAGTATAAGCATGCAAGGCTCAAGGATACTTCCTGTACTTTTATTTACAATTGCTCCTCCCCATTTTCAAGCTTGATACCTCAGGCCCTACTGCTTCCAGTCTGTACTGATTTCTAATTGCTTTTCAGGCTCATGTGCTGTTCTAGCATCCCAACCTTAAAAACTCCATATGCAAATCACCGTGTTCCTTGCAACGTGACTCGTCTTTCATGTCTACCCTCTCAACCCAGAGGTTCAAGTCCGAGTCATGTATTTCCTTCATTCCCACTCCCCAGCCCTAAATGGGTTAACATAGACTGTTCTCGTTTGGCTCTTGCTACTGTCTGGATCCCAGCGGGGGAGTCATTAAGGACAAAGGAAAGAGGGGCTTCTTGCTGTTAAAATTTTGAAATATCTTTCCTCAAGGAAAAAGCGTGTAGAAAGTTTTGCTTACGTATCACTCGAATCAAACATATTCAGCATTAACAAGTTAAATCAGATAATTTAGCTATCGTACAAATTTCTACTAAACCTCTATTAGCTGAGGGCCTTAAAAGTTCCTACCTGTCCAACTTTCCAATGCCAGTTTCAACCACCATTTTCCCTTCCTCCTCACCTTAGGAAATGCTCCAGTACACAAGAAGCTGGACTTCCTTACAGAAACAAATGCAAGAAAAATCTGTAAGTCTTTCCCAGGACCTTCTGAAGTTGCCATGTCATGCAATCAGCCTGAGATAGGCATTGGTATGGAACACCTCAGCCTAAATCATAAGAGAAAAGAAAAAGACCCAAAGGAACACTGAGGTTAAAGTGTTAGGCAATCTGGATTTTAAGAAGCACTTCAATTCATTTACAGTTGACGTACCAACCCTCTCAGACAACACGCCTTTCAGTTGTGACCTTTCTTAGGATCACATTCACTTCACCTTTGCTGTCACTAAGTTTTTTTTTTAAAAAAAGAAAACATTATGGAAAAGAAGATGGACAATTCCAGTAGTCCAGTCAAAACTCACACAGGAAGTGAAGCTGCTGGGCTTCTTGGCATTGAGTTATTATTGAACACTAGTAAAAACACATTAGACAGAAGCTGTGTATTTTAATAAAACCCAAGTAACTGAGTAACTCTTTTTATAAAGTATTTTATTTTCACTAACAGAAACACAGTAAGATACAAGGCAGTCAAACTATTTCCACAGTTTTTGATCCTTTACCACAGTGTGCTAAGTGCTATTTAGAATAGAAGTTTGCTTCTATGTAAACATGAGTTTTTAAATGCATATTTTAACATTTCCGTGGCTGTTGAATAATGTAAATTCTTTTAGGCAGCATGAACTTCTCCAAGGCAGGCTGTGGCTTTTGGTGAGCAACTTGTAATGCTGCTGCAGGAATTTTGTGGCTCATCTGCAACATTAAAATGGGGGAAAAAAGTTGTAATATAATACAACTTTTCTGTTGTTCTCCTCCTAAATTCCATCACATGAAAGTAGTTTAAAGAATGTAGTCAAACCTAACTCTACAGAGAGTTCAAGTGATCAACACAGAACTCGGTGATTCTGTGCATTTAATAATTTCTGGTTTAAAATTGTGACATTAGCCTGACTACCTTCTGTGAATTATTGACTTTCTCAGTAGTTCATAGAATGAACTGACAAGGAAAGCAGAACAAATAAACTGTAACCAAGTTAACAGTAAGCGTTTACAAATTCTTACTTTTCGTGATTCAAACCACCATCATTGTAATATTTAATTATCATTTTCTAAACTTCTAAAGAAGGTTTATGTATGAGATTCTGGAAACCAAGTGTAGAAGAAAATGGTAGATCAGAGCAGAGGAGATGGGAAGTAGAGGAGAAACAAGATGATATCTCTATTTCACCTTAACAAATAAGCCTAAGCCAAATTTCAAGATCTACATAGTAAAGCTTTGATCCCATCTGTTGATGAAAGGCTTATGTTGAAATGTGACTGATGTTTTACAGAGCTCTGCGGATGAGGAACTCTTTGTATGCTTCAGAATCTAAGGATTGCATGTTTATGAAAAACAGATGAGAACAGTCAGATCTGATTAGCATGCAAATTAAAAAGCTGCTTGTTAGATCAGCTTTTGCAATATTTAACTGTAAGACTGCATCAACAACCTAGCAAGAGATACTAGACCTGTAAGCATGATGATGAATAGAAGGGTCTATCAACAGCTTTGTAACATAAAATTTTAAGTAATCTTGTATTTCCAAGAGAGAAATCAGTCAGATGTCTGACTATTCTTTATCAGTCCTCGGGTGAAATAACTGTATATGGAGCAAGAACGGAATACATTGTAGCTGTTGTCTCAAGGATCACTTAAAACAGTTTGACATTAGCTTACCACCTGTGCACTTGTCAGCAATACTACCCACTTCCTTTTTAAGTTATCTTTTTTCTTCTCTGAGCTGGATCCTTAGAGAAGTTAAAGCCATTGCCATAGTTGGATGGTACTGAAGACTGTGTTTTGTTCTGGGTTGTAAACCCAGCTCTGCCAAAAAATTGCTATGTCACTGATATAGTGGCATAAGTATACACTTTTCTCCACATTTCAGTACAATTTCTGGTACCAAAGGGGCCTAAAGGAAAACTGGGGAGGGACTCGTTGTCAGGGGGTGCAGTGACAGGACAAGGAGTAATGGCTTTAAATTAAAAGAGGGTAGATTTAGATTAGATATGAGGAAAAAAAATCTTTACTGAGGGTGGTGAAGCACTGGGCGAGGTCGCCAAGAGAAGCTGTGGATGCCCCATCCCTGGAAGTGTTCAAGACCAGGTTGGAAGGGGCTTTGGGCAACCTGGTCTAGTGGGAGGTGTCCCTGCCCATGGAATGGGTTGGAATTAGATGGACTTTAAGGTTCCAACCCAAACCATTCAATGTTCTGTGAATTTGAAATCAACATACCACTGAACAACAACAACAAAAATACACTTTAATATCTAACAGTACTTTTCTATAACACATATACACATAACCACTTTGTGGCTACTTATTTAATGCTAAATAGGAGTAGAAACGCAAAAAATAATAAAAAACAATAAAAAATAGCAGAATGAGAGACTACTGGTTACATTTTAGCCATCTAACATTTCACCCACATACAATCTGTTTCTTCGGAGGCAATTTATCATCAGAAATGTTTAGTAGTAAATGACAAGCCTACAAATGTCAGATGACAGCAATTTAAGGAAAATTCACTTTTTTTGTTGTTGTTGCTTAGTTTTATGGAGAGGCCTTGACAAATACGTATCTTGTTCTTCCACATGTACTTACTTTGTCCAGTGCTTCTGCCAGTACGACACTCATCTTCTGAATTTTTGAAATACCGACGACAGCACTGTAAAGCATCAGAAAGAGGTATTTAGCATCTCCAGCTTGCAAAAAACACTGCCACTTATTTTTCAAACTTGTTAATACAAAACATTCTGTAATAGAAATTCAAGTTTTGGAGCGAACTATATGATATAAAAAGGAAAGTATGCTGCCTCAGAATAGAGCAATGGAAAATCTGTGTTGTGGCTTTTTTTATTTATACTTAGTTTTATAGAAAATACTATATTTTATAGTTTTGTACACTGTGGAGTAACTTCACCAAAGTCTAGAATGGAAAGACAGAAGTAAAAAATTTGACTTTGTTATTTTCTTGATTCTAATCTAGGCCTATGAAAAACATTAGTCCTCCGGCAGGGGAATATTTCCTTTGACATCAGCAAATTGTCAAGCAAGAACTTTTTGTACAAGATTATCCCATTAACTTCTTTGTAGCTCAATGCAAATTAGCCACATCACCAACATTCCAAATAAACAAGCTGTGGGTATTGAACACTTTAGATAAGCTTTAGAAGATTACACATTCTTCTGCTGATATTATTATTTGCAGTGACACCTCTGTAGTTTAAAATGCAGTCAAGAAATGTCAGGATCAGCCATATAAATGGAACCAAACACCTTAACCGTGACTCTTAAAAAAGCAGATACTGCTTGAGTGAAGCTAATGATTCAGTAGATGAGACAACTTAAACTTTCTATTGAAATTTCAATTTAGGAATTGATAGTTTGCCACATTGACAAACACAAGATATTAAATATATGTTTATGCCATCAGATAACCATATTCTAGAAAAAAGACAGCAGCAAGATTGGACCCAGACAACTACCAATTGGTGAAAAAAGCTTCTAAACTAAAATATCCCAGAAAAAAAAAAAGGGTTATTAAAGAAATTTTTTTAAAAAGTCATTTCTCTTAAATAACGGGCTATAACGAATTTTTATTTATTATCTATAGACTCATGCAGGCATCTAATTAGTCATTAAGATGATGAATTATGTTCTATCATGCAATATATTACACAGCACCTCTAGAGTAAGCACACTGTTTTAGAACTAAATCTCAAAGTTCAGCTCCTGCCAAGACTGAACTCAGCTCAGACCAGTCACTTAGAGCCGTAACTGTGACTTGTTTGAGACTATCAAATAATCTCATCCGAATCAGAAACACAGGGACAAGGAATCTGTATGATTACTACTTAACAATTTTCCTGTGACTTGTATGACTGCAACCTGACAAAATCCATCATTCCAACAAGGTATGTATACTATATTGAGTAACCACTGATTCCAGTGCAGTGAACAAGTAAAAGGAAAGAAGTCAGCGTTACTGCCTCAGCTTTGTTACAAAAAAAAATAATAATAAAAAAATAATAATAATAATAAAAAATTTAGATCAGTGTCCTCCAAGCCACTGAGAAAAAGAAAAACAAACATAAACCCACAGTGGTGATTTCTGTAGGGCCTGCCAAAACATACTGTCACTATGCCAGTGTTAAAGCTAAACAAAGCTAATTTTAATATTAAAAGCTATCCAGAAAAAAAAAAAATAGAGGTAAAAAATAAAATCACATATTCATCCAAAACCTGAGTTCAGCTGTCAGTCCAGTCACAAGCTTCCCTTTTAAATTCTGGTAAAATAATCTATTTCACAAGGATTCTACTAGATTACAGTACTTTGTGTTATCTGTCAGACACTGATACTATGACTCAATGTAGACACAGCTATTCAACTAAAAAGGAAGACTTCTTAATGGCAGCAAAAGATATTCAGAAATGCCAGATGCAAATCTGTTTATCACAAATAATACAGGCAACTTAAATCCCAGTGGGGGTAAAAACACACAAACAAAAGCAGGAATCAGACTGAAGTCTGACAGACTGTTTAGCAATCCTACCTATTTCAGGCTTTTTGAATTGTTACTTAGGTACTAGACACATCACACAGTACAGGTGGTACCTGTCTCATAGGTTAGAAGTAACTGAAGTCTCTAAATCCCTAGTGGTGGAAGGGCTAAATCACAGCTTTCAGGATAATTCCAAGGCATGCTGTAAGACAGGATTGTAGAGCTGCTCCAAGTCTGGGCAGGTCTCTTCAGTAAGCCCAGAACAAGCTATCATGAGGACCATAGAAAGATTGCTCAAAAAGCTTTATTTTCTTCTTGTGAGATGCAACAGAATATTTAACCCATTTCAGTCTAGTTTTATTCATAAAACCAGCCTCAAATCGACACAACATAGGAGGTGTCTATATCCAGACAGAAATCAGAGCCCACTTCCACAGGTGGAAAATGCTCTTTGAGAACAAGATGACAAATTCTCTTAAATCAACAACAGATTTTTTTGTCTACCTATACCCTAATGTTTGAAACAGTTTCCAATGCAAGTACAAGTTCCAGGCTGTCCTCACTAAGGGAAATGAAACCCACATCCCCCCTTTCCAAGAGTCTACAAGATCAACTGTATTCTCCTCACTGTGCAGTAAAAATTTAAAGTTTCAGAGGTCTAGAAAAAGAGCAAGCATATGCTAGGACCAGGAGCACTCAATAGAGAGGGATTTCCAAGTTCCACTCTCACCTTACACATTACATATTTTGAAAACTGACAAAAAGGATAAAAGTATTAAATGCATTCCAGTCACAGGGAGTGGAAGTTTAGATCCGCCTCCCCAAGCTCAGTACTTTAACCATCACATTCTGAACATCGCAGCAATGACAGGGGAGCAAGGTACCCTGCGATAACTCTGCAATTCCAGATATGCCCAAGCAGAACCACAGGACCTTCAAGGGAACTTTTGTGCAAAAACAAAGGTATGTGGTAAAGTAAGGAGTATCTACTCTTCATTTGAAAAAGCCATAGGAAAAAAACACTTGTTTTCACTGACTGCTTCTTATCCAGAAGGAGAAGCATGCCTTCATTTCGGGGCAAAATAGCCTGATCAACCTTAGGAAGTGCAAAATAGAAAAAGACAAATAAGATTTAAGATTGAAATAGGAGATATAGCCTATACAGGAGATATAAAAGATTCTTTATGGAGGGTGGGAGACATTCCTTTCATTCCCTTAAGAATAAGGACTGTCTAAAATTAATTCTATTTAATTGGAAACTGACTGAATATTACTAATGAAAGGTAGGCAACACATTGTTTTCATTTCTGTTCCATAGCATAAAAATAGAGAAGATATTCAGCCTTTGTGTTTCATTGCAAGGCATCTTCCTTAGGGTTTGAAGCCTTTTTTTAATAATAGATTACCTCAAAGTTGCATTTCATGTATTAATTGCACGCTATTTTAAGAATTAAACTCTTCAGAGTTGAATAGTTGGCTTTATTTTCAACCTTCAGCTTGTTACCTATGAACTTTAACTATGGGGCAGGGAAACCAGCCCTGCAGTGCAATACCTTGTCTTGTCTTTTCCTGGAGGGTTAGCGTTTTTCTTAACAAGTCCATTTTCTTGCTTTTTAGACACTCTCATACCTCCTGCTTTGACTGCAAGAAGAAAATACACTTTATGTAAAAGTACATACAGGATTGCATGCTAGACAAAAAAGAAAAAATACTTGTACCCCAGATTAATTGTTAACACAAAATTATCTTTTGGTATTTAACTCTATTTTTACTTATTTTGTATACATGCACATACACAGAAGTAAGCCAAAGAGTTCCAAGAAAGACTTTAAACTTCTGTGTCATGGTATATTCAAGTCAACTTCCAAATGCTGTGATCAAGAAGTCAATGGGTTTTCAGTCATTTGAACTTATATTAAATCTTAACACTTTAATATGTTAGTATGAATTCTTCCCCCATAAATCTCGGATGTAATAAATCCCACTTTAAATATGACAAACAAACAAACAACCACAACTCTAAACATTTAGTTACTACCTCACTAACAGCAATAAAGGTTTCACGATTTGTTCAAGGTATTCTAGGATAAAGCTAATAATGCAGATGCATATTTATCTTTCACTTGTGTTCTAACAAGTTTAATTATATTTTATTAAGATATCTGCCAATCACAAAACCAATTAGCACTAATTAAGCTACAGAAGACCTAACAATAACAATTTAAGTTCTGAGGCATGTCAGAAAATTCAATTCTGAACAAAGAACATGTGAAGTTATCTAAAAGATCTTGTTGAAACAGGTACCATCTTCTCCTTCACAAAGGTGTTTTAAAACTGCCAGCGTAAGAAAGAACAAACTCAGTATGCATTCTGATTGTTTTGAACAAGTTGTTTCCTCTTGCAACAAGGTTCCTGTTCTTCTTATTAATAATCAGGACCAGAGTTTTCAAACTTAAATACAGGGGGTAAGGGCAGGGGACCACAGGGAACTGAGAAAAACTTCAAAAATTACTTGGCTAAATAGCATGAGAAATAAGTCTTTTTTCTCCTTTTTTTTCTTTTTTCTTCCTCCCCCCCCCCCGAGCACATGCATTTGTCTATCTGACAACTGTTTTCTATCAAGTCTAGCTTATCCCCTTGTATTTTCTGGTTGCAGGTTTAGTTTTAGAATTAACAATTGTCCTTTAGTCATGCTTGAAGCAGTCAGAGTGCTGTAGTTCTGCAGTATCTAGGCTTGTCTCCTTTCAGCATTGCCTACATACAGTTAATTATGCTACTGTTTAAACAGCAAATAAATCGCCGGGCAATCTTACAGCCTCAAATACAGTAGAGACCTAGAATAAAACTCTGGTGGCAATCTAACTACAGAATGAGAAGTCTCTGAAATAAAAACATCAATCACTTCCAGTTGTCTTCTAGTAAAGAGCATCGGGATTCTAAATACCCTCAAGCTCACACGGTGTGAAACTCCTCTCTGCAAAGGGAGGTAACATAAGAGGCATCTTTAAACAAGAACAACAAATAATTACAAAAAAAAAAAAAAAAAAAAAAAAGGAAAAAAGAAAAAAACAGGATATTTCAAGATCTTAGCTGGAGGTCTGCTCTTCCACAGCTCGTTAGGTATGCAGATAAATTGACTTTTTAGGAATGTTTCAAACCCCAAAAGGGAATCATTCATTTAATGGGACCTTCACTTAAGCACACATTTGCAGGATTGTCAGTTTGTAAATACAAGTGCTTTTGATGGTTTTAATTTAACAGAAGAGATCAGACACACATAGCCACGAAACACTTTTAACACTATGAAGCTTTACAAAAACCACAAGGGTGGGAGAAGAAGAGGGAGATACCCAAACATGGAAAAAAATATTTCAGCACTAAGCGACCGATCAAGAGTCTCGCCCACTACAACAAGCCCACTGGGAAAGAGTTGCTTACAATGACTGGAAATCACGAGACTTATTTAAATCTTTTCACTAATTTGAAAACAGTTGCTACTAGCAGCTATTCCATGGTTGTGGGGGAGTGTGCCATAGATGCTTCTGTAATGCAGCAGGAAGCTGGTTCACTTTTTTTTTTTTTCAAAGCAATTAAGAGGTGTCTGAAAGTTTTAATACGGAGCTCAATTTTCATGTTTTACGTACCCTGTAATCCATTTAACTTAACAGTTCGGTATTAAGTGCCAAAATCCTTATCAATTTCCATATTAAAACACACCACAGCTTTCAAAGATGTAAGGTGGGAAAACAACAGTGACAAAAGTGAATACAAGGCAAAGGCATTGCGTCTTTTGAGATCCCAAGGTTCCTGTTGATGCTGTGGCCAGAATAAAGGGTGCCTTTAGCCTGGTATCCACTTGCACTGCCTTCGCTCGCCAGGTGCCGAGCAACAACTCGCTTCCTGGCGTTCCTTTGCAAGAGTCACTACATGGCAGCGACCAGGTGAAGCCTCCCGAAAATGGTCTGTGCGGCTTCTGCAGCTTCCTGTCACCTGCGTTAAGAAATACCAGGACAAGCACTAGTGGCTTTAAGGCCATTTCAGGTGCAGTGAAGCTGCCCCTGTTACCTGAGGGAAAAAAGAAAATCCAGAAAAGGACTAGCAAAGTCAGCTAGCGAAGCTGAAGAAGAGTTACTTCGCAAACGTGTAAAAGCATGCTTGAAAAGTAAGCTTTGGAGAACAAAAGACATTTTAGGGCTAAAATGAGAGATGAGTCATGCCTGCACTCCTCAGGTAGACTGCTCCTAGCAAACCAGGAGGGAACCCCGGCTGCGTTGCACGCAGAAGGCCCCGCGCAGCGGCGGCCGAGCCGGAGCGCTCCGATCGGCGCGCGGAGCTCGCGGGAGGCGACCCGGGCAGGGCGCGCCCCGCACGGCGCCCGGCGGGGCCTGCGCTCCTCCGGCTGCCGGGGGAGGCCGTCCCGCCCGGGCAGCGGGGCCGCGTCCTCCGCGGGCACCCGGCTGCTCCGCGCTGCTCCGCCACGCGCGCCTGGCCGGGAGGGCAGCGCGGCCCCGCGCCGCCCTGCTCCGGCCGATTCGGAGCGAGCTCAAGTTCATCCGAACGGAGCAGCCAACGCCTCGGGCGCTGAGGCGTGGTGGCCGGCCGAAGGAGGGAAGGCGGAGGAAAACGGGCGCGTCCGGCCCGGCGGGAGCGGCCGGGACGGCAGGGCAGGGCGCGGCAGGGCTGCCCCGGCCGGGAGGACAGGGCAGGGCAGGGCTGCCCCGGCCCCTGGGCACGCACCGGCTCCGCGCTGCCGGTGCCGCCGCTAAGCCCCTCAGGCTCCGGGCGCCCCAGGGGTCACGGACCACCTGTTGCGACGGGGCCCGCCCGGGAGGCTGGCGCCCACGGCCGGACCGACGGAGACCCCGCGGAGACCCCACCGCGCCGCCCGCGGGGCCGCCGCCACAAGGCGGGCGCGGGGCGGGCTTCCCGCAGCTGCCGGCCCGAGGGAGCGGTGGCGGCAGGGAGAGACGAGGGGGCGTCCCGCGCAGGAGGCCCCGGTCCCTACCTGCAGGAGGCCGTCGGGCCGCCGTCGGGCAGGGCGAGACGCGCCCTGTGCGCACCATCGCCGGGCGGGGAGCGGCGGCGGGGACCGGCCTCGCTTGGGCCCGTGAGGCGGCGCGGGGCCGAGGCGGTGCCCGTGAGGCGCGGGGCGGGGCGGGGGGGCGGCCGCCCCGTTCTGTCAGCGGAACGCCCCGCAGGGCGCCGCGCGGCCCGTGGCGGGGGAAGCCGCGATGAAGAAAAGCGAGAAAAGACTGCGAGGCTGCAGCCCGGGGACATCACGGAAGTCAGGCGAAGCGGAGGAAGGGAGCGACTAAGGGGAGAAAGGTACGGAAGGGGGTCGCGTTAGGCGGGCCGGTGTCCCGGCTCAGTCTGCGGTGCCAGCCCCGGCCTGGGCCGCCCCCTGTAGGCTGGTCTTGTTCTGTGGCGGGTGTTCCCCAGGTGTTTTTTATCGCCGATTTTGAAACCCCACAGAGGGCAAGAGGCTAATTCTCTGCTCCGAATTTAGGCAGCGAAACCTGTCAACAGGTTTTCAAAACCCTTTGGTCAAAGAAGGTTGAAATTTGCCAGCTTAAACAAGACATTTGAAAGATTCAACGTATTAATTATAAAATCAGGTCATTCAGTTAACCTGGAAAACAGTTAATAGCAGAGTAGTCGTTCACTGCTCGTACCTGGCAGTGATCTCCAAAGTGGGGTGTGCAGGGTGGATCCCTTGAGGTGACTGAAGAAACATTTTTATTTTATTTATGAAATAAGAAGTCACTGATACGAATATTGGACATATGGCTTGGCACTGGTGCTCTTGCTTGTTACGTATGTCGGAGGGTCCCACATCACACACGGTACCGAGGTGTCCTGGGAGAAGCGTGGGTGCTCGCAACAGAGCGGCTCTGCGTGGTTCCCTCACTCGCTGGTGCACTTTCAGCACATTGCGCTGTACTGCAGTTAGCGCGTGCCTAGGCAAGTGGATCCGTGGATTGTATTACCAAGTTTTAACTAAACTACCCTCGCAAAATGGACAATTGGCTTAAAAAGATTCCTGCAGAGACCACAGATTGAAGATATTGCTGCTTATGCAAGTGCAAGAGAACAAGAAAATGACGAAGCTGACTCTTCCCCAACTTCTGTCACAAATTCTTCGTCAAACACATCATGAGGGAAAGCAGTGACAATCTAATGAGACCTGACAAGAAGTCAGCCAAAAAGAGCTGAAATTATCATTAAATATGGATTTATATCTGCTATCATTAACAATAAACCTCACCCTGAATGTGCATGGTGCCATGCAATATTAGCTAATGATAGTATGAAGCCATCATGACAGGCCAGACTTCTAAAAATGAAGCATCTGGAATGTAGAGACAAGCCTCTCAGTGTTTTTTTTTAATCATGTGATACTCAATCCGATACTTTACAAAATTTCACTAAACAATAAATCTTTAGAAGCCTCTTTTAAGATTTCATACTTAATAACAAAAATAAAATAAAATATCACATACCACTGGGGAAACACTTCCTGCCATGGTAAAAATGGCTGAAATAATACATGGAAAATAATTCAACAACAAACTAAAATGCATTTATTTGTCAGCAAATACTGACAAAAATTGGAAGATATATAGGGAACGTTGTTGAAGATTTGAAGAAACACATTGTGAATTGTCGTAGGTTTACTATGCAGTTAGCTGAAAGTACAGGTATTTCTAACGTGTTTGAGCTGATGGTACTTGCTGGATCCTGTTTCAGTAATGACATGCACGAAGAACTACTTTTTTTGTGAACCACTAGCGGAAGATATCCTACAGATTGTGTCTAAAGAAGAAAGCTAAGCAAGAGTACAATGACAACACAAAAAGGTGGTGGTGATACTCAGAAGCTATTGTTCATGTATGAGAAAGAATCCGTTATAAATCGCTGTCATTTTCAAAATATTTACATACTTTGGGTACATGGTATCCAAAATATCCATGCAGCATAGCAGACAGTTACTTGTACTCTGAAATCAGGCCCAGAAGGCTGTTAATCACTAGGCACAGATATTTCTCTCTGTTATGAGTCATATTAATAAGTTTTTTAAAAATCTTTTGTTACCAGGTCTGTTAGAACTTGTCACACTTCAAAAATACAGCAATGCAGCATTTAACAAACCCTTCCAAATTAACTGATGCATAGTAAGAAGATAAAGTTACACTACTTAAGTTGTATTAAAGCTTCACAGAATTTGTTAAAAATATCTACTTGTTATAATGTTTAAATTATCAAGTATTTCATCATTTCAGCCAAAAGATCCACGATAGTCATTCAGAAGAGCATTTGCTCTTTGCAAAGTTGTGATATGAAATTAAATCTTTGACCACACTTCCTTTGCCTTCAGCAACACCATAATTTTGCCCTTAATTAATAGAGCCTGTTCATAAAATAACTATGATTTTTGTGCTAATTGTGAACAAATACATTTTCAAGGAGGAAACATGAGTGATAAAATATTATACAACTGAAAATTGCATCCAAACCTGCAGCTAATAAGGAACATCTGTTATTTTTCTTTATTGCCTAAGAAATTAAATTATTATCATTAGTCGTGGTATGCTCCAGTTAAGAATTTTCCAGCACTGATGGCACAAGTATCAGTTTCATGTGTGACTTGAGATAATTTTCCATATGTAGTTTATTGTAATTTATTTTCCTTCTTAAATAATAATAATAATAATAATAAAACTTAGTTACAGTGTTAATGAATATGTTCTGCTTAAGTACTGTAATTGGCAGTGAAGACATCCAAACAGCTAGAGTGTTTCTTAAACTGTTTTTATTGCCTCAGACCAGTATCGAGGTAGTACGGCTACTGCAATAGTCTGTAAGAGTTGAAGAGAAGCGCTTGCTGAAAACAGCAAAGGACCTGGTTCCAAAGGTATCATTCATTAATGTTTTTTCTTTCTCCATTTGATGTTGTTGGCATGATTGGTACTTAATTCTAAATTAATTCTAATTCTAATTCTAAAATAACTGTATTATCAGTAAGATTTTCTGTTTTGTTGTTGTTGTTGTTGTTGTTGTTGTTTTGTGTGATTTTTATAATCCCAGAGTTATAGTAGTTAATCCTGTTTCATCCCATGTAGAAATGGCATTGTTCAAAGAGATGTCTTCCGTAGAAATAACATCACCCAAGATAAATGTCTAATTATAATAATCTTTCAATGAAATATAAGAGCTGGAAGTAGACATGTCCAAATCTGCAACTATCTATATGGGATATATTTATTCACAGTTTCATTTTCAGCATTTAAAATCAAAAACTCCATTAAGGAATTATTTTTTAATGTTAACCATCTATGGTGTAAACTGTGTTGTGGATGAAGACATCTTCATTGCGTTTTATTTTCTTGATTCTGTCAGTAATGGTAATCTTTTGTAGTAAGATAATGGGACCTTCAGGCCCTTGGGCATTAAACAAGGTGGCGGGCAGGTGGAGTAGAAGGCGAGTCCTTCTCCACTCAGTGTGCCTGTGCCTCTGCGTGCTGGTGAAGGACAATATAAAGCAATGCTAGAGTGCTACCAGCCCTTCCTGTTTTATCATGCTGCAATGTACCATTGCTTTAAAAAACAGCTCTTGAATCATGTAAGTATAACCCCTGCCTGAGTCAGAGCAAAATCTGTGTATCCTGTGATGAGACTGTGTTAATTTTATCTGCATGCAGTTGCTGAAACCATAATACGTGATGCCAGAGGATTTTCCTCATATGCTGTAAACATGTTCTGCTCTGCTGTGCCAAAACTTTTTGTCACAAAAACTAGCTCTTTCAGAGATTCTAAAAACAAACAAGAAAGAAATGTTAATTTTGTGATTTATTGGGGATTATCTTGTTCTTGGATTTTAAGAATTAAAAAACAAGAGTAAGGTGAGAATGTAAAAAAAAAAAAAAAAAGTGGAATCAGGAGGGAAAAATTAAGTAGAAAAGAAAGTAGAAGAGAACATGGAATAAGAAAACAGTAGAGATTTACAGCATATCAGCAATCCTGATGGATGACTACTGTTGTACTGTTGTCTGGGATTCTTAGAGCTGAAAAAGTTAAAGGACATCCTGTCCAAAACAGATCTATTTGATATTTCAGTTCTGTACATATTAGTTTCTGTATGAGGCAGGAAATAGCTTTGGTATGCAGCAATTTCCTCCCTAGAAAAGCATCTTACCTTGCAAATATTGAAGCCGATAGTACTGCATGTCTCTGCCAATAAATATTTAGCTTAAAATGGATGATGACATTTTTGTTTGGAGAAACGACTTATTTTAGATGATGTGAAGGAGAGATAACAAAATAAACTTTTCCAGAAGTATTTGTTCAGTAATTAAAGATTTTCCTATTAATGTTACTCTGCCTCAGCAGAGCCATATTGATTTTTCAGTGTATTTCTATGAGCTTGGGTATGGCACCCTCCTTGTATCTGAGCTGAATCAGATGTTTTGAGAACCATTCCTTAAGATAATAGGCATTTCTTTTCTCTGCATTCTGCTAAGAGCAATGACAAATGAAGCTAGGTCAGTATCTCTTTATGCTGGTTAAGTACCAGAAGTTTTATTTCTCTGCATGCTCCTCGCTATTAGATATTGTCAATAAGTTTCAGTCCTGGAAGCTGACACATGCAATAGCAAATGTAGTAAGTCCTTATGTCATTCCTTCTCCCAGCAGCAGCATAGTTCTTAGGCAGGCATTGTAAAAGAGCTGTGAACTTGAGTATTTCACTGTTGGCATATTTTGGAAAGTCGTGTTAGTCCATTTCTGTCCATGGTGCTTTCATTTCAAATTTAAAGTCTCATTAGAGTGTATCTCCTCAGAT
The DNA here is from genome assembly GCA_011076525.1 of Nettapus auritus. NCBI lineage: Eukaryota > Metazoa > Chordata > Aves > Anseriformes > Anatidae > Nettapus > Nettapus auritus. The sequence continues at coordinate 39,033,843 of CM021771.1, read as the reverse complement.
CAGACATACCCCCACTGGTGGATACTTTTTGTAAATAGCTGTTATTTTAATGTGCTGAGGCAGCCTACTTTTACTTTTGGGGGAGTGAACCCAGAATTCACATAGGAAAATGAATTTCTCCCAGGTGCTGCTGAACCTGCTAGCAAGCTAAAGAAGAAAATCAACCGTAAGAAAATTGAAATAAATAATGTGAGGAGAGCAGAAGAATCTGGAAAACCCATGTGCGCCTGCTTACCTTGCTGCAGCTTGCATGCAGGTCAGTGTCAAACTCTTTTCTTCATTATAGTTTTCCCTCAGTCCCTGCAATTCAGACTTGGATTTTGACAGTTGAATCATTTAGATTCTTTGGATACCATGACACCTAATAATGATACACATTGGCTTCGTGCTTCTGCTTAAAATGATAGATAGCAGTGTTACTGAGGGAACCGTCTCCATCCCTTGTCTACCAGCACAGTTCAGTACAAAAAACAAGTCCTTCTCGGCTTGACTTAAAGGCAAAACAATATTTCTAATAAGGCATAAGAGCCTTACAGTTCTCAACCATGCTTCCTGTAGTATCTTCCTCAAACGCTATAAAACTGATTAAAAGAAGGCAATTCCGAACAGGTTTAGGTTTGGACCTGTTGGTTTTGATATTTAAACTTGGCTTTCCAGAGAGTTGTCTCTTAGACAACCCCTTCAGTGCCCTTAACATCCATTCTGTGGGTCATCTGACATGAGTCTGTGCTTTTAGTGCTAAACCCGTAGGGGCAAATCAAACCATTGACCCAGGCTTTGAGAAAGTGCACAAAAGCAACTCGAGTGTTAGAGAGACGAGCCGCTAGAGGGCACGGGATATTCAGCAATTGGATGGTAATCCCTTACCAGATGTAATTTCATACCCAACCCAGCGTAAACAAGAAACGTACCTCTTTCAGGGGGGGTAGAAACGGATTCAAATTCTCCAGTAATTGCTGCTGGAAGAGCAACTTTCTGAAACAGTGGTGATTATGTGATAATCCTTGGAAGTACATTAATAAGTTGGAAAATGAAGAGAATTGTGAATTGCCCCTGCTCAGGTTTGGCTGGTTGTAGTTTATAGCAGGGGTAACATTGTAGTAGTATGGCATTGAAATGTGATTGCTGTACATACACAGAGGAATAAAAATAGAAGTCTAACAAAAAGTTATGATTGGTAATCTTCACAGAATGTCATAAGAGTTATTCAACGGTGCTAAAGTTGAAGAATCAGAATTAGTTTTGGTATAACCATTGTTAGTGTCATAATTATGGGGACATTCATCCTGTGAGCTAGATTACAGTCTTGCCTCATTTGAGTGAATGGGTCAAGGCTGAGGACAAGTAAATTTCAAGTGTCTCTCTAGTTGCTACCCCATTAGCTTTTTCAAAGGCACTGTTGTACAGAGTAACTTGTTCTGTATATCTACTGAGCTGCCAATCACTCGGAAGGCAAGGAGGAGGAAGCAGAGATGCAGGGACCCCTCTCTTTTCCCCATCAGACTGTAGAATTGGATCAGCATGTATGCAGCAGGAATGCGTATAGGCCTAGTCATGTGGAATCCGTAAATACTTTGGGTTGCAGGCTGTGGAATTCTTGGGAAAGCCTTTTTACTTGTGATCTTGTTTACATGTTGCTTGGAAAGTGCAGGAAAGGATTTTTTTGTACTATATTGGTGGGGAAACAAAAGTATATCATAAACTCACAGATGTAACTATGTATAGACAAGCTGCCGCTAGGTGGTGGTCAAGAAGTGGAGGATTTCAGCGTGTTTAGGGCCAATAGAGCTGGCAAGCTGAAGAGCTTTCCCAGCTCTTCATACCTTATAACAGACAAGCTTTCCAAAGTACACCGCTTAGACCCCTGTGCATCACTAGGGAAGTTTCATGCTGCTTGCTTACAGAGAAATCTTCATCTTAATATGTTTGCCCCTATGGCTCCTTGCACAACAGCTTCTGAAACATTGGTCCAAACAGCTTTTATGGTCATGATCATTAGCGGACACCGTATCTTGAACATTAGTTAAAAACCACTTAGATTAGGAAGGTAATCACTGAAGCAAAGAAAAATGCATGGCAGCCTAATCTGCAAAATAATAGATGGAGACACGGCGTTTTCAGTGATATACATTTTTGAGCAATTAAGTCAGTAGGCTCTGCTGAACTACCTTCTTAGGTTTAAGGTATGGTCTCAAATGTGTGTCATTTTCAATCTTGTTCAAGCAAATGGTCTCAGAAGTTTACTTGTTATGTGGGAAAAGTTTGAAAAAGAACATCTGAGAGTGGCTTTTATTAGTCTTTTTTACAAGCTTCATTGTCGAACTTCATAACTGGTGAACAACAGAACAGGATGGATATTGCAGTTGGGTTATAATGGAATTTCCTTTGTAGGCCTTCCTGTGCCAGGCATGAGCAGAGGACTCTACAGGTTAACACACCAATGAAATGTAAAAGATTTTCTTTCTTTTTGTTGTCTGAATGTTACACAATGTCAGCAAGCTGTAGGTTCAAAATAAATGCCTTTTTGACAGTCAATGTATGGCCTTATCCCTGTTTCACTGTTCGGGATTATAATTGTGTACAATATTTGGAATTCGATAGATCTCTTCCACAACATCTTAGTAACCTCTCTGGATGAGCAGCAGCTTTAAATAGGATCCGGATCAATAGCAGTGCTGGGGAATTTACAGCCAGGCTGGAGAAATACGTATTTTGTTCCCATATTATGCACTCATATATTAGGACTGATTTTTATGCAGAGGGAAAGTTGTCAACAGTCAGCATTTCAGGTGCTATGATGATCTCAGTTTCCTGTACCTCTCTGGTCAATCTGGGGAAGCCCCAGCTGATTCTGGATTTACTTAACTATTTGAATAATTTTAGGACATGGTCAATGAACTGTGATTCAGTGCTGTGACTTGACTGAGTCTTTGTAATTAGTGGAAGGTCTTTTGCATTTAGTCCTAATGCAGATCAATGTCTTCTCATAACATGTAATTGCTTTGTGCTGATGCACTTGGATATAATTCATTTCATACTCCTCTTAGTCAAGGAAAAGGAATCTATATATACCTTAAAGAACTAGCTAGAAATTATCTCACTAATCCTGCTGCTTGAACTATTCTTTTTCATGTAGTTCATATAAAGTAGAACAGACCACAAGGAGACTTTGAATATGAAAAAGAAACAGTATGTGTAAAGATGTTTACCAGTATTTAGGGTGCACTGAAGTAGTTAAGCGGTGGAGTGCCTACGATTATTGGCCTGCCCTTGGACTCTGTCATGGAGTGGTCGCCTTCATGACTAAGACCAGGGCACCGGCTCACTTGACAGACTTGTCCTGCCTTTGGGATGTCTATGGAAGCATTACTGCCCTACTCTCTCAAGGGCAGTGCCTGCTTTGCTTTTTGCAGCACTGATGATGTCTTCTGCCACGAGGAGTTAAACTTTGTTTCTTCCTGTGGTGGGTAGGTGCTCCTCGTGCAAACTGCCTACAGGCAGCTGTACCAGACAGCTTTGTGACCAGGCTTGTTATTAGCTACTGCCACACCCATTGCATTCTTTTATAATCGCTTTTATTCCCTAGACTAACCACAGCAGCAAGAGCTTTCTTTCTATTTTTGTAATTTAATAGCATACCTTCCCAGGAAACGCCACCTTAGTGCGCGCTTTCCTGGCCACTGTTTAGAAGGGGAGTGAGTGATCAGCACCTGAAATTCCATCTGTCCATGTTAGCCCGCCTGCCCTGGCTCTGTGGCAGCACTGCCCAGATCTTCAAATAAATGTGTAGGAGACATGTTAACTCTTTATGCAGTTTGAGCAAAAAGAAATGCTTAGAACTAATAAAGAGAACCAAAACCTTAGCATTGTGTATGAATGCCCGTGTTCAGCAATGGAGTGGGCAGTTACATATGATGGTATCCTAAAGAAGCCGTTGCATTCTCTTTATCAAACTCCACAAAGCACTCCTGTTCTGATACTTTTTCTTGTCCTCACTGCCCCTTGTAGAGCTTGCTTACAGATGCGACAAATTCCTCAACTTTCTCTTTCAACTTTGCTCTTTTTTTTTTTTTTTTATTTTTAAACTGGAGAGGTTCCACAGACAAGGGAAACTGTTGTCTTAATTGTTTGGCTGCATGAGCCAGCGTGTCACCTGAGATACCTGAGATATAATGTGCTGCTTCTTGCTATTCCTACTGGCAGTGTGTTTTAGAACAGATAATCATCACCGTTCTTAGAATTACTAAATCCCTTTGCTATAGGGAAAGAGCCTATTTTAGAATACTTAGAGCCACAAACTTCACAATGGATGAATAAATGTTTGGTTTTCTGCTCTGTGCATATGCTTAACCCTCCTCCTAGTAGTTCCACTGATGGAGCTATGAACTTCGGCCATTTAATTTCCTACGGTAACATTGCTGCTGGTTACTGGAAGGTTCTGTTGTGCTTCACTAGGCCTTCTGCTAACACACAGATAGATATCTGAATCCAAAAAATTCACCATGTTAGTGATTAGATTGGATGAACAGGTGAAAGTCCACCCTAGAAATTTCAGATAGCTTGCACATTAGCTATGACACGTAAAGCTTTCATATGGCGTCCTCTTTTCCTGATCTTCAGTAACTAATGAAAAAAAAAGTTTTTGTATAGATGCATGTTACAGTCTGAGGACGTGCATGTGCTGTCTGGGGTATACGGAAGTTGCACTGCTAGCAGTAGCAAGAAGCTCAGTTAACAACTGGGGTATTTACCCAGTTTCTTGGACAGAGCTTGCAGCCTGCACTGAGTTCCATGCTATAAAAGCTGCATATTTAACAAGGATCAAAGTGGGTTAAAGGTATAGTTCCCAAGCTGGGGTCCCTGAATTCAGTCGGTGTTTTATAAAAGTGTTTTGTCATTACAGCGTTTCCAGTTACACATATGAGGAGACAAATTGATGTGCAATACAAATTACCAACACAACTGTAACCCGTTTTGCCCTTCCTCCCTTTAGTGTAAGACACATCCTACAATCCAATGTAAGTGTGTTAGTCTGTTTTTAAATCTGCTTTGTATTCTGTAATCTCCTCCAGCCAGGTAATTACTTTCCTTAGCGAAAGTGGCAACATACTAATATCATAAGTGAAATCAATGTAAAGTAAGGGCTAGTCTGAACTGAATGCAGTTGTCCAAAATGCTTTCTCCTTCTCTCATGAATTGTAATTATTTTAGTATTATGGTGCTGATCTGATCTGAAGTTCCACATTTTGCAGCTCTCCACTGACCTTTGTGACCCTTTTTTGACCAAGAAAAAAGGCAACTTCTCCACACACACCTACCGCTGTGGGGGGGTGTTTTTGTACTGGTAAGTGACAAGGTAGGATGACAAGGGTTCTGTGATTCTATGACTTTACCTTTCTGCCCTTGAAGGATAATTATGACGAGTACAAATGAGACCCAATTTCGACCAACACAGTAATAGGGAGACATTCTGAAAGGTTGTGTTAGGTTGGATTATGTAACACACAATGTTTTTCATAGGTTTTATTTTATGGCTTCCTTCATTTGAATTTAGTTTTATATAAATTTGATTCAGCAGAGCCTGCTGTTCTCTGATCTAGAGGGATACCTGACATGCATTTGTATACAGAGGAGTGCTAGTATATTATCATGAATAGGCCTTTCCTAGCCTTCATTTTAATAGCAAAACAATTAATATTAAAACTTGATTTAAGCAGCAGATGAAGCTTACTAACTGCAATAAGCTCTATTGCAGAATTTGCATTTAAGTGGAAGGTATAGTACAGAAATAACATGTCAAATGCCACACTGTTACTTACATGCGAGACTGATTGATACCATTCAATGCTTTTTATTAAGTCATGCATTCTAGTTGAGTTTGCTGATACAGTAGAGTTTTCTGATTTCGTACACCCAGTATCTTTTTAGAAAGTGCTGTATCCATACTGGAACTCTGAATTTGGTCTCAGCCCAAATATGAGTCATTGCATGGGAGAGCGTGAGCCTTGAGAATGCTGTAAGGCACTGAAGAATGAAAGCATGTAGTTTTTCAGCTTTTTTTTTTTTTTTTTTTTTCTTTTTTCTCCTTACCAGAAAGTTATACAGAGTATGTAACTGTTCAGTGAGAGGGGGTAAAATAATCATATTGAATTATGCTAAAACCTCACAAACCATTTTGAGTAAACTTACTAAACCTATGCAGAAGTTAGAAAAACTGAATGAATTCTTTTCCTTCAAGCACCTTCCTTGACAACATAGAAAGTTAAGGGAAAAATAAAGTATGACTCTGTTTCAGTTTCTTGTGTTTCAGCACTTAATCTGTAGGTGGTTTACAGGTTTTATAAAGACTTAAACATCTGATTTTCATTGGGAAAATATATGCTATTGCTTTTCACCTACCCTATATGTTCTAGCTGCTGAAATAGCTGATAGAAAGTCTTAGAGATGCAGCACTGCGAGTACTTTGTTTAGGCACTGACTATTTTAAAATGCTTCAATAAATGAAGTCATGCTTACGGCAGATTGAAATTAAAGTAGACAAGTCTCAAAGGTCTCCCTGTTTTATTCTCAAAATTGAGGAGACAGGCTTTTGAAAGTCACATTTACCCTGGGCAATAATTTATTTTGGATATTTTACTGAAACTTGTACCAGGTTTGTGAAGGCACAGTGCCACACAGACTTGAGGAGGGGCTTAATGGATCAAGCTGTCTGTACAGTGCCTGATCTAGGTCTATGTATTACTGTATTACGTCTGTCAGTTTTGTTAATTATTTTGCAAGTCTGTTTTTTTATTATTATTTTTTTCAGTATGCTTTCAGAATAGATGTCTGGTGTGGGAAGCTATATAATTGATGATGGATTTGATTGTCCTACATCACATTCACAAAAGCTGATCAGAATTGTTTTTCTGGGTTAATCTGAACGTCCTCTAGAATGTTCCAGTTTTAAACACATCTGATTAGGTTTTATGAAAATAGCATAGCTAGGATGATTACATGAGCAAGTCTAATTATGGTATAATTATCAACCCTCCGGTTAATTAAAGTGCCATAAAGAAAGCTAAGTAAACATATTTATTTATTTATTTTGATACCGTGGAACACCTAATAAGAGCAGAAAGTAAACTTCATATTTTTGAAACTATGTACAGTTAAAACTGATGAATGCTCTGTAGGTTGTATTCATCTAAACATAAGGTATTTCAAATCTCTAATAACATAATGGCATCCTTGGATGAAGAAACAAATCGTAAAAAACACCTCTGTGATGGTAATTGTAAGCAAATGAAGGATCTTGCTGCTGATTTCCATTTTTCTTTGCAGACTATGACTCCTCCCACCTCCGCAATGTGTTTGAAGAGGTGTTTCTCCATATCCCCTGCAGAAGTGCTCTGAACATTGCCTTACTCCTGATCTAGTCTTGCCTGAGGTAAAAGCTCAAGGTCTTCTCTTTAACAAGAAGTAGTAACATATTGCAAACAGTGTTTTATGTACTCCAGCCTTATACTACACTTTCATATTTTAGGGGCTTGGCTGGGAAAGAAATTGAATCGCTGGATGTTTTTCTGTCTTGCATTTCCTAGATTCAGTGACTGACAAATCAATTTCAAATCTCCCTTGATACTCAGAAGTGCAAATCTTTTAAAAACTTGAGTTTTGGATCCAGGCTCTGACACTATTCAAATCCTCAGCTAACAGCAGGGTGCTCAGAGAATTCAGCCAGCAGTATGCTCCAGTTTAGAATTTCCTGCAAGTTCATGGCTCAGTTTCCTGAAGACCGCTCTGCCACTGACATCTTCTGGCAATGTGTCAGAAAATAAATTGAATAATTTTATGGTCGGGTGTTACAGGCTCCATAATGCCATACATATTGTAGTCACATTGTGTTAGAACACAAGCTTTGGAAAATGCTATTACCTGCTTCACAGAAAATGGTTGTAATAGGTGGTGAACATCGCTCAGTACTCAGAGCAGGGCCTGAGGCCTCTGCAACTGATTCCTTTGAAGAAGTTGGCCTGCAGGACATCAGACCTTTTGCTGTAGGTCTAGGCTCACAAAACCCAGCCATTTCAAGTCTCCCTTTCTGCAGTCTCCTTGGCAAAATGGGAGGAGTCTATCCCATGCGAACTGAAGGAATTTTGGCAGTCTCACCTTCTGGCAATCAGTACAGCTACGAGGGCTGCCCCATCGTTTCCTGTCAGGCTGCCCCAACTCAGTGGAGATGCGTGAGGGTGCACAGCATCGGCAGCTGGGATGTGGCTCTGGCTGTGCTCGCTGGGTACGGGGAACTACTGCTACAAGAGCAACAAGCTCAGCTGAACAAACTTTGCATCGGTAAGTGGGCTTGGCCAGCTAGCACCTGGGGGTGTGGTGCTGTGGCTATCTCATCTGGCTTAGTTCATAAGAGAAAAATACAGCCAAGTGACTTTGTTAGCAAGTCACTTTGAAAACATTCTTTCCTGAAGCAGCACGTCATTGGTTTTGAGCGTACTGAAGCCCTTCTTAGGCAACAACATGGATGTCTGTGAAGAATCGGATATGGACAAGAGCAAGCATTCATGAGTCTTGCTAATTGAGTTGCTCGAGATGCTGCTGGTTATACAAAGACATGCAAACATCAGCCTTACAAAACTCATCATAACTTGCCTGCCAGTTGTAGGGCATGCAAGAATGTTGGAATCCCGCTGAGCATGGTCGCTTTTCTTTGGAGTGGTTGTGCTTTGGATGGTTTATCTTTTCTCAACAGGAGACCAGAAGTCTACTTATTCACTGTTCCTTTTAGCCAGAGGAAAAGGATGCTGCCCGAGAAGAGCTGGGAAGAACGTAAGTTAATCATAAAAAGCATTTGCACTTTAAAAACAAGAAAGCAGGTATCTCAGCTTTAGTGAAAAAGAAAGCCAGCGTGGTTTGTCATTTACAAGCTCAGGTATGAATCAGTATGGAGAACCCATTGGCTGTAAATCCTATTTAATTATCTGATTACTGTTTTGGGGTGTAAATACAAGACAGTTGATGGATTGAGAAGAAATTTCAGACTAGACAAGTTATTTCATTAACTTGGAATGTGGACGTTTTTACAGTGGGAAAATCATAGTTATCCTGAAATTAAATCTGTGCTGTGGCCTTGCTTCTTTTGTGCCAAAATGGGCAATGTAAAGAGCATACATTTTCTGATATTCTGAGAGTAGAAGAAGGAGCATAAAGGTTTAGTCTCCAAGTGCTTTGGTTAAAAACAAGTTCTCTTTAAGAGGACACTTACTGCATGAGGAAGATAGTAGTTTGTGTTGTTTCTCAATAGTTCTTCAATCCTGCATGTAAAATCATAATCACAGCTGTATGGGTGGAGTGGAGCACACAGAAGTTGCTTAGTATTTTATGCACTATTTATTTGTCATGATACGTTTTTTGTTTTCTTTTGGTTTTAAGTGTGATGTATTAGGAATATATAAGCACAATGGTAGGGAGACTGTGGGGTAGGAAGACAGTTTAAAAAAAAAAAAAAAAAAGGATATGAAGAACATATGGCTTTGGACTGATGAGGGAATTCCTGGCTTCAAGGACTGATACGTGGATGCTAAAAAGCCATGACTTCTGCCTGATGAGAGCCTGTCTCTATGACAAAACAGAAATGGGAAAAGCAGTGAGCTGTCTGTGTTTGTATATTCTTTGTTTGCTGCCTGTATTTAGAAAGGTTCTTTTAAAATGAAAACTGGCAGTTTGAATGAATCAGCCTTGATTTGAAGCCTGCAGTTGTTGCTCAAAACCGACACAACTAGGCTGGTTCCAATGGAAAGAGTTCTCTAGAAATATGTGAATGCTATCCATATGCAGTAGTCCCTGAACAGTAGCCTTGGTGTTATACTGGAACAAATAGTACTAGAAGGCTTATGCACAATCTCTCTTCCTCTTTTTATCTGCTTGAAAATGAGGTATTTACTGGTCCTTGTGCAGAAACAGGAAGCTGTATTCCAGTGCTCTTTACAGCTGCTGTGGAGATAAGCTTTTTCTGTCTGGAAAGATGAAGAACGAGTATGTTTTCCATGCAGTTCAAAAGAACCCACATTTCGTTTTGCCATATACTCCTCAAACTGCATGTCCCTTTCCTCCTCCTTAGATTGTAGCTGGCACACTGAGTTAGTGAAGATGCATGTTTATAGATCATGCTGTGCTAACCATATCCTTTTCTATAATATTTCAGCTCCTATGGGGAAAGGCATGGCCAAATTTTAATTTAGCTTAAAACAAATAATCACTGCTGCATATTTTTGTCATATTAAAAACAGGTTATTAATTGTACCTGTAAAAATATTCAGAACACACGGACTACTTTGCTTTTTAAAAAAAACAGAAATAAATTTTTTGTCAGTGTTTTTATATACACCAATACAGAAACAGTAGATTTAGTTTGGTTTCTTCTCTTAATTTGATCTTGTCCCACAGGAGATAATTTTATGTAACCAAGTCCAGAAGTTCACAGCCCATTTGACACAGCCCTTTATTTTCAATCCCTTTTTTTTCAATCTTATTTATTAATCAGAGGAAAAACACTTGAAAATATAGTCTGATGATCAAACTAAAATAAGAAGAGAAAAATGCATTGATTAAAATAAATATCCCAACATAAAAGGTGTAAAACACACAGGGCTCAGGAGCTAGACAGATCTCCTTCTATAGAGGTATTTGGGTTGTGTTTATATTACATTTTTTCATAAAGATGATAAATATGATTGCTGTTCTGATATTTTTTTGAAACAAAACAAAGAGCTTTGCACTTGGTAATGATGAAAATAAAACAAGAAAATGAGAAAGTGATTTACATCAAAGTTACAGATACTTATCATAATAGCCACTACATACTGGGAATTTCAGTAATTATTCTTCATCTGCTTAATGACTAAACTTAATGTGTCCTACACAAAAAAGATAGATCTCAGTAAGAATCTCAAAAGATTTGTTTTCATTCTCTTGATGTTTTTAAGCTTTCGTGATCTCTAGTAACTCTGTATTCCACGTTAGGTCATTAACCTAAGCTCTAGCAAACTCAATTTCTTTATCATCTTCCCTCCTGCAGGTTAATGACAGAATGCACAGAGGTGTTGATGAGACAGGCAGACTTAACTACATAGTCTTCAGACAAAAGAGGCCTATTTTAATTGATTTTTTTAATGTAATATGGTAGCACATGATAAAAACAGACGTAAAAATGTTTAACCCATATGATTAAAGGACATCTCAGGACCTAGGGTAACAATCCAGGAAGAATATATAAAAGAGGAACTCGTTAATTTGCACAAAGCTGCTTTGGGTGACCACAAATCAAAGCCCAGCTGTGAACTTTTTTTTTTTTTTTTTAAAAACTGTCCAGGTAAAACATGAATGGCTGTCACATTATGGTAACAACCTGGGAATGTCACTAATGAGTTTGCTAATAGTCATAATCAATAAAGGCTAACTACGATCATGCTCACCTTGCAAGCATGCAATGTAATTTCAACCGTGCTGGCAACAGTCCCCTCTGCAGACAAGTGCTTTAAGATGTTTGTGTATCCTTGGTGCTGTTTTTAGAACTCTGCTAAGTTGTTTTTTTTTGTTGTTGTTGTTTCATGGTTGAAGGGATGAGTTGCATGGCTCTCTTCTACATTCCCTTAGCATGGCAGTAAATAATTACCCAAGCAGAGATGAAGAGAGGTTGTCCTGCGGACCAGTCTGAGAAGTATGTCAAATATGCTCAGGCCCTGCTTGCTGCTGTCTTTTTGGCAGCAGCTGGAAGGAGCCTGGGGAAGGAATGTGCCCTTTGTCTGGAGCAAGGCACTGGGCGTTAGCAGTAATGCCTGCAGAAAGGGTGCTCAGCTTCACTCAGTCTCTGTTTAAAAGTGTGAGTTGAAGAAATACTAGGTCTAGGGAGTCTAAATTATTTGGTGGGGAAATACCTATGTCTATATTACCTCTGAGGAGTTGTTCAGGAGCTTGAGGAATGGAAAGCTCATGGCTGACATTAAACTTGTGCACCTTACGTGGTAATACAACACAACTGTACTCATGTTCATGCTTCCTATAATTCCAGTTTTCCTGAAGCATAAATGATTAGCTGCTGCTGATTTAAACCTGTAAATGTCTAAAGCAAAAAAGGAGATTACCAGGGACTGAACTCAGAACCAGTGATTTAAAGTTGTAACAAAAGAGAAACTTTTTTTTCCCCAGAATATGAAGGATTTATTAAAAAAATCACATCACTTCAGGGACAAAAGGGAGATGGATTTAGTTTAGAAAAAGGGATTTCCATGGCCATCAGCTGAAATTGGCAAGGTTCAAATTGCAAACAGTATCACACAGGAATATAACTTTTTACTTGAACTCTCTAATCTCCAAATTATACTTGATAATAGTATAACCTGTTTTGACTCAGTGAAACATCAATTTCTTTTAAATGCACGTTGGGCAGTCTAATGTAGAAATATGGTTGACTCTGGATGACTTGTTAAATTCACCCAGCCATCATCAATTTTTTCACAGTGTTATGAACATTTAATCTGGAAGTACACTGAATAAACAGACAAGACGACTGCTAGAAATGAAAATGCACAATGAACTATCCAAACAGCAGAAGGCTTAGTAAATGAGGCATTGTACACTTAAAAACAAACAAAAAAACACCTTAAAACCTTTTAGAAATTAGCTTTTGTAGCTAACATATTTTTCAAGACAACATCATGATTGCTGCTCATGAATGCCATACTTGGGAAAAAACAACAACAACAACAACAACAAAAGTTTTATTCTACACACAAACACCAGCCAATTTTTCCATTCTCAAATCGCAGCAACCTTAAGCTACTTGTGTGTGAAAAAAAGGCACAGAAAACAATATTGCTATTCCTGTCAGCAATCTCCATGAATCTCAAAAGGTGTAATACCTTCTAGTTTACCTCAGATCATCTTAAAATTACCTGCTTTACCTTTTTTTCCCCATGAGCTCTGTAATAGAGACCACATTACAATCTAAAAGTTTCTGAGTACCTAATTTTAGTACAGTTGGCCTAACCAAGTTTTAATTCCTAATCTGTTGAATCAGTGGGGAATGTCATAGCTGAGTAAAATTAAGATAGAACTTGTTACTCTTACTGGGCTGTTTACCCCTTAATTTCTTACCCTTTGTACAATCAGGAGGCAGAGGTAGGCCAACCAAGTACGGAAAAATTGCCTTGTTATCTAAACTTGGAGCAGTTCTGCTTACCTTGTATCATTTCACTGATGCAATCGGGATATTTGCAAATATTGGAAACTGAAGAAAATTGCAACGATGGGGAACAATAATGAACACTATGAAGATAAGAGATTCTGCAGAATGAGGAAAGTAAGTACATGATGTAGTTACTTAAATAATCAATGATTCGAATTATAAATAAATCCAAAGAGAATTTAGCCAACATGGAGACTACACTTTCTCTGAAAGCAAGAAGACTTTTTTTTTTGGGGGGGGGGAAGGGGAGGAGGAAGGGGAGGAATAGAGAAGTGGTAGGAAGAAAACATGGTAAAGTTCTGAAATATCTTGATTACCTGCATCTAAAGTAAAAAATACTAGTCTAGGGAATAAAGAGAGGGAAGTACATAGTTTCACACCCTGGTATGCCAGCCTGACAAATTTGGGATATAAGCACTGTTGAATGGCCAAAGTGGTTTTGATATATTTAACCTGCTTAAAAGATATGATCAGACTTCACATTCATGGTATTTGTTTTTGAATACCACACAGAGAAAATAATAACAAAAAGAACAGGGAACAACTTTCCATGGATGAGACTTCCATATTTATTGTTCTTCCATGTGCATAGAAAATGGCAGTGAAGTTTTTTATGAAATAGGCAAGGAATGGGAGAGGTGTAGATATACTGAACTAGACTTTGTGCTTCAAAATTACACTATTCATTTTAAAAAGTTTTTTTAATAACATTTTCTTGGATTTTTTTTTGTGCATGATGTTTCAAATTCCTTTTAAAATGACACACTGCATTACAAATGGATGGCACTTTGAACCAACATGGCATTTTCATATTTACACCAATGAAAGAAATTTACACAACGTAATAGCATACAATCTTGACATTTAGTAATAGCAATAAAACAAGGGCATCCGTTTTATTTTTTCTGTACAAACTATCAGAACAAGACTTTTATTCACATAAAAAAAATCATCTTTAATTTGCTCTGACCTACGCACTTTCCAAATTCATTTTACTCAATTCTCAAACCTTTCATCACATCGCCCACACCCTCACCAGACTACAGGAACTACAAGTAATTATACCTAACATCTAAACAGAGCAAAAAGTCCATCCCTTCCAGTTTTTCTTCCTGACAATTCATCACTCAAAAAAAAAAAAAAAAAACTAAACAAAACAAAACCTCCAAAACCAAAACACTTCCTTGTTCCTTCTTTCATTTCACTTTCACATTTCATAACCAAAGCAACAAATGAGGCAATTCCATTTCTTCTCAAGCAAGATGAGAAATACACTTTTCTTCCTTTGATGCTACACCCAGGAGTCAGGTGAACCTGGGTACTGTTCTGCTCTATAAGATCGTCTGGTGGAATAAAAGTCTACATAATTTGTGGTTGATTTCAGTCCATATTGTGTTGTATAATCTGAAGCAGCAGGAAAGTGAACTCGATCATCAAAGTATGGGTCTTCATAGCTATGTGGGGACTGCAAATATAACCTGTATGCATCATAGTTTTTTCTGTTGGTATCTTCTTGACTGTAATACAATTGCTGATGCTGTTGACAAAGTGGAAGAAAAATAATTTTTTAAAATTTAATTAACAGAGAAAATATTTGTTTTCAAACATTTCATGCATTATACACAACCTTTCCCTGAAAAGTTTAGTGTAGCTCTACCAGTGATGACAATAACAAAGGTTTCAAACCTCCATGAAACGTAGCTAAGATTTAAATGAATCTAATGCACTTCTAAGTCCACCTGCATGTCTCCTCCTGCCTTCACTAGGAAGCTAGTAGCTCTCTCCAGAAGTAGTATTTTTAGAGCATCCATAAAAAATACAGTACCTGACTAGAGCTACCAAAAGTACCTGTCAAGTCAGAAAAGTGGTCTCAGATGCAACCAAAACAAAATATGGTTAGTTGCTAAAATACGTGACTATAAAAACAAAATAGTAAACTGGCAGTAGCTTATGTACTTTTAAGTACAGTAATGCCCAATAACAAATTAAAAACGGTGTAGATACACTCTACCCAAACCACTCTGATATTACAAAATATACTCAAACTCTTTTAAGTTCCATTAAAACACCGTAGGCTGATTCTTTTTATCAGTATCATTTCAAGATAAAATTTCAGAGTTACCTGTAGCCGTCTATTTTGTTCTCTTGCTGGTGAGGAGTAGGAACTGATGTAAATTGGTGAAGGTTTGCTGGAACCTGTGAGAAAATAGTTTAATGGCATCAACTTCAACCTTTATTCTTTTGTCTATTTACTCTTACATTACCTAGAAAAAAGTATGTAGTACCCAAACAACCAAGTCTTCAGATTTTAGAGTCTACTAGTAATGTAATAATAAAACACAATTGAATTTTAACTCTCAGCAGTAGCTAAATTAAAACTGAGGATTTTTTTGTGCTGCTGTTTTTACTTATCAGACTAATTTTAATACAAAAAAAAATTTCTCCCTCTTTACTGTCATCTCTTATTTTGTGACTTGTATCGAATAGTAAGAAGGGAAAAGTAAAATCAGGGAAAATATGAAATCTTGGTATAGTTTTATAATACGATAACATTATACACACACACATAATGTATGGTTATAATAATATAATGTACATAATAAAACAATTTTCTATAATTGATTTTTAAACTAAAATGAGATTTCCAAACATCTCATCTCCCAGTATATAAACTGGATCTCCTCTTATTCTGGTAATGTGTGCAATTTTAAAGAAAATAGCGGAGTTGAAAAACCTCTTCTGTTCTTCATGCAATGAATATAAATAAATAAAAATAGAAAACAACATTAAGTAGTAACAGGCCTCCTAATGCAACTGTCCATATTATAGTTGTATTAACGCCTGATATAAGGAGGAGAATCATAGAATCATTAAAGTTGGAAAAGCCCTTCAAGATCATCTGGTCCAACTATCACCCTACTACTAATGTCACCCACTAAACCGTGTCCCTAAGCACCACGTCCAACCTTTCCTTGAACACCCCGAGGGAAAAGTTCACCTAACGAGCATCTTACCAGTATATATGTCTTTATGTGCAATGACGTCGCCTTGGTTATTATAATACTGCATAGAAGGTTGTGTTCTATCATATTCGGAGCGGGGTTCTCTAATTCCTAACAAAGCCGGTGATGAAGATGTGCTGCCAACTGATGAAAAAATAAAAGTTACCAGTATGTGCAATAAAAGCCTTTCTCAGACCTAACCTTCTCTCTTCTCTCCTCATCCCTTCCTTCCCCAAGGATTAGCAAATGAAGTGAGTGAACTTGTGTGTAAAGGACAAAACTAGTTACACAGCTTTTCCTGTATGGAGGACACCAATTATGAAAGCTATCAACAACATACCATTAAATTATCATTTAACCTTTGTATTATACTGAGTCGTTACTCCATAATGCTTACAACTACAATAAGAAACTTTACCCATTTCATTTTGCATATGGCATTGTAAGTATTTTCTTTAGCACAGCTACTCAAATACAAATGTAATTGTTCATCTGTTTGCTATGATTTCATGCAAGTTGTACATAAATAAAATCTCCAAGTCCACCATATCACCTGAGACAGGAACAGAAAACTTTACAGTATGCCTGGCTGAAGTGATCCACGCGCAGACTTGTATGGTTGCTCTTACATTAGCATGCAGAAGTGAATCTTGGCCATTCGGTCAGCTCCAGTTGGCTGACAACCATCGTAAGGTAAAAACAACAGATTACTTTGTGGTATTGCAGTGAACAGTTGAATCTCTACTTCAGTTGTAAACGGTTTGTTCTGCTAAGTTTTTTCTCTTGCACAGACAACTGTTTTGTTGACTTACGTACTTAAAAACAAATTCTAGAAATTTTGCTTCAAAATATTAATATCTTCTTCCACTAGCCATGTCCATTAGATCATATCTCACAGTTCTGTGCTATTTTGGATAGTTTAATGACTGGTATTTTTCCTAGTGTATTCATAGCTTTAAAGGTTAATTTTTGAGGCATTATTAAAATTCTGAAACTGTTCAATATAGTGTATGTACTAATAATAGTACGTGTACAATCAAGTGACTGTAACAAAGAACAATGGCTACAGACCAAGTGTAATTGTTCTACCACGCATCTACTGTGTACGCTGTAATCTGCAAGGCTGCTGCCACAGTGCTCTTTGTGTACATGTTTTATGCACCAAACTTCTACCATAATAATTGAAGCTTGTTTATACTCTGGAACAGAGAAATAGACACTTCCTATTAGGATTTAAAAAACAAAACCCAGAAAACCTAAGTTCTCTTTGAAGTGTAACAGCCTCTGAATATTATGTTAGAACTTCCCCTCTTTTTTCCTACTTGTAGTTCCCAGAACTGGAGTGACAAAGTCATTCTGTTAGCATATCGTAGGGGGAGAAAGCTCTGAGATGAGGATTTGGAATACGCTTTTACACTTACGCTGAGGGAACTGTCTAGATTTTACCAAAGCAGTATGTGCTTCATTGTCATTGCTTATTTTGAGAAGATATTTCTGGCTCTGTCTGTAGATACATGGCTTAAACAGTCCTCCAAGTTCAGGATGTTATTTTGATGCTGGGACATGCAACTTGGTGACACGGTGTAAAGGTAAAAACTGCCTTTGGTATCACAATGTTCAAGAATGACAAAGGGGTATCTGTTTGGGACAATTTCTTGGAATCCCAAAGGGCTGGGAGAAGACTGAATGAGGAACACAGTAAGATCAGAATTACAAAAGACCCTGGAACTGTTAACTGTAGTCTGCTGTTGTATGGTATTAGACAAAGAAATCAGTCCTGCATATGGGTGGTTGAGGGGAACTATGCGCATGAAAGACGTTTTCTTTCCCTAAGTCACTATAGGTGTACTGCTTATAGCAAAATAAATTCCTGTCTATTTTTCATTCACCCATGTCATGACGGAGCATGTGAGGACTGTTCCTTTTATAAAAAGCAGTAATTAAACAACTGTATTATAGGAGCTGGTCTGTTATTTTGGCAGTTATGGTAAATACGTATTTCTCAGTATTAAGAGATCTATTCACACAAAAATAGAAAGGTAGATTGGATAAAATAAAATGCTAAATGAAGAGCATACAAAACCTACTTGAAGCCTTGTACATCAGCCCTGTCCAACATCTAAATCCTACTGCTGGAAATGTTAAAGGAACAAATGGGAGATTACTGCAATAAGTGAGAAGAAGTCAGAAAAGAAAGATATTTATTTGTCTTGCTCATCCTAATGGAACATTACAGGGATCAAAAATAGGTTCCTTCCTGATGTATTTTCTTTATGTGCTTTTAAGTACGTGCGTTCTGTGAAGCTACATCTACCCTGCCGTGTTATGCAGCACAAAAGGAGTGGCTTTGTAGAGGGCAAAGGTAGCAAAATCCAGATGTCTACACTGTACACTCTGAGGATTTTACTTAGGACTAAATCTAATCTTGTCCCACGGACTAGATGTCTGTCATCAGACAGTATACTGTTGCTCTGGAAGCACACCATCTAATTTAGTTTCTTCCAAAAGGAACACAATTCACACATTCTGAGACTTTGCACTTTGAATGGCAGTAAGGAGTAAATGGGGAGATTGGATAAGAAGCACTTTGCAGCCAAACTAAAATGCTGTTGTAGAGACACCTCACAAACTCTGTGGGATATGGAACCTGACAATATCAGCCAAGGTAACATTCAGAGAACATGAAATACTTGTGAGGTGTTTATATGTTTAAATACAGAGGAGACAGCACGGCCTCCATGTTTTAGACAGGATGACAAACTGAAAGGCTATTTGAGTTTGAAAATGAGACACAAACCCCTTTGGCATGTCTTTTTTCATGTCTCGACTGACCTGACTGTATGACAGGTGACATCTGCTGATTTGTTGTTGATAAAGAAGGATGCGATTTGAATCTCTCTCGCTCTAGTGTTGATACTGGTGTAATAAAATGACTCTGATTCCATCCATCCTGTGGAGTGGTAAAAAGAAGAGAACAAAATAAATTGCTTTGCATTAAATTAACAGTTTTTGTAGAAGTGTTTTCCAGTGGAGGCTACTTCAGTAATCTACCTTTTTATAAATGCTACGGAGATCTCGGTATTGCCATAACGTATTCAGTACCTGGGCAGCTGCCTTGACAACTTTCAGTGAAGATCTAAGGAAATAAGGAATATTACATTAGTAGAAAGCATAAACTCCAACAGAATATTTGTGAGCTAGGGAACAGCCTAAACCTTGCAGCTGTGAAGCAAGAAAGGTCATCTTCCCAGATCTCAGTAACGCATGCCTGCATTACAGCAGCGTGAGCACAGCTGTGTCAGCAGTGTAAGCAAACAGCCTGGTGCAGAGACAGATAAAGCATGACAATTATTTCCCTCTCTAGCCTAGAAATTCTCTCTTCAGGTCACCCACATGAGAAATACAGATTGTCATTGTCGACAAAAAGAAAAATCACGATAAGAAACATTGTTTAGTATATTTCATAAAAACTGAGACTGTATACTCGAAATCTTTACACAAGGTTTGTAACTGTAGGATAACAAATTAAAGGGAGCTAGTACTGGAAGTGTCCAGACAGCCTCATACTGAGACTTCGTTTCTAGTTCTGTGTTGCACTACTGAAAACATTAATTGGTCAGGGAAACACCTCTCCATTCTCAAGAGCAAGGCTAGGAAAATTGCTCTAGCTATTATTAAAAATAAAACCACATCATCTTTTTAAAGAGGAATGGTAGTAGTACTGAAGCAGTGATTTGAAATTAAATGCCACAGCACGACACCTGCGTTAAACATACGCCTTCTTCCATCAGTGTGAAGATTCATCCAAATACACTTTTTGAAAGAAAAGCCTCACTGAAAAATGCTGAAAAACCCTGCAGTTTATAGTGTCAGTCAACGAGTAGACACTTCTGTTTGAAAAATTTTCATAGAATCAGTTTGGAAAAGACCCCTAAGATCATCAAGTTCAACCGTCACCTAACACTACCAAGTCCACCACTAAACATCCACACCTTTCTTAAATACCTCCAGGAAATGGCAACGCCACCGCTTCCCTGGGCAGCCTGTCCCAGTGCCTAACCATCCCTTCTGTGAAGAAATTCTTCCTGACATCTAATCTAAACCTCCCCTGGTATAAACTGAGGCTGTTTTCCCCATGTTTTAAATTTGTTCAGCGTACCCCGTGCCCTTATAGTTGTAAGTGCTACTTTACACATCATCTCCACAACAGTCATATAAAGGACCACTGCATTGACAGCTGCAGTTGAATATGTGCTTTGAAAACATGAAGCATCATAAATTGTGGATACTGAAAATATGGTCCATACTCTCTTTTTGGGGCAGATTTTGCTAAAAATGCGTTACATTTAATTCACACAGACCAAATTCTCCATAGCTGGAGATCCTCTCCTCCTCCTTACCATCTGATCAAACACTGGGAACAGTACACGGGGGCTGAACACATAATCAGTTTTCTGCTATCCATAAAAAGGAGATCTGAGATACTCTGGTTTACACAAGAGTCCTGCTAATCTGAGTTCCATCAGATATGTCAAGGAATTCAAAACAGAGATGCTGATGAGAGCCAGATGGGGTCCCCTGAGGCTGCACTGTGCGGTGCTGATGGCGCACAACTCAGGAGCCATTTGTGCTCCTGTTGATCCTCAGCTATCCAGTTCTGAAAGTTTTTAGTACCATTACATAAACACAATGTCTGATAAAGCCCTGTGCTGAGCTGAGCTAAAAAAACCCTAGCACACCAGGCTCCGTGACACAGCTACACCTGAATCAGTCTGCAGAGAGCCAGATCTGATCAGTCAACGCTTGCCCTGCAATCCTATTCCAGAAAATCCCACTGGCTAGGGAAACTGCTCGGTAGGGCAAGCTTTCCTCACAACCTACCAACTGGCCATGCTACATCTAACTAGGAGTTACTGTGGTGCATCCTGACAAAGGTGTCAAAATATTCCGACTATGAAAGGCTCCAAATATTCCATTAATGATGTAGATATTTAAAAGAAGTTTTTTAATACCACTCTACCTGAATAGTACCCATTAACGTGATTACTGTCTGCAACTGTAAAAGTCTCCAAAAGCTTTAAAGAACAGACTGTAAAAGAATGGCAGGTACCATGACAACTGCCTCTCCTGTCCCAGTGTGCTTCAGACTCTGATAGCAACTCAGATAAGGACTGCAAAAAGAAACAGATCTCTCCCCATTTTTTTTTTTTGTGAGTTAAAAAAGACCAAACAAACAAACCCAAACCATTTCCTGCATTCTTAAACATTTGAAATGGAATAGAGAAAGCATTTAGGTATGAAGCGTGTTGCCTACTTGCCTGTCACCTCTTCCTTTTGTTATGTTCACCAGCTTTTCTATTCCTCCAGTATCAGCAAGGGCTTTGGCATTTTCCATGTTTTTACTAGTGACCTCATGCAAAGCACAGCAGATTGCTGCTACAGTCTCATCAGACAATATGCTTGGACCATTGCCTCCTGGAAGTCGATTCACCAGATCTCGCATAGCATATTTACCTATAAAAACGCATCAGCAGAATCAAGTAAGAAAATACATTTTGGTACTTAGGAGTTGAAATTCTAGGATTCGTTAAAAAACTGCATCTGAAATTAATAAAATGGAACATAGGATCAAAAACTGAAAAATTTCAAGAATTTGCACTTTACATGGTCAAGTGAGACTAAAGATCAATTTTTGATTTTTTTTCCCCTTCTGGCTTAAGAACATGAGAAGCAAGGTACATTTTTATTAAAACAGGAGCGTTTGGAAACGGTGATTATTTGGAGAAAGCAGAATCACTGAAAGAAAACATTACACTATTTTGTATGATTCAAGGAGTGGTGTTTCTGCCTAAGCCTCACTTATGGGAGGGTTAATGAAATCCTTACAGCAATTGGAAGCCTTCCTTTCAGACATTCTGTTCACCTTATTTGTTACCTCCAAGAGATCAGATCTCAGCTCTTTCAATTTCAATTACTGACTGATGCACAGGAATAATCACACTGCAAACAAAGGAAATTAACTAAAGCTAAGGTAAATATTTTTCTTATTTAGGCTATGCTGATAATTAAATGATTATTAATTCAATAAATGATTTTATTGAAGACATGTATTTGTACATAACGGTGCTCAATGGATAAGCTTTACTCAAAGCCATTAGCTATCTATTTGCATAACATGCCTGAGAGAAAAAAATCCCCAAAGAAATTAACAAATTCTGCAAACAAAAGCAATTCCGTTTCAAACATATCGGAATACTAGCACCAGCTACGTTGTATACAGTAGTGTTCTGTCACAGCCGATCTTTTGGCAAGCTCACAAAACACATTTACATATACCAATTTATATTGTTACTTGTTGCAGTACCCACTTTTTTAAAGAACTTTTTTTTCCCCGGAGTTTAGACAATGTAAACCCATTAGTCCTGCACCTACCAATGGTGATAAAGTTGCAAAAAACAGAGTACCAGCATGGGGTAACTTATGATTCATGTCTCAAAATATTTTGCATGTGGAAAGCCATTACTTCTTTGATAGGTAAAGCTTCGACATGTAGAGAAAACAGGTGGCTCCTGAGCAGAAAAGTTCTGCCAGAAGGGGAAGGAAGTCCTGAAAAAAGTATATCACCTGAGTATTACCTCTATATGGCCGATGCAACAAAAGAATCAATTTTTTTCCACCGATTTTTTAATAGGTATAATACCTACTCTGCAAGAAAACATGTCCTGAACATCCTAGATGGTGAAGCTCCAGAAGTGTATTAATGCAGCTGAAAATGTTTTACTATCTTTCTGAGAGTAACTCTCTCTTACTGTATAAATAGCTCTTATGTACTTACCCTGGTAGCCTAAAACATAGAAAATTCTTCTGTAACAAAAATCAAACATCTTTATACCTTGACACGTGTTAGTAGGGTTATCTTAGGGTATAGCAGTCTGAAGCTGAGAGTGAGGCATGTTCAACACTTGCCACAATAGACAGATTCCTGACCGAGGCAGGAAAAATGTTTGCCTTTTTTTTTTTTAATGCTAGATGAGAAAGGCATAGATGAGTGCTTAAAGTATTAAATATTAAAGGTGACAAATAGGAAACTAAGTTTTTCTAGGAAGCACCCTTGCTGATTACTCAGTTCAGCATAAGCACATATATACTGCTCTATATCTGTGATTTGGCAGAAATGCTTCACTAGGAGAGGATTTTTTCTCCCTCTCTCCATATCCAATACTGTTAAATGAAGTATTTACTGATGCAACGACAGCAGGGCTGTCCTATTCTCTTAGGATATGTAAGGGACCTTGAAGCCCTCTGAGAAAGTTACTGTTTAGCTCCAAGGAAGTACAGTTGTGTTTCCAGTCATACTTTGTGCTGCCAGTTTCCTGTCCAGTTTAGTTTGGCTGAGGTGACTTCAATCTGTTGTAAAGCCATCTCATGCAAGATGGCTAAAGACAAGCTGAAATGACAATGCTACTCTGAAAAGCTACTGATGTCAAAAAGATTTATTTCTGTGCGACAAGTAACACGACTTAGTATGCTATTTCTGTTGGTAGAACCTCATCCTAATTTTCAATAAAGGTCCGACGTATTGGTAACCATGCTTTATTCAGTACAGCTCTGTACTTACCAATAAGTTCCTTATTACGAACATCTAATGCCATGTTCCTTAAGGCAGTTGCCACAGATGAAACAACTCTATCGTTATCCATTCTCAGCAGTTCCACAAGGATTGGCAGACCTTTTTCTTTCCTTACAGCAGCTCGGATGTATGCTGCAAACTGTAATCAAACTCCAGTGACTCTCATATCTAGTAGAACATTCTAATTGAAATGATCTCTTATTAAATTGTAATTCTTAAGTATTTTAGGAAAAATCTTCCAATGAAAAACAATGGAAAGATATGTTAAATGCATATCTTTTTTATTATTAAAAAGTGTTGTTTCTTTGCTATTTTTTTTACTCGTTCCTGGTATGGAGCAATGCTTAAAGAAAGGGATCTAACAGAAAGTAACTTAATAGATGACGAATTATTTAAGAGGGAACAGTATTTATTTTTTTTAGGACCAACTTTAAAACAGGCATAAAAAGAAAAAAGCTGTTTATCTACAGCAAAGAAAGCAATTAACATTTTTTTAATCTCTGTGACAAATACAGTATGTTACAACATCACTACATGAGAACACCATTAATGTTATGTACGTGAAGGTCATAAGCAAGAATGGATGGAAAAAGAAACAGAAAAAACTAATTTATGCTCAGAACCAATTAATATAGAGTACCATAGTCCTGATCTTGTGGAGTGTTATTACTGTATAGTACACATTTATTTGGCACTGGTCTTATTTTGACAATACCTTCCCACCAGAACTCACAGCAGTAAGATTTTTTTTGGCTCTAACATGCACCAGAATAAAGATTCTTCTGTTTATTTAAAATAAGTGGTACCAATTTCAAGGCTAGTTTCCAGATTGCTCTTCTTGCCTACCATCTTTGACGTTGCTTTTCACTATGGAAATTACACTTCCATAGCGCATAAGCACAAACGACACACACTAGACAGAAACACTGATATGCATGTACTAGAAGATTACCTGGTTCTCCCTAAACACATTCAATACCTTATTGAAACAGAACAGTGAAAATTGAACTATAGGAAGAGGAGTAGGAATTCAGATACCTTCCAATTGCCTGCAGAAAGGTTCTGGAGAGATCCTGCAGAGCCCTCAAGAGTAGCTGGATTGGAGCTTTCTGCTAGAAGCGTTAGGTATGGTTTTACCACAGATGGGTGCCATAGCATTTCTACCCCTTTAGGAGACTTGGAAAATCCTGGTATAGGGCCAACTCCATCCCACTGAGAAGCGAACATAAATTTGTAAGTACCAGAAACCTCTATATTTTCATTCAACTTACGGTAGTTTTTCTTCAAGCTATGTACTTTCCCCCAGCATTAGCTAAGTAGGTGATATATTTGTAATACAAAGAAAAGGGCATACCTGATCCTCCTGTGAAGTTTTTTTTTTCTTCTTCTTTTTTTTCCCCCAGCAACTTGGCTCTGAATCTTTGCTAGGTGATTCTTTTCCTAACAAGTCATCCAATTCATTGATACCTAGCAGACGTGCCTGAGGCACCTCCAGTTCCAAACGGTAAGAAAGGTTTCTCAAGGTACACACACAGTTTTCCACTGTCTGAAACCAAACCATAAAGATGTTAAGTAACCTGTTGCCTTCTGATATAGTGATAAAGCAAACTAAATTAAGTACAGGTGAAAAGGCATTTGAAACACAAGCACCAAATTCTAATTCTGGGCCTTGGGCATTGCTACATCTGCTTCTTTGGGAAAACTGCAAGCTATCTCCTGATATTCTTGAAAATGAAAACTGTAACAGTCATCTCTACAATGGTGGCTTATTTTAAGTATCCTGAAAATAAAAAGCACGAGAGCTTATTATTAAAGAATGAATATGTCAACACTGACAAAAATGAAAAGTACAGAACAAATTAAACTGCATTATACAAC
Source organism: Nettapus auritus (assembly GCA_011076525.1). Classification (NCBI taxonomy): domain Eukaryota; kingdom Metazoa; phylum Chordata; class Aves; order Anseriformes; family Anatidae; genus Nettapus; species Nettapus auritus. The sequence continues at coordinate 39,008,093 of CM021771.1, read as the reverse complement.
AGAATTTGATTGTGCATTATTAAATTAGGGTTGGGAGAGAAGACTAGCTGTATGAAACACATCATAGTGAGGAATTATAGTACAAAAACCTCAAAAGATCAAATCAGACATATGGTTCAGCACTAAAAATCACTTAGATGAAACGCACACACACCTTGCTGTCATAGTCTGATGTGTTCACACACGTGTGGATCACATACAGCAGTGAATCAACCAGCCCTTCGCATGACCTCATCTGTTTCCGGGCTTCTTCACCTGCAGAACTTAGATTCCTAAAGGGTTGAAAAGACAAATTCACAGGTAGACATACATGCAGTAATTTTACCAGATACTTTGCAGAAGCTTGCATTGTTTTTTTTTTGTTTTGTTTTGTTTCAACATAATAATAAATATATGTTTGCTTTTAACTTCTCTAGTTGGTGAAGCAACCCACCCCACCTGAGTGTCTATAAAAGATGAAAATGATTCAAACCTGTAATTTCAAAACAGAATTGACTCATTGACAAAACAAGCCATGAGTAGAAACCCTTGCTCACAGACTTTTCCATTCCAAGCCCTCTCTGGGCTTGGTGCGGTGTCATTTCACATTTGTAATACTGATACATACACAGAAACAAAGTAGAGCGTAGGGAAGGAAAAGAATGCACTGTGCTTTAGAATAAGTAGCAAAAGGGTGTGTAGACAATTATTTGCCTGCAAAGCAACCACATTGCAAAAACTGAACTTTATGTGGTGATTAGATGCAGGCTGAAACTGCTACTACTGCTAAAAAAAGTCACGGTGCCTGTCTGTAGAGGTGTGTATTCTCCAGACGCTGTGCTGGTATTGTATTCTCTAGACATCATACTATCACTGTATGTTCAAAAGCAGTGTGAAACTTGTGGTCTTGAAAAATAACCCAACAAATAAAAAAGTAGCTTATAAAAACATTCAGGAGTCTAGAATGGTTACCAGCAAACAAAAATGATTTTAGTGCTTCTATTTAAACACAATGGCCTTAATGTGCTGTTTAATGGAAGACAATTTGAAATGTAATACATTGAAATGACAAACAAACCTACAAACAAACAGAAACAGTTCACATACTACCCTTGGTCTTCGAATTCTCTTTTCAGATGTTTTAGTTTCTTATTTTATTATTCTTATTGCTGTTTAAGAAATCCACAAAGGGATTAGTCAAACATTTCTTTACTCGCACATATACATACACTATTTTTTAGACGTATACAGTATTAAAGAATCACCAAATTCACAGTTTTTCCTGAATAAAATTAATGAGGCGTATACACAGTGCAAAAATTGCCGTAAAGGCAGAAAAGTGCAATGACCGTTTGCAATGTATACAGAAAACAGCCAAAAATTTGACTACTAGCCATTATAATTAACATCTTTTGGTGACTAACTTTGTACTTTTCATATTCTAATAGAGAAAAATACAAATATGACAGCTGCCTGAATGATAGAACGAAATGGAATTTATAGAATGCAACAGCTATTTTGTCTCGAAATTTAAAATATAAAATGACCTGTTGCATAACACAATTACTCCGTAAAAAGAGCAATACTCTTCTATAACAGTAAATTACCTCAGGCATCCTGTAGTATTGCGCAGAACTAGGGAAGTCTGAAATTTAATTTTATGGTCATCATCAAATGAAGAACTGTTCCATCCAGAATGTGGCACTATCACAGTGTTTGTTAGTGTTGACAAAGCATCTCTAATGATTGTCATCTTTACTGCATCACATGAAGACAAGTTCCAGAGAACCCCTTAAGAAAAGATTTCCATTGTTGTCAAGTTAGAAAAGACTTAGTAAACAAATATAAAGCAACATTAACAGCTTAAAAGACTTTGCTTTTAACAGGAGATTATTTACCTATGTATTTAGTCTGCAATGCAATTTTAATGTTATTCTAACAGTGACAGTCAATAAGTGGTCAGCAAAGCTGCCATTAAAAGATTCAGTTCACAGACCGAAATAAAATTTCCTCATATTCAGGTTATTATGTATTCAGCAATCTTTATTCTGGCTGTCTGGCAAGCGTGTAAACTCTTCAATGAAAGAGTTGGACTGTGAGATGCTAATCAGAATAACCCTAATAGACCAGCAGCTGGGTCTCCCACTATACTGAGAAGGAAAACATGCATATTAATGAATAAATACTTTCCTTTTTCTTAAGAAAAATACCCAACAGAAACACACGCTGATTGACAGATGTTCCCTTCTTCCTTCTTCTCCTTAGGTACTGCTCATTCTGCTACCTGACAGGAGAGAGTAAGTCCTCAATGCACTACAGAAATCTGGAGGAGTATTCCCTACAAGCACACAAACTCATTTCACTTGCAGAACACCTTTCCATTTTCCTGAAACATGTGCCTTGAGCTTATCTCTTTCTAATGCTAGTATCTTTCTTAGTTACCTAAGGAGGAGTCCTATACTGACTATCTGCAATGGGAAGAGAAATTTGTCTTTCTGTAGTTGGCCAGACAAAATGCCAAATCAGTACAAGTTTGTGTAAAAAAGGCACAAACATCTGATTTCCAAAGGGTGAGTCTTCAATAAGCCTTTAAGAATGAGGTCTGGGAGGGAGAAGAAACAGATCATTATCCTCATTTATAAGAAACTGGGAGATGGAAGTTAAAAAGGAATATAGGAGAGATTTGGCAATATTCTTAGAGCGTTTAAGACTGAAATCTTTTCAGATTCCTATGCAGAAGTAATGACTAAAAGGAAGATCATAGGAATACGAGAGTAAAAATGAAGTGAGAAGAAACCAAATCTATGGACATCATGGCTGAAAGCTCATTACTGCCTTGCAAACATAAGATCTTGTGGAAGAAAATCTCAGAAAATGATAAAGAAGGTAGATTGGCAGATGGGTGGTTGCCAGTAAAGTTTCAAGACAAGGTGCCAAGTGTGTGACGTGACATTATTCTATATTAGGTGGAACCTGGAAAGATAATATCCAGAAAGGATTGCAAGATGAACAGTGAAAGGGGGAAAATGGTTTTGCTGACCTGCAATTAATTACTGCCTTCTTGCATTGTATGTCTGGGCTATTAGATACTTAACGTGGAGCCGAACTTCCAAAGCCTAATATAAAAATCCTACATAAAGTTTCTTCTTGGAAACTATAGCGAGAGGTCTCAAGTGTTACACATTCAACTAACCAAACGAATTGAATACTATCAATCTTTTACCCTCAGGCAGAATTCTATAGTTTCCTACCTTTTTACACAGTCCTCTTATAAGACATTCAGATAAAAAAGTATTAGATCTGACATGCATATGCATTTCTGATAATTTAATCTTCATTGTCCTCATGAAACACAACTTAAAATTCATCTAAATTCTCACCAGGTACAGGTGGTATCTGTCATGATAAACTCTCAGTATGTTCCTCACATGCAATGTTTTTCTAATCGTAAAGCAGCATCGCTGTGTACACTCAGCAGAAACATTCAATAGCATTTTCTCAATAGCCCACTAAAATTGCTACTATAAACCACATGGTTAATTTTCAGTTTGACTAGATCTCGAACACTTAGTTTCCTCCGAAATAAATTATGGGGGGAGAAAACTGTAAAAATTATAAAAGTTTACAAAAACTCTGCCAACAGGCTGGAGTCCCAGCAGGCTGCCCAGAGTCGCATCAAGCCTGGCCTTGAACACCTCCAGGGATGGGGCATCCACAACCTCCCTGTGCAACCCATTCCAGTGCCTCACCACCCTCTGAGTGGAAAACTTTCTCCTAACTTCCAACCTAAATCTCCCCTGTCTTAGTTTAAAACCATTCCCCCTTGTCCTATCACTACCAACACATGTAAACAGGCATTCCGCCCCCGTTTATACGCTCCCTTCAAGTACTGGATGGCCGCAATGAGGTCTCCCGGGTGCCTTCTCTTCTCCAAGCTAAACGAGCCCATTTCCCTCAACCTTTCTTCTGCTCAGGAGAGGTGTTTCAGTCCTCTGATCATCTTAGCGGCCCTCCTCAAGGGCCACTAAGTGTCCTTACTTACAAGTAAGTACTTTTAAAAATTTATTATTACTTAATTAATCATTACTATTACTTACTTACAAGTCATTACTTTCTTACAAGTCACAAGGATTACAAGTCATCCCTACTGTATGGTTATTCAAATAAGATGTAAATCTCTCAGCCTTGCCAAGTGTAAGGCACTTGCCTTACTTGCTGGCTAACATACAGACTGTGAAAAAGCTGGAACAGCTGAGTACTCTTTGAAATACCAAGGCAACAGAAGATGATACACTACGTATCCAGGGATCATTGGACCAGTGCAATCAGTTGCAGCAGACTTGTAAGGGGCACGGCATATCCACCCTGCCTTGCCTTCGGAGGAACAGTACAACTCAGATGCTTGCTAAGTAATTGGAAGGGAATTGCCAGCGTCATCTTTTCTTCATGTGTACACGCTGACGCAGACTGAGAAGAACAAGTAAAGGACCTTCCTGAACTCTGTCCATCCAAGAAGACTGTTAGACTTTGGCAAATATTAACTTTTCCATGAGAATTATCCTGGGATTGATGGAAGAGCAAATCACTAGAGCACCACTGAGTTACTAAGTTAAAACTTGCCCAGAAGCTTAATCCTAAGGAGGTAGATTGATCAGATGATTAATAATTTATTACCCATATGTTCATTATCTGAAGGCAAGAAGAGCTCTCATCAGGACACAGCATTTGATAATTTGGGAGTAGTTTTCAGCTATTTGTTTTACAAACTAAAAATGTGTCTTACATAGCCTTTTAGTCTTCATTTTAATAATGAGAACAGTCTGATTATAGAATGTTTGCTTTTAAGAGATTTGGGACCAAATTTAGGTCTTATTAGAAATAAACCCTGAAGGGAAAGGCAGTTATAATTTGGGAAGTTTCCATTCAAACACAAGAAAGACGGTGGTGGGAGCTGGTACAATGCTGTATTAAGGCAAGGTATAAGGTACTTCTGGTGTTACAGTAAAATTCTGTATGTCATTTAAATAAAGTGCCTTTTTATTTGTCATTGTTGTGAAGGTACGTGGAAAAATATTTAACTGTTTTAATTGATTTTTCAACAGCTATTAGCTGCAAGTTTCATTATTCTGGAACACTAGTGAACATCCCATTCACAAATGATCCTGTGTAGCAAAAGGAGTGCTAAGTCTACTTACCTACCTAAATGGATCTCTACTGTCCCTAGCATCTCTGGGGTTGGAAGGAGAGGGACTTTTGCCGCTACTCAAGTTACACTTTAGTTTGTAATTCAACTGATTGCTTCAGCAGGCCTCGTGTTTCTTGCTTAGTCTGTGAACATACTACAAAACACAGAAGAAAAATCACAAGCCACTATTTGTGCTTGACATTCTCGTGATGTGAGGAAAACCTGAGAAAACTGGGCTGAAGTTCAAGGGATCAGCACTACTACGCATTGGGTAATTCTTAATGGAGGAAGGAAATCAGCAGTAACAGTAAAAAGGAAAAAAATAATCAGAAAGCTTTGCAGGAGAGATTAAAATGCCATATGAAAAAGCTTCTGTAGTTCTAATGAAATGTGGGGCTTTTTGTTTTCCCTTTTTGAAAAGGGATTGTCTGCTCTATTTTTGCAGCCTGTAATTCTGATCCTTGCATCTCTCAGTGATGACTGTGCTAAATTTACATTTCTTGAACATCATCCAAAATAATCCTACTCAGGAAATGAAAATATGTAGTCTGATAAAGTTGAGAATCTTATCTACATGAAAATCAAATCCTGTTGCATGTAGACGGATCACAGAAATACTGAAAAAATCCCAAATTTTCATGAATTTCCACAAGATACTTTCAACTGGGGAGAAATGATTTTTGAAGAATCGTTCTTTCAACGCACCAAATATTAACAGTGTGTCTCTACATGCTGCTTGCTGCACATAATGCTCTTGGGTGGAATGCATGCAAGCAAAGTATGTGTAGGAAGATGGACCTGTGATTAGCAGAAGACTACAAAACTGGGCTCAAGAGAGTATTAATGAAACTCATGACCTAGCAACAGCTGTGAAATGGCTCACTTGGTACTGTAATGTATGGGAGAGAGCGTACTAATTTAGACCTTCAAGGGTCAAGATTTGGCCCATGATCAGTTGTAGTAACAGATGGAAAAAGAACAAATCCGTGTTCTTATAGCACGTACCTTCTGTAGCCTGAATTTGGTAAGGTTGCATGCCCAAAGCTACTGTTCTTTGCAAATATTAGCAATCCATTAAGTTCTATTTCAGTGCAAATTAAATCAACACTAACATTCACTTTTCCACTACACTGACATAAAAGAAGTATATCTTACGCTACTGTTAAAAGATATGCCTCTATGTCATACACCTTTCAAGAAAATTATATGGACAATTATTTATGATACCTTCTGGATATATATCCAGATAGATATAGATATCCTTCTGGACTTGGACCTGTGGCAGAATTTTCAGATGACAAACCTGTCTTTTGCAATAGACAGCAATGATGTTTCCAGCATAACAGCCCAACTTTCTCTCTGATTCAGTATCTACAGACAACAGGTTCAGAGTTGAAGTGGTTATAGTACTGATGTTACTTGAGCAACTGTAATAGGATTTTAAAATAATTGCTCTGTCCAGAAAATTCCCTATGCAGTAGCTCTTCAAAGCTTATTTTGTTACCTAATTCAGAGAATATGTGAAAGACGTGTAAAACTGCTATTTCATTAGGACTAGAGGACATCAATGCATAATGATGGCTGTATCTCCAGTCTAGCGTTAGCTGTTTAAAGTCAAGCCTGAGTCATGGTTAAGAATAAAAAAGCTGCAGAAGAAGTTTCTGAATTGGAGACAGAAAACTGGTTTGGTCATTCCTATTAGAACAGCTTTGGCTTCTGAGGTGTTAGGTGGGGGGCAACCTCAACTATCTGTGGGACCCTGGAAATACCAGAGGTAAAGACTTTTGTTTTGACTCTGCAACCAGCCACATCTTTTTCAGGTTTTATTTTGATTTTGAACCTTGGTGTTTTAATCCAGACTTTTAAGACCCCAGAGTTTACTGCTATGAATTCCACTGCAGCTGCTCACACCAGGTAGCATTAACCAAACAGGTAACAGAGTTCTTCAGCAGCTGCACTGGCTTCAAGGTCCACTGCTGAACTTGAATGATCATATTCTTCTACCTCTGCAGTTTTTACACAGTTGATCACCAAGTACTTTGGATGGTATACAGAATAGAACAGAGGTAAATATTACAGTAACATGGAAGTTGTGAAAGTCAACAATATCCATTTCACAGAGTGCTTAGTTTGAAAACTTGTGTGGGACTTGCAGCTATTTCTGTACCTCCTGGAAAGTTACCTCAGGCTGCCTGGACTGCAGAACCTGAGGTCCCTTTTCCAAAGATACGCAAGCTACAATGCACAGTTGTCAACTATTGCAGGAGTGCAATCTCTCAGAAAGATGACGCTGAATACAAAAGACCATGTTGCTGGACATAAAACAGCATTTATAAACTGAACTGGCTGATGCAGCACTAATTTGATTAAATACACACCATGAAGAATTGCCAGAACCATCAACCACCACCTCTTTCCCCTTTACAGACAGGCCATATGGACAGACCTTTACCATACAGCTAAGCTAGTGATCAACTGCTGCTGGAATTCATGCTCATTATTCTTTACTTCCAGCTATGAAATCCTACTGCTTCCCAAAGGTCAGTGCTGGTGCTTGCTTGACCTTTCAGGGTGAAAGCCTGACAGAAAACTAGCCACTGCGAAGAGCGGATCAGAAGTCTTCAGGGAGGGAATGGTTTACAGCACATCTCTGCTGGTAAAGATCTGATGAAAATCAAAAAACTACTAGTAAGATAGGCATTTGACTCACTTTCTTTGGAAAACTTGCACTGAAGGAGAGCACGAGTGTTTCTCAGATTTTAACAAATTAAAGGTCTGCATCCTAGGGTCTCTTGATTGTAGACTCAATTATGAGAAATTGCACCTGGGTCCAAAGCATGTATATTTTGATTTTCTATCTCTTACACAGTTTTCTGCTGTTAACTTTTGCAAGACATGAGTTCCTGAAAGTCACAGATTAATTCCAGGCTGTACTGGCCTACTGCAAAATAAAAACATACCCAGACAGAATAAATCAGTGCACATCCTTCATGTCACTTGCTAGGGAATGGAGCTCTTGCGCACAATCAAGAAGGCCCCAACAATACTTCTGCTGCCTACTGCTGAAGTTGTGCTGGAACAAGAGAAATAGTTGCCTTGAGAAAGAGCTGGTGCTGAATATCTAATGAAATATGATGCAATTAGCAAAAAGGAGTTGTTTCCCTTCTAAGGGCGCTCTGACAGCAGAACACAGGTGAGCAAGGCTCCCATGCACCAGCAGCAATGGAAACTGCACATAAAAAGAGCAAGCTCAGTGAAGAGTTAACACGATCCAAAGCATTTCAAAGTCCAACTTAAAAAAAAAAAAAAAGTATTTTTAAAAGTAATACTTCATTTTTGTGACTATGAAAAGTGATTTTGCACATTTTATTTTCAAAATAATCTATAGCCATTAAGAAGATAACTAGCTTTCCACTTAAAATACTTGTGCTTTTGCAATTATACTTTCTACATTTTTCATGTTTTTCTATTCAGCTTCCACTTCTTTCTCTCTATGTATAATTTCAATCTTGTAATTTCAGTTACTGTTAATTAAATACAGGCCCTGGTATTCCTACTGTTTGCTAACTTCTCAAAACATGCTTATGCACTTACCACCTCCCCCCTCCCTTACCCCTCTTTCTCAGCTTTTCAAAACTCAGATAGTTAATCTTCAGGATATGTTCCCAAATAATTTTAGGTTGAAACTTTATTTTGTCAAACAATTTCTCAGAAAACTTATATACATGCATTAATGTGAAAAATATCTATATGGATTGCAAGAAATTTGTCAAATTTCACTTATCTGCAATAATAAATTTTCATTGATCTAACTTCGTATTAAACTGAACTGGATAGATTTCACATGCAATGACACCAGATTCTTCTGTTATGTTTACAAGACAATGGATGTCTACTAATTGGTACTTGTAATAATGAAGATACAATTAATTTGCTAAGAAAGAAAGACCACCCTCAGTAGAAAGAAAAGCATTTTCCTTCAGAAAGAAATACTACAATGGAAAATCCATTTTTTATGAAAGTGGTGGAAAATCTACAGCTGTAATTAATAATGCTAAATTTAAACCAGAAATCAGATGTACAATGTTTCTAGTGCTGTAGACTGATATTCATTTACCTGTGTTTACATTATCTTAAACTGCGAACACAGTAACTGGGGTGTGGTTTGCTAGTTTGGTTCTGCCATAAGTGGAGGTGTGTGTATATTTTTTTAAAATTATTATTAAGCAAATAGTCATTGAATCTCTTACAATTTTTTATATTGTTATTTACAAAAAAGTCTGTTGTGGATTTTTATAAAGCAATCAGCATTGGTGTACCCCTAACAGAAATCAATGCCACCAACGTAAGCAGAAAACAATTTGGTCAAAGCTTAAAATTTTACTGTAGTTGGATTAAAAAAAAAATAAGGATCTGTGCATCAAAAATTAAGTCAATTTCTAAAAAAGTCATCTTTAAATATTATTCACATTTGAAAATTCTTTTTACTTAGAGATGTGCTATTTTTTTTTTTTTGAAAGGTAACAGTAGTGGTTTTTTGTTTTTTTTTTTTTTTTTGTTTCTTTTTAGATATCAACTAAATACCTTCTATAATTAAGAATTTTACAATTTTACTTTGTCTTTATCTTTGGAACCATCCCTAAGACCTTACAAGCACATGTAACTTAGATGCATAAAGCATAAATTCTGTAGAGCAGACAAGGGAGCTAGTGTATAATTTTACTTTTAAATATTTCATTTACATAATTATTCTTAAGGAAGAGACTTTACCCTGCTACAGAGAATGGAAAAGCTGCAGGTTATCTTAAATTAAAAAATAAAAACAAATGTTAAGGAAAAATGGCTGCATATGAGTGATTTGGATACGGAGACTTTTTGCTACTTGATAGCTTTGCTAAGCAAGAAAACAACTTGGACAAGTTCCCAGAATAAGATCTCTCTTACTTTTAACTTGAACACTCTTGTGCAGCTTTGCTTAGTATTTAAGTAGTTAGGCACAGTAGCTTAGCAAAATGAAATGAGAGATCATTCAAGTCATTTATTATTTCTGTACCTTTTGCCTGCACTAAGTGCCAAGCAGGTTCATGGGGTATAATCTAAATTTGCTACCTCACAATCAAGAGATGAGGGTGTACACACAGTTGCTTGCATGGCTCTACTAACAACCTGGGCACTGAAAGGCTTCCATAACTTACATATTTCCATTTGTCTGTCTGCACTTGAAACACACACAAACAGTTTGGGTCCATCTTTTGAATTCTACAAGATCTTATTTAAAATTGTTCTCAGCATCTGATAAAAAAGCCTGTAATAAAATTAAGGTTAGGAGTAAATAAAGAAATATCGACTCAAAACATACCTATGTATTTGGCGGAATCATGCTGGGGCAAAATTTACCCTAAGTGTAACCTTGGTGCAATAACCTTGGGATTCACTTCTACCAGTAAACTTCTGTGCTATGATTTTAACTGTCAGTAAACAAATAAGTGGTTTCGTATTGACAAAATACTAATGCACAAATAAAAATCCAGACAATAGGCACAATTCCAGTCACTTACCAATTATTTCAAAGTCTCGCCCACTTCAGAAACATAGTCTGTACTACAGTTCTGCACTGGTCTATATTAAAAACTTACCTGTTACAAGCTCTTTTATTTCTGCATCAACAGATTTTCTTAGCAGTCGTAAAAGTGCAGGTATCCCACCAACGTTCTTCATTGCTATTTTGTTTTCATCCGTAGACTTTCCATAAACAAGATTTCTCAGTGCACCACAAGCATTCTTCTGAACTTCCAGGACTCTGTGATCCAGGAGATCAACCAGGTGCTTGATTCCTCCTAGCCTACATACCTAAAAAACGGAACGATGGAAACATCAGCACCCGTTGATTTCAGCATCTCACTCTGCAGATTTAAAAGACTTTTATAAGAACAGTATATTCTATTCTACATCAAAATGAAATATTACTGGTAAATCTTAATAACTTCACTGTAATGTTGTAATGAAAATCTGTGAATCATTCACATCCTCGTAGAAAAAGTTGACAGACATTTTCAATCATTTCGTATGTTCAGAGGATTGTTACTGTTAAATTTCTGTTTCCCAGTAATCGAGTTTTTAATTTCCTATAACTCAAAATATCTTTTGAGGGGATAACATATATGAAGAGTTGCAAAGATTTAAATGCTAGTTCTTACACTTAAGTCACACAATAAATAAATTCAGTTTAAAATTAGCATATGTGAAGTCCTATGGGCATACCTGCAGTTCTTTGTAAAAGTCTACTCTACAGTAGAAAAAACACTCTTAAAACAGAAATATTTGTATTGTTTGCTTTAAACAACTTAATTGTATTTAACATCAAAGGGCTACTAAAATATTTTAATTGTTCTAAAAATATGATATTTTGCAATTCTCTGAGCTATTGGATCGATCTATTATAACCTGGTATTATTTTTGCACAGCACAGTAACTTTAATGCCATGCTATCCACAGAATACACCTAATGAAGTTGGCACACAATCTCATAATAGAACACATACCTGCAGCAGGTAAACTGCTGCTGCCTTACAAGGAAGTCACAGGCAGAAAATCAATAGGCCATCATGCCTAATACTTTGCTAATCCAGGATGTGGTTCTGGGCTGAACAGTTACAGGAGATGTCAAACAACAGTCCTGGGGATTCTCCAGAACAGCATGAAAGTGCTTTTAAAATGCTCATTTTCTGTTCTAACCTGTATACTAATCAGTTTGGCAAGCCACAAGGCCATTTGAAATGTATTAACGTGTACAAGCTTTCAAGGATTTTTGGCTTTAAAAGTTCAATCTTACTGGCCATAACACGAGGCAAATAAAGTAACACTCAGTGAAAAGCGATTTAGCCAAATCTTTCTAATTTGATGCTATGAAAAATAGCACCTTCTCTCTGTTACATTCTTAGAAAATGGCATTGGATATCAAAATGCTTAATATCTTTATCTACACTCCTAAAAGCAAACATATTGAAGAGGCTTAAAACAAAACAACAAACCAACCAACAACTGAAATGCAAGGTCTGTGACCAACAGTCCATGTGGTTTTTACCTGTCAAATCACGTAAGTAGAATAAAAGACAGAAAATGAAAGACTGGTAACTTGTAAATTTTTTAGATCTCTGTTCAAAAAAAGAGTATTTTTCAAAGGAAATGTATTTACACACCTATGTATCTACTGCACACATTAACAAACCCAGACGTACAAATCTTGGCGTTCATCAATCATGCCAAGCTGCTTTCGTAACCTGTACTGAAGGGCATATGGTGGGCTTAACGCTTGAAGTTATTCAGCTGGTAAGACTTCTGTAGCTAGGAAGTCTGCAGTACCATGAACATTATCTTACAGTTTATTTATCTGATACAGACTATATGCAGGATACTATAAAGTGTTTTTACAGTGTCATTCCCTTTTAAGGCAAATAATTCCTATTTCTATGTTACTAAGTTACTTAAGTAAGAATTAACTAATTTTCAGTTAAATCTCTCATTTGCCAACACATCAAACATTACCTTTACCCTACACATCCATAATAGAGATACAGGTTATGAATGACACAATAGCTGTATTATTTTTCCAATCCGTACTCAAAATTTGATGAGATACAGTTTTTATGTACATAATCCAAAAATAAAGCTATAGCTGCAAAACCATTCTTAAGATTTTTATTTTACTGAGTCATTAACTATCTTGAAATGTAGCAGCTGTTGCTTGTTCAAACAAGCATTTCCATTTATAAATTAAAAACCCAAACAAACAAAAACAGAACTCACAAAAAAGGTACATTCATGAACTAACAAACCAGTACTGAATATATTTATGGAAAAACAAATTCAGACAGATATGCATTACATGGAAGTGTAATTTATTCGTTCTATGTAGTTTCATAGTTAATTTAAATGGTAATTTTTTTCCCTCCCCTGATTAACAGTATTTTATGCTTACCTTCAGGTTTTAGCAATGCAAGCATTTTAATTCATTTTGCCAGGCTTTTAATACTCTTAGTTGTCTAACAAATTAATCTGGTCTTTACCACAGCAATAAAATAATAAATTTAAATAATTAATAAAAACACAAAGTTAATGCAGTCTTCAAATAAGGCTTTACTGAACTTTGCAATAAAGTAATTATGATTCTTTCCTACTGCAAATACTCTCTCCTGCTGGCCTCTGCTTTGAAAGGGAACATTCTCCTCGTCAACTGCAGCTTCCCTATTGCTGCAGATACCATCATGCTTTTAAAACATGCCATCCACCATCCCAATCCAGGATACAAATATTCTTCTGTCCTATCATAGCCAGACAATTGTCCTATCATAGAATTGTTCTGTCATAGAATTGTAAAAATTTCTAACAGCTGATTAATTCAAAGGAAGTAACGGTGACAATAAATAAACCCTCTCTATTTGAAAAAGGGAAATTTTCAAAATCCCACATGCTAAATGGAAGGCAGGCAATATTTACAGCTGTCTGACTGACGTAATACCTTGTCTTTTCTAAATCAGAAGAATAATGTTTTCTTCGGATAAGATTTTATGAGCTCGAATATATGGAACCACACATCTATAATACCTGATATCTCAAATATTTCCAATGTTAAGGAGGACAAAAAATTGAGACACTATTTCATACATAATACACAAGTTAACATCACACTATGTTTAAAATTTGGCATATTGCTTTTGTTTTGTGCACTTTTGAAAAGAAATATTAAAGCAGACATTTCATATTTTTTCATAATTCAATTTCATAACAAAATCAATTTTTCATAATGCGAAATGAAAGGAAAAAGCGAAGAAACAAGATCTCATATAGATGAAGACACAGGTAAATAATAACCCAAGAATTCTGAAATGCAGTCCTATCTCTTAAAAATAGCAAGACTACCTATAAATCTGCCTACATCTGCTGATCATTGTGATCTTCACCAGAAGATCAAAACCACCATCTTTTAATCTACCCTTTAGTAACAGTGAGTAATGCTAAGTTAGCTTCTTGTAAAAGTTGCACCAATATTTTATTAACATAAATAATATTTATAATTAAAATAGCAGATAACACCCACATATGATATGAATAAGAAAGCAAACTCCTTCGGATAAATAGCTCATAGCTGCTCTGCAAAAAGAGCAGCTCTTGAAATGCAAATAGTTTCTGGAAATTTCAACAAGCTGAATTTTCACTCAGGTGTCCTTCCTTCACAGCACATTGACATAAATACTATCCTCTGCATATTTCTAGAGTTGGATTTCTTTTCTTTGCTTGACAGTTCACTCATTCTCTGTGATCCCTTTAGTTATCTTGATCAAAAACAGTGGAAAGCCTTCAAGACTTCTTTTTCTTCAAGCTCCAGTCATCAACAGGTTACATGAACGCAGGCTTCAAGAAATGTACTATGCACTTCTGCGAGACTATACAACTTGAATGGTAAATAATTTCACGTAACTGCCATCACACATAGGGAAGGTGTGTGTGTAGGTGTGTGTGCGTAATTATACACATCTATGCACTTCAATATGAACATACATCTAGTATGAACAGAAACACAAAAAATCCAGAATATCATGGTATGATGAAAAGACAAAAACAGAGATGAGAAGTTTAGTTGCTCTTCTAGTTTATAGTTTCCCCAGAACCAGAAACACACCAGTACAGTACCTCTGTTTTTACTTTGTTATCTCCGAAGCACAGGTGCTGAAGGTAGGCGGCTGCATTCGCCTGAACCGATGGGAACTGGTGTTGAAGCATGTGAATGACTTCAGGCAGTTCTGGATCTCGCCAAGCAAACTCCCTTTATTAGGTGAACACATTCAAGGGAAGACATTTGTTGTAAATGTACGCTTAGTGAATAAGTGGAATTACTAGAGCATCGTAAGTGTTTTACAATTTGTTTCTGTTCTGGAGTATTGGGGACAGGAAGAAAAACAGGTATATTGGAATAGCTATGTCAGATCAACTTTTAATCTTCTTATTGGAAAAGGACACTTTATATTGTGTTCTTCAATTAGTTTGTTTGTTGACAACACAAATACACACACCAAAATTATACTAACTCAAACACTGCAACCTATATGAATCTCCCAAAACTTATAGTGCAACAGAGACACGTTTAACAATGGTGCTCAAGAGCATTTCTTCCATGCATTTTTTCCCTGAATGTTCAATGTTCTTCCTAGTCTCAAATTTGAGTTACTTAAGGACTGTAAATTTAAAATAATTTTCATCAGATCTCCTTCCTTAAACACCGTGATTTTTGTGTACTCTTATTCTGGAAAAGCCATTAAACATATCCACGCCCAATTCTCAGATTTAGAAAAATAGCCATTAATGTTTGTTGTCTGTTAATAGCCATTAATGTTTTCGTTCTGTAAAGGAAGGTTAACAAAAGAAATAGTATTTAAGTTTTCCTGTTCTCAAAAACCTAAGCAAATGAAGTAACACATGTTCCAAAAAGGGTATTCAGATGGCTATTCAAAGGCTAAAGTTAGCCTGGCATGTTAGGTCTCCCCAGAATTCAATCACCAGTAAAGAAAAGTTCAGTTAGGGGTTTTCTTTGAACTGCTCAACAACTTACAGGTTCATTTCTCCCTACTAATGATAGAATAGAGTAATTCAGTTGAAAGGTACCTATAAAGACCATCCAGTCTGTCTGCCTGACCACGTCAGGGTTAGCGAAAATAAAAGCACGTTACTGAAGGCATCACATAAATGCCTCTTGAACACTGGCAGGCATGGGGCATCAACCAAACACTAGGAAGCCTGTTCCCTCTCAGTAATGACTGGAAGACTGACTCCTATTCTAGAGCAACGCTTTCCAAAACTGGTCTCAGGATATAACACTAACTTCTGCAATGGTACAACATGCAAATTAGAGACTGAAACAGATTAAAATGTAAGGTACATCTATTCCACTGTGAAATCAAAAGATAAAGTGTATTAACAGTAAAAACTGAGTCAAAATTTCTTAAAAAGTTCCTTATGAATAGGAACCATCTCTATTGTAAAGTCACTTTTAGAGTAGCTTTTTGTAAGCCATGCCAGAAGAAGCCTGGCATGCAGCAGCACGCAGCTAGCAGATGTAACTTAGAGGGAAGATCATAGAATGGCTCGGATTGGAAGGGACCTTAAAGATCATCTAGTTCCAACCCCTCTACCATGGGCAGGGATGCCACCCACTAGATCAGGTTGCCCTGGACTTCATCTGGTCTTGAACACCTCCAGGAATGGGGCATCCACAGCCTCTCCGGGCAACTTGTACCAGTGCCCCACCACCCTCTGAGTAAAGAATTTCCTCCTAACCTCTAACCTAAATCTGCCCTCTTTTAGTATAAAACCATTCCCCCTTGTCCTGTTGTTATCTGATTAAGAGTTGTTCTCCATCTTTTTTATAAGTCCCCTTTAAGTACTGAAAGGTTGCAGTGAGGTCTCCCCAGAGCCTTCTCTTCTCCAGGCTGAACAGCCCCAGCTCTCTCAGCTTTTCTTCATACTGAAGGAGACTGAAGGAAAGGGCCAAACTAGAAAAAGACTGAACTATGTTATAAGCTTTCTGTAACTCAGGAAGACAAAAGATTTCAGTGCAAGATTCTAGTCTGACTATAGCTATTAGCTATCTCTTTGCAAAGTTGATCTTTTGTCCTAATGTTTCTGTCTGAAAGACTCCCGAGGGATCACTGTAGTCCAAATCCATGCAGTCCATGTATGAGGTGTTCTGCGTTCAGTTGTTTCTAAACCACCAGAATGCATAATGCACTTTCATGACTAGGGAGGGTATAGTACCTGCCTCAACGAACTGGCAATCTGAGGACAGACTGGAATATCTAGCAATCACTTACCCATACTGAAGACAAACATAGTACCATAAATCCCTCCAGGTTTGCATGGACTAGGTTTTGATATTCCCATGTTGAAATACAAGATTTCAACGAATGGAGTGTCTAATGAATTGTAATGATAATATTACATTTGTCACATGCCCATGCTGTATACATACATTCACAATTTCAAACCAGTAACTACATTAAAAATATCAATGTGTATTCGCTTTGCAAAGAGATACATTTATATTATGTTTTTAAACTTACATTAGTTTGAAATGTAAGCAGGCTGCTCTCGGAAAATTCATTTAAATGAATTAGGTACTTACTTTCTAATTTTCACAACCTGGCATTTTCCCATTCCCACAAAAAGAAAGCTTATTACAATATCACAAGTGGCTCTGTAAAGTTATTGAAAATATTTGGCATAATGCAGTCAATTCTCATCAAATTTTTAAGTACTTTTTATAAGAACTCTTAAATGAAAATAAACACGCAAATATACAGCAAGTCACTCTTCTTGCTGTAACAAAGTAGAATGATTTATTACTTTGGCTATGAACAAAATCTTTATAGCTAAATAAGTCATGACCATTTAAACAATGTAAAACTGAAATATGGACAACAAAGGTGCCACATTTACTTAAGGAATGTATTAAACATCTTATTATGGCAAATACATTTGATTCTTGAAGGCACAAATAGACTTGCCTGGGGTCTTTCTGAATGCTGTCTATGGATGGAGATCGTGTGGTCCCATCATCAGCGGGCGTTGCATGCTGCAGCCTGTTATAACTGGACTCTGACAGTCGATACTGCATTGACCTGTAGGGTTCCGCATAGGTAGCTGTTGTGTTCAGAGCATAATTATTTCTTTGGTATGTGAGTGTGCTACGCTGACTGGATGATCTTTGCAGATTTCCAACTCCTAGTATAAAATCAGTATTAAAACAAACTAGGTAACAAATGTCTGTTGAAGAGAAGAGACAATATGTGTTTAAAAGTGCAAGCAAAAAAATCAGTCTAAAAAAGGCGTACAGTGCTCAGTGTTAAAAGCTGCCGCCAGATGTAAGGGAATAATTACTCAACGTCCCAGGGAAGACAGAGAGGCTGGTTGCAGAAATAAAGTTTTGGTGAAATCAGGCTTATGCCCCAGCTTGCCTGAGTACTCAAAGAAGGAAATGCATCTTGTGCCATTAAGGAGAAATTAGGATGCAAAATGTTTTCAAGGTGCATAATAAAATTTAATTACCAACAGTAACTTCAACTTGCCAACAGTACTAAAAATAAAAAGGAAAAACAATTAAAAAATTATATAGTTTTATGATATCTTATTTTTCCCAACTACACGTACATTTTCCCTGAGAAAAGCTAGTAAGTGATGATTTCAAAGTATTAAGATGATGGTTTCAAAAACAGGAAAATGTAGCTTCCTGACTTAACACAGCTCTTGTGGTAGGTTCTGTTCTTCCAAAGTAACTGATATTAGGTAGACAAGTAAACAGAGAATTCAAGTTTCTAGTTATATTTCCTTATTGGCACAGACTGACAAGTGTAATTTTTCTACTGTAGGTTGTAGAAGAGAAAGTAGGATAATTGCAAAAGCTGTTCATCATCTTTGTGGCCTTCTGTTGGATGCTTTCTGATAGTTTTATGTCTTTCTTGCATTGTGGCACCCAAAACAGCACACAGCACTCAAGGTGAGGCCACAAAAATGCAGAGCTGAGCAAAACAATCACTTCCCTCAACCAGCTATGAATGCTGTGCTTGATGCACCCTACTTCTCTAAATATGTCCAGAGAGCTGCTTAGTTTAATCACTATTATTTCCAGAATTTTTAGAAGTTACTCCAGTACACAAATAATTAATCAACAATTTCTCTTTACAGAAAATCAGTTCTAATACTAATCTAATGCCTAAACACTTCATAATATACCAGTAGGAATTCAACCAAATGTTATAGAAATATTTAGTTTCACTTATATTTTCAAATGCATTATTTTAACATTACCCTCTGCTAGGAAGTAGGGCAAAAACAGTATTTTTACTGCGAAAGATGCAGTAGGTAGTTCAGGTGTGCAAGCTGTCATGCTGTACTGATAAATTAAATGACAAAGCATGATCTCAACTGGTAAGAGAACTGATGCATAGAGAATGCAAGAGGAATCAAAACCAATTTGTCATGAAATACGCTTTGCTTGGATGTACCTGCGTGCATGACAGCAAACAAAATCTTTTGAACCTGACCTTACACTGACATGTACCCCAAGTATTTCTTGAAAACATCACAAAAGCTTTTTAATTCCTACTGGTTATTTTAAGTCCTTCAAACTTAATTTGTATCTCTACTGATTTATAGTATATAGTTTCTCATTTGCAATTGGAACTACATATCTCCTCTATCCCACAGGTCCCAGAGAAGCTCCACCAAAAAAATCAAGCACGACTTTGCTACACAGTCCGTGGAAGAGCTTTTTAAGCCCTTTACCTACCTGACCCTGTCCGATATAATGCTGACTGGGATCCCTGGTGGAGCTCAATTGTTCCATGATTTGGACTACGGTACACAGGACTGTAGTAAGTTCTGCCTTCATATATAGGGGTGATGTGCAAATCAGGAGATATAGCTGATCGTAATTCTTGTCCTAGTTGACTGTGTTGACTAGCATATGAACTCCTCAGGCCTGAAACCAAGAAGAGGTAAATATGTACATGGCCCATACCATTAAAAATAATAAACCGGCAATGGTTGTCTTTCTTATTTTAGCCAAGAAAAAGTGTATAATAGTTATAGTTACAAAGCTTTCTTCCTCAAACTTCTTTCCATTGTTAAATGATCCATACTGAAATGTTCACTAACAAAGCTGTATTCCCTTGATAAAAAGTTTTCTACATAATATGACAACTTTAAATTTTCCAACTCATTCTTTTTGGTAGCATTTATGGTTAAAAGTCTAAAATATACTGAGTAAAAGCTAAGTTAGCACATGCAGTTCACAGAACTAGCACTGACAAGGTAAATTGAGAATCTGACAGAAATCCAGTTGTGATAGTGGGTACAAGTGGGGTCATAACCTTGAAAATGAAATAATATATAGCAGGAAGAACAAAAGTCTTCTTGGTAGTGGCAGCAGAAACTTAAGCAGGTAGAGAAATGTCTTTTTTTTTAAAGTTTAAACAGATCGTGATATGTATCATCTACATATATGTGTACGTACACACACAGTTCTGCAGCAACTATATGAAACTTTTTTTTCACCTTGTTTTTTAGCTGTCCATCTTGAGCTCCGTTTGTTTTACCTCTGCTAAAAAACAGACCTTGCAGTCTCTGCTCAAGAGAACATGCGGTCCTAACTGCAAGATCACCTTTGTCTGTGCTTCTTTAGGTGAAAGTCAGAACAAAAACAGCAACACACACAGAGCTTAAAACATGTAGTAAATGCATCTTATTAAGAACTACCTCTCAGGTGAATATATTCTACCTTTTAGGACTTCTTTTTAAGACAAATATTACAATGGTTACCCTATATTGTTACCCATTGTTACCCTCTAAGTTAACGTACTTTGAGATAACTTAGAACTATTAGACAAAAAGACTAAAATTTGATGATACTAAGTTACCTATTTTAACAAACTCATAGACATAAATCTAGTCCCAACCTAGTATCTTTTACTGTGTGTATAATCTGCACATACATGTAAATATACTTTATCTTCAAAAATACTGAATTGCTCCTGTTTGGAAGACTCAGAATTTCACTTAACCACATAAATCCTAAAACATACAATTTAATTTAATGCATGGCTAGCAATCAAGTAATTGGAGAGAAAAGTGGTATTCCCTGTGAACTTATGGTATTGATACATAGCGTTTGACATTAGCATTTACAAAATCCACCACAATTATGTTCTACTGCTACAACATTTCATCCTTAAAACTACTACCGCATTACCGGCTTTCTACAGTGCTTTAGGTTTGTAACAAGTTTTAAACTGTGTCTTTACCTTTTTACTAACCTGTAAGGCTATCTGGACGTGGAGGGACCATTCTCTCATATATATCATACTGCTGTCCAAATTGTTCAATGTCATGAATCGTTCTTTGCAGTGTTGTTCCCAAATGCTGTGGAACTGCAGTCATGCCAGAACGCTTTGGGGAAGAAGATCCCAGCTGGGTTTGTGATGGAGAAGCGACTCTGGTTTGTACATCAGCGAGTGCAAGAGGAGAACCAACTCTTGCTGATGTTTGGTATTGAGAAGTCCCGCCATTGGGATTTGCCGTCTGCCTAGATGTCATAGAACCAATCCGTCGCACAGCTACTGGGGAAGCAGGTCTCTGTGCAGCATACGGGGATGCTGCCCGCTGCACTGGCAGAGTAGTGGATGAATATGCATGAGAAGTAAGGGATCTTTGCTCGGCAACTGATGGAGAACCATACCCACTACCCAGAGATGTTCGCAGCGACCCCCTTGAAGGGGAAACACCTGTGCTGACCACATAAGAGGGAGACTGTGCTCTGGATGGGACTGAACTGACACGCCTCATGGCTCGGTTGGTAGCAATATTTACTGAAGGCTGTTGAAAAACAAAACCAGAACATTGATCAGTTTTATCACATAGTAGATAATTTTCTCCTGTAAGACAGGGAATTCAACAAGAAATATACACAATTTAACAATATATACAAGCAGCTGGAGAATAGCTTTAATCCTTAAAGTCATTCCTTCAAGTTTCCCTGAAAATAACTTTTTTTTCCAGACAGAATGTTTTCATATATGAAAGAAATTCCTCATTCCTATTTGTCTTTCTACGTTAATATGTACTAATGCTTTCTTTCCTTACCATTCCAATAAAAGAGTTAACTACTCTGAAAATTCAGACTACTAAATTTTCGTATAAGCTAATAAAGCTTATTCAATAACTGTCTTAGTAGCATTCTGATTAATGAAAAAGGAGGGGAAAAAAGGCTAGGAACAGTACAAGGTACAGGAACACAAATACCATCTTTCTTTAAACACCATGTTTGTATATTGGCAAAATTTATAAGATTTTCACAAGCATCACAACTGAAACAATTATGAGTGATGCTTTGCTGATACTATACAGTAGCAGTGTACTCTGCACTCTGAAGTCTTCAGAAGTTTTTTTTTTAACCTCAGCTGCAAGCCATTTCCACTTTCTAATCACTGAAGGTGTTAAGGCAAAAAAGAGTAGGTCCAGCTATACATTTATTCTTTAAAACTGTGTTATATACACAGGCAAAATAGACAAAAGTAAGGCGTAGTATTCTGAGTGTACCTGGACTGAAGTCTGCCCTTCAGCTCGTGAGCTTCTCACCAAATGGTTATTAGTGGTTCCGATAAGGGAATGCTGCTGTCTGTTTTCTGATTTGTTCAAGTTTTGGCTGTTATGGAAACTGCTTACTTCCTGGTAACCACTGTCAGAATAAGAATTCATTTGTGTTGAACTTCTCGAGTTACCTACAGACCCTGTGGATATGAAGCCAACATAAGAATAAAAGTACTGCATAACAGCAGGAAAATAAAATAGTACAGAACTTTGCTATCTGTTGCATTCATAACTATATTACATTTTAATACAGTGAATATAGAAATATATTCTAATATTTAAAATGCATACAACAGACCCTCACTTTCATGGAGAGATGTCTGTTCCGGTGAGTAAAGGTTCCCTTGTACTGGCTCTGTCGTAACGTGATAGGCATTGGTATGAACACTCTCTGACACTGGGGGTTTGTTTACACTGGTCGTCGGAGGATCTGAAAGAACAAATTAGGATGATAAATGCACTACTTCATACGCAATTCTCCTGCAAACTCAATAATTCTCTCACACACTACCAAAGAAGTTACTTCCAATGCAAATACAGTCTACTGGTAGACTGTAGGTCCCATCTACCAAACTAAAAGAACTTTCATATTCATGTCTGAGAACCTTGTTTCATGGAGATTTGATATAGCTCTACAATTCTCAGTGTTTAGATGTGCTTTCCAACTTATTTTAATTAAAATGTAATTGGCTACCTATTAAATATACTTTGCAGAGGCGAAACATTATGGAACAGAGAATATTTGTCACTTGTCACCTATTGTCTTGAGAAGTTTCTAAGTAAAAGTTTGAGTTGAATTCCATCCTTATTTTTGTATCAGCGAAAGAAGTTGCTGCAAATGTTACAAATTCTTTCACGTTTTACTATCCGAATGCTTACTTTTTTAACCACTCTTACACTAACATCAGTTCTAAGAATATTAGCTGAAATGTATAGATAGCAAAGGAAAGCCTCGTAAGAGAGAGCAAAGGAGACATTACAACAGTATTATGAAGAAAGGAAAAAGTTGTACAGTCTGGAATTCTATGGTGGTACAAATACAGACCCAGTACAAATATAAGCGCAAAGACAAGGATGCCAAAGAGCAAGCTGAATCAAAGTTATATTGACAGAAATATTCAATTGTTATTCAACTGTCAGGTTACACTTGCACTGATGAAGAACAGATGCAGTAGGAAATATGGATTACATCTGGAACACCAAATAGGTAAATTCTTACTGAAGAAATACATGAATGCAACTAGATGAGAAACCAAAAACATGCAAAGAAGCAATGGTCTAGTAAAAACTTCTTCAAATGTTTCATGTTTCAAAAGTTATGAGCTGCAGACAGTGAATTCTGTTAAGTGCTCTTTGAAAATGAATATAACAGCATGTTACAAAACCAGGAGTGTGCAGACTTGATGCTAGTGATGGAGGAGGAAAATGGGAAAGTGGGTTGAAAAATTCTATAAAATCGCTAATGAAAACTCTACCTGATATAAAATCTAGTTGCACTCATGGAAAAACAAACAAACAAACAAATAAACACAACAGATGAGCTCTTAGAAATTATTACAACTGTTATGCAGTATGCTTCAAAATGGAATTCCAAAATATAGACAGAGTATTCCTATCTAAGAGGCCAAAAAAGAAATACTCTGATTTTTACCAATAGCTGGTAATAATAGCCATACACAAAATGCTGGTGTCTCAATATTTGTGCAGTAATTGAACTTCCATACTAAAAATGTTACTTGTTAGTTGGTATTATGAAGAATGCTTGAACATTGTTCAAATATCAGATTTAAAAAATAAAATAAAATCAATGCATCTTACAAATACAGGCGGCCAGCACACTTAATTGGGACTAGCACATTCTAAGGTCAAAACCATCTAGTTTAATTTGACACTAAATCAATTAACTGCAATAGGAGTATTATGACCAAATTTAACTACAATTTAATAAGGAGTGTTATTACAGTTCATTAATTTCATCAAAAGTGTCCCTAGAAATGATATGGAGAACCAACACTGAAATAACTCTTCCAGCTCTTGTTACAGTAACTCGGTAACGGATCATGACGGACATCAGTGGGGATTACATGTGCTTTAGACAGAAAGACTGCAGGAACTGGAAGCAATTTAAATTACTTTATAATTATCTTCAATATTTTAATCTTCAGTCTTTTTCATTTAAGTTACACAAGGCTCTGTAATTTTGCTTACTGGCTATTACAAAATATAAAATCAATTTCAAGCTGACGAATAACCAGTGTGGGGAGAAACACATAGGAAGAATAAAGTTCAATTGTTCAATGCCACACAGATGTTTCTAAGTCAGAGATCTAAACTGAAATGTCACTTCCATCACACATTTGCCACCAAGCAAATGCTTTCACAGTGCTAAAAAAAATCAAGATTGTTTAGGCTCTCTAACAAAAGCAAGAAAGCACAATAAAATGACTTGTTTTTTTCTGTCTCTGCTACTATAAATCATGAGGAGAATGCCCCAAATAAAATAATAGCCTTTTTATAAATGGCTGCTGATCTAATATTCTATTTATAAGCATCTGCGAAACAACATGACGTTACGTTTCTGCTAAAAACTCTGTATATTTCTATGGATGCACTTTCAAGCTAAAGTCACATCACAGCACCCCCTGATGTCTTGACAACTGCTGTCTCCACGTCAGGAAAATACCCGGGTGATTTTAAAAAAAAAAAGTGTTTTAGTTCATCTTTAACTTCAGTACTTTTATGATCACAGTTGGTAAAGCATCATCTAGTAACATATTCACTTTTGAGCTTTGTTAAAGAAATGTAAGTAAAACCTACCATCGTCCTATAATCATAACATAAATGTGAACATGAAATGAAATGTGTGTCACTTTAAATTATAATCAAAAAAAAATACTTCTAACATGTCCACTTCTGAGCAATTTCTCTAGAAAACCCTTATTTAAATACACACAGATGTAATATACATCTCAATTAGTAGTAATGCACACACTATTTAAACTGAAATTTGATATAAGTATATTTGTAACTTATGATAGCTTGACCGAATCCTGTTCTAAAATAAGTGCATTCCTTGACTTCTTGGACCTTCTCTCTCTCAAGTCCTGCCGTTGTGCCAAATGTTAAGTGACTTCATAGCAGGGCTGTGTGCAGGAGATTTTTAAGGAAAAGAAACATAGAAATGGGAGCAGGTAAAGGATAAGAAAAATGAGAACTGGATAGATGAAAGAAAAAGACTAATAGAAAGCTAAGAAGAAAAAAACAAATTAAGAATAAGCTACAGGAAAAACTGTGGAGGAAATAAAGAAATGGAATGTAATTGGCTTAGAAAATCAGTAACGTAGACTGAGATCTGTTAGATGTCGTCTTTACCAGTTGTGAACTGCCACTGGAACATTAGAGAACCAACGGAAATAATACAAGAAAGAGGACAAAAACAATTTTCGGAATGAAAGAAAAGTTAATAAAGAAATAGTAATTTCTCAATTACATGAAAAAACAAGCTCAATTTTGGTTTCAAAATATTTTTAGAAGAATACCCCAAGAAGCACCATTATGACTAGCAAAATTTAAATGTCACGGCAAATAGGTTGTTGAGAAAATTAGACTTAAAAGAAAGGAAAAAAAGCTAATACGACTGCCTTACTTCAACAGAGGTGATAACGTAACAGCAAGTGAAACCATGCAAATACAATTACATGAGGTTTAAGAGCTTAATCTCTAAATAAAACCAAAAAACATACGGGGTAAAGGAAAGAAGACAATGTGAGGGATGGATTTATCTAAAGTAGCCATAATTATCACAATTATAAATACATTTCAGTGAAGAAGCAGATCATTATGATTCTTTGTAACAAAAAATATTGGATAGTTCTTAAAACTGCATACATACTTACATAAAGATACATTAACACTGTGCAGAGCTTAGTTGATAAACTTTTAACAAGCTGCCTAAAATTCTAACTGCATTTTTATTACATTCAACTCGTTTTGATCAACATGGCATTCTTTCCAGAGTATACAACTGAATTAAAAAAACACAATCTAATGCAAAAGTAGATGAGGGAGCTGAGGTCCTATTTCTAGTTCTGCTGTGTGGTGTGGACTTCTGCATACACACTTCATCACTCCGAAGAGACTACCAACTGCTCAGAGATTGACTCTTCAATCGTTAAATATTTTAACTGATGCAATAAACCTCACTGGTTAAATGCTCTGACCTGTCAAGATCACATTGGATTGTTCTAACTGATCCTTCTGGTTTATAGAGTTCAATGTCACTTGAAAGATACAGTCCTATCCACTTTCATCTAATATACATACTCAAGAGCAGAAGTACTACAAGACTAATTTTCCTTATTTTGGAAAGAAACTTCAGGATACCCTGAGATATAAAAAGAGAAGCAGAGTTGTTTTTTTTTTTTTGAGAGAGAGTATTTTTTTTGGAGGATCTCTCAGTTACACAATATCTGCAAACAGGAAAAAAGTCTTCAAGCTTAAAATGAACAGTACTTTTTCCATGATCCTCACCTGCCAAGAGGAAGACTCAAAGTTACTTTTTAATTAATTGCAAATATACAAGGCTTTTGTTGTTCACAAAATCACACAAAAATTCAAAAGGTACAAAAAGATGTAAGGAAAGTACCTGCAGCTATCTGTATTTAAGCCAGAATAACCTTTTACAGTAACAGAGGAACACACAAGTCTGCATGTGAGGAAGTGTATTAATACTACTTTAGAGAAGATATGTGAAAAAGATACATAGTGCTGCTGCTAATGTTCAATTCACATCAAAACAAGCAATAACTGCCAAGAAAATACAGGTTTGCGAGTTTAAAGCAAAATGTACACATAAAAGATAATACCTGGTGATCTCCAAGGAAATGACTTCTCAGTAGAGCTGCAGAAAGAAAAAAAGTTATCACAACAAAGAACCACGTATCTAGTTTGAATTTCTTCTTTATTTTTTTACATTTTTTAAACCAAAGCGTATAAAATTGTACAAAAAAAAAGCAGACAAAGTTTCAATAGCCCCTGTAAATAACACCCTGTAGCTCTTTATACCTGACAACTTAAGCTTTGCTATTGATTTTTATTTTGTATTTATCACGGGACATTCCCTGTAACTGACTGTATTTATCAATGTTTATTACTGTAGTTATCAATGAGTGCGACCTCCCTGCAACAGGACAGGTAAGAGCATGTCTTATGATATGCACTTCTTATTTAAGGTGTGATGATATAAATAAAATAGTATAAAGCAGACTTTCACAGTCATGTGCATACGATTAGCAGTAAGAGAACAGCTTCAAAAACAGGAGCATTCACGGCTCATGGTAGGATCTAGCAAAAACCTTTGGGAATTACAATTCTAGAGCAGCGGGGCACTGCCTGCGCCGGGCACCAGTCATTCAAAATGCACAGGTCTTGTGCTTGACTGTCCTTCAAGTACTGCTTTAGGTGAACAACACGCTGTAGTAACTATCACGACACACACCGCCCTTCCAGCGGTCAGCTGTAAAAAGTTGTCAGCGGCTGACCGGATAACACGTCCTACTGACTCAGCACTGCCCACCCGAGCTGAGGTCAGCGTGCGCGAGCGCTTACAGCAGTTCCCACGACTCAGCTGGCAGACGGTCACTTACTGTGTCAGTCTGTGCTAGATGACTGTTCACAGGAAAACTAACAATCCTACTTCAAAGCCCAGGCAATTACTAGATAAAAGTGTAAATATTCACATATGCAGCTCACTCTTCAATTTATCATCAGAGCACCTCACCAATAAACTGCATTTCTTTTTAAATATTTGAAAACCAGCAATCAAAATGCATAAAAAGCAAAATTCCTCAGTTCTACTGGCATTCAAAAGCTTTGACAGAACTTCAGAAATGCTTACAGTCTGCACACACAGAAAACAAACCAAAATATGAACACCAGAGGTGTAACAAGAAACTTCACAATTTTCAGATATTTTCAGTGTAGACATGCAAAAAATCAACCTTCTTTAATTTCTGTGGATTCAAGACAAGCGATAGCATGCTCTGCACTTTTAAATGAGCAGCTGATGCTGCCGGAGTGCCACTGCTGCAGTGCCAAAGGGCAGACAGAGTATTCAGCATTACAGGCCTGAAGTGATGCCTTCTGTATCTCAAGCTGCTAGCTTTGTGCTCTCCCACTCGCTAAGCTAAGCATCTTAACACGACTTATTAAATGATGGATTGACTGGCAATATATAGTGACTCTTCAGGTCCTAGGCATTAGAGTAGGGAACTCTATAATGCTTTCTGAAGTCATCTGGTAAACTACAATTTATAAAATATCTAATATATTGCATTGTCCAAAATTTTAATAGCATTTGATGACCTAGAAACGCTGTGCAAGACTCTACACTTCAGAAAGAACGGCTAGAGAACGTGAAGACTTCCAGAATTCCTGGGCATGGAATACCTGGACATTGTGTGCCAATACCTGGCACAAAAGAATTTGTACAGGAGTGAAGGTAGGCAGATGTGGGCTGCTGTTACCTCTGCTCCTATCTAAGTATAATGCAACATTATTTACGAGTTGAGTAAAAAGTACAAGAATGTACAATAAATTTTTAAAACTTTTAATACATAAATCTCAGTTATCTCTTTCTACTTTGTTGTTTGCTTGGGGGAACAGAGTATCTAAGCAAAGCGCCATGAGAAAAAAGAGAAAGCATTCCTTATTTGCTCTGGTTATCAGATAAAAAACCATAGAGAATCCGTATTCATTCCCAAAGAACTAAAAGCATACATATAAAGGAGACAGAACACCACACAAGATCCAAGTGAATACTTAAATACAACCATCCTCAGAGGTTGATGGAAAAATCTCCAAACCACTCCAAGTGGTTCCTCACTAGGGACCAGCTATCACAAATGCAGTGCTAAAGCTAAATCTAGACTCCTAGAGGAAAGAATTCTCAAAGCACTTAAGGAGGTGTTTCCGTTGCTACCAGTACTACACATCAGTCCCTCATTGTAAACAATTATTTTTCTGGTGCTATCTTTAGAATGCGCAGAAGGCGATACTGAACACATTAAATATTTGAGTTTTCAATTAGTTACTTGAAATCAATTAAAAACACTCGAGCTTCCATGACAGCGGCAAGCCAAGACAACTTCTGGAAAAGACAAGCCTGCATCTTTAATCTACTTCAACTGTTTGGCTAAGAACAGAACAAAAAAGAACGAAAAGCAGCAAGCCTATCTATTTACGTACATGTTTAAAAACTTCTTGCAAGGCCTATGACAAACTAATTTAGATAACTGACTAGCCATGATAAACTCAAAAAACATCAAAACTAAAGAAAAACACCCGTAGGATTAGAAAATTGCTCATACCAAAACAAAACAAACAAACAAAACCAAAAACCAAAATACCCACGCTTATTTTTAATGTCAAAAAATATTTGTAGAGTAGTCCCAGGATTTCTTCTAGCAGCAGTGTTTAAGAACCTTTGCATTGACCACTGAAATCTGGAAATGAGATTAGTTTATTAAACACCTGAGAACAATTCACCTAGATGACGGAATGGGAAGCATTATGACAAGAAATGTAACAGTTACAGGCAAAGATGGGAATATTTGGACCAGCTCATATACGACAGAGTTTTTATGTCCAACTTAACCACTAACGAAAGCGCCTATGAACATGATTTTTGTTATATTTGCATTCTCAGGACAGCCTGAAGACCTGAAAACCTAAAATCTTGGGTAGCAAGAAAGAAAAAGTACAGGCAGGAGACATCAGTGGATGTGGGTACAATAAAAAGTAACTAGAATGTAGGGTTTGAAGAAAACATTGTTAATGTTTTAGAAAAAATTGTTAATGTTGTTACACAAACTAACGGTTCCGGTCTTGTTAGTCTT
This sequence comes from Nettapus auritus, assembly GCA_011076525.1. Taxonomy (NCBI): domain Eukaryota; kingdom Metazoa; phylum Chordata; class Aves; order Anseriformes; family Anatidae; genus Nettapus; species Nettapus auritus. Next base: position 38,977,838 of record CM021771.1, on the reverse strand, counting down.
TCTACAAGGGAAATAGCTCAAATGGAAGATAAGAAAAATGAGTTCATTTCCTGAGACAATTCTAAAGTAAGGACATATCGGAGTATAATCAAATGATACTGACAGAGGAAGAGACATTCAATGAGATTTTTATTTTTTTAACCTAGAGGAGAACTAACAAGACTAACGCAATCCATTCTTATGTTCTGAAATCAGAATCACAAAATATCATTACAGTCTGAAGAGCATTAAAATAAAAACCATACCTTTATATGCAATTATTTGTAATAAATAGAAACCTCACAAGTAAATAAAAGAGGATTTATAATACACTGAATAAGAACGTGAAGTCTAAATCATGACACGGACCAACTTCTAATAAAACGCCGTTCCTTCATTCTGCAGAGACAGTTACTCCCTCTGAAATGTTTAACATCAGCAGCCATGAGGGGACCTGATAACTGGTTGTTTTATCTAACTTAAGTAATTCCTAGCTAAATACTACTGATGTAATTAATCATCATTTTTTCTAAAGTGTTACGATAAATGCAATATTACTATATGTGCCTCAAATTTTCTTCCAGCAGCTCTACAATGATCAACTAGGACATCATGATTTGAAATTATTCATTACCTAGCTACATACTATCGGAAATGTTTAATCCTGACCAAGGGACTGGACCAACCTCTCCTATGAAAAAAGGCTGAGAGCTGCGGCTGTTCGGCCTGGAGAAGGCTCTGGGGTGACCTCACTGCAGCTTTTCAGTGCTTAAAGGAGACTTATAAAAGATGGAAAGCAACGCTGCTCGATCAGATAGTGACAGGACGGGGGGAGTGGTCTTAAACTAAAAGAGGGGAGATTTAGATTGAGGTTAGGAGGAAGTTCTTCACTCAGAGGGTGGGGAGGCACTGGCACAGACTGTGGATGCCCCATCCCCTGGAGGCGTTCAAGACCAGATGAGGCCCTGGGCAACCTGACCTAGTAGGAGGTGTCCCGCCTGCGGCAGGGGGTGGAACTGGGTGATCTCCGAGGTCCCTTCCAGCCCGAGCCCTTCTGCGATTCCTATGGTTCTGTGATTACTGTGCACTGAAGCTCTGCAACAAAGAAAATTAAAGTATATCCTTTCATTCTTTTAAATTTAATGTAGGCCTTCAATCGATTTATTTTCCAATTCCAGTAAGTGTAAAATTAGTGTATACAAATAAATAACTGAAATTCCTACCTAACACCCCCGTGCCCATGCTCCCTCGAAGCACATACCGATTATAAAGGTACTTTATGGTGCTAAAAACGTGCCGTGAAAGTTTGGTGACATCACGTATGCAAGCAATTTCAAATACACCTTTTGGAAAGTCTGAAACACTCGATGTGTCATATGAACAAATGCACATGAATATGAACAAACTAGTTGCTGTAAGGATAATGAGTGAGCAGAGGTCAGTGCTGTCGGGACAAACCTGCTGCTGCATGCCCTGGAACGCCCCGAGCACGGGGGTGGTGCCCCATTTGGAAGTGTCTCACCCATTACTGCTCCTCAAGTGGAACAAAAGTTACCCAGCGTAACACGATGATGCGCTGACTTTCAAGCAAAACCACTTGCCCCAATTACAATCTTTATAAGCATTCTCCCTCTTGTAGAAAAAAAAGAAAGAACATATGAGCATGAAATGCAATACATGTTAGTCTCAAAGAAAATGATCAGTGCCCAGTTAGAGTGCAATATTTTACAGAATCACTTTGGAATATTTTACGGACTGCAGAAAGTGCACGCAGTATTTTAACCCCTTTTTTCCGATACCAATTCTCTGCTACATAAAGCAGAGAAAATAAACCACCCTAGTAGCTACAACATTAATTTTGTTTTACAAAACTCAAAAGACTTCAGGTAGGCGCATTACAACTCAGATTTGATCAATTCAGTATATTCAGTACTTGAAGTGTTAATTTTTGACTGTTTACCATAGTGCCAAAAGGACCCGTTTTCTTTAAACGATCATGTCTAGCGTGCCTTTTATGTCACTTTTTTTGTGCTATTATGAGTGTAGTATTTTACAATTAAATTAATAAATATGAACATTTTGGTTCCCAAAAACATTCAGTTTTCAAGAGCTGCACACAGTAACTCATGAAAAGAGTAAGATGAATCGACTCTGTGCAAGTCATTTGGCCAACTCCCACCTGAGAGGTTAGGCAACGCGTTTTTATGAAGCACGTCTGACTGCTGACCCCTGACACGTACTGTTATCTACCTGCATCAGCACGCACTCCAACACACCTGGCAGCCCAGAACTGAATCCGACTGAGTAACACTGCAGATGGAAGGTTAGCTGCAATGCTGTCTGTATCTGTGCTTGTATGGGAGGCTGAACAGCCTGGTGGCTTCCTCATAGAAACTTGTGCATGTTATAACACAACACAAGAAGTAAAAAATAAAACTGAAACTTTGCATTGTTTTTCCCAGCCTGCCATGTCCAATCTTGTAGTGTGTAACACATGAAAAATATTTAATACTCACATGCAATGGGATGGCATGAGAGATCTTAGAAAAGCTTGAGGACAATACCCATTTGTAAATATAATTATGAGGAAAAAAAAAACATTTTAACAGGCAATAACCTACACATACACAAAAATAAAAACATTTTGGAATTCAGGGCAGTTGAACTAGTGCTTCCTTCGCCCACATTACAGTTCCTTCGTACATGCGGATCTGCTGCTGTCGTCAACTTTCATACTCCTTTAGAGAGCAAAACAGCCGACTACTTCTCCTCTGTGTTGCTTGCATTTAGAATATAGTTGTAATACAGGTTTGCAACAGCCTAACAAATATAAACAGCAAGTACCATCAGTTTGTTTTGCTTTGTTCATGTGTACAAAGCAACAAAGACATTTCTTAAGGACTAGCAGTAACAGAACGAACCATTCCTCAGCAACACGAGTCCTTCTCAAGTGAGCCCAGTAGGCTGCCGCCTCACCACCAGTGCCTACCTCCAGATGGATTTATCCAGGTGCACAGTTGCAGACCATGCCTACATCTGCATGGAGTGTGCTCCATCTCGTCTGAGCATCTAGGCTCACAGCCACAAAGACCACATGAGAGGCCACAGGTACTAGCTGCAGATTTAACTTGGTTTAAGGCACTGATGTTGCATTTCCCCATTCTCTCACCAGCTGTTAGGGGACTTCTCTTGAGCTGGCACTTGTGCAACTCAGTGATGAGCTGGCTCAAGGGATGATTCGACTGAAGCACAGAACAGCTTAAAGCCCGAGCTGCAGCAACCCAGATGGACACGTGCAGCCACGGACGTACCTGTGAGTTGGGGTCAGCGTCTGTTTTGCAAGCAGCACTACCTCCAGGCCAGTGCTGCCTTGCCAGAAACCAGTTTAGAAGTGGTAAGTTAGAGGCATTGCCACAACACTGAAGTAAAAAAAAAGCCTTCAGCTGGACTTCCGACATCAAATGCTCCCAACATTTTAACCGCATTAAAGGAGATTAAAGCATTATCTTTGAAACAAAGCATTGTTGATTTGCTCAGGGGCAGAAAACCTGAACAAAGAGTAAAAATAAAGAAATGCATGCATCTTATACCGCAATTTTGTCCTGCTTCCCTCCCAAATAAGGCTGTATTAGAAAATTCTTGTATCTGGGAGAAACATTATCTTGCTGCCTAGATGCTTAACTTTTCTGTGTCTTTGAGCAGGCTGTTCCCCATTCCCAAAGCATTCAGTTTCCAAGCTTTTCTATGCCTCAGATGCCCTCTTCATGTTTATTTAATACCCTGTCAGCCTTAGCAAGACATTTACATCACCCAGTCTGGGGAAACTTTTTTTTTTTAATACAGGTGTGAGTGTTGCAGTTGTATTTGTGTCTGCCATGACACTCCTCTAAGCTCCTGGTTTACTTTGGTTCTTTCAACAACCCTAACGCCACTGGAAGCCACGCTTTGTGCAGAAATGGAAACATCTGGTTCTGATACGGGATTTTTGTTTCAGCTTCTCACACATCTCTTAAAAAGCATGGCCACATTTAAGAATAAGCCAAAATATTAACCAGAGACACACACATCTCAAAGTTATGAGCAAATCAAGTTGTAATCCAGTGTCCCTCAGTAAATAAATTAAATAAATAAGTAGTGTACTATCGCATTCTTATCTTTAAGAGACTAGATTAAGCTGGGATAAGAAAAAATTAGAGAAAGTAGAACAGTAGTGAGAAGATAAGGATGTCTTTAAAAATTAAGATAATTTTTATTTTAAAATGTTTCATTTTTCCATAGTTATTAATAACATTTTATGGCCCTGAAAACAAGTGCTTGAAGAGTTTACCTACAGTCACAGACGTTCTCGTATCAAAATATATAACAAACCAGCTTATGTGCTCATGTTTTCTCCCCCTACACTTTCATCAAAAAGACCAAATGACTCTGAGAAGCTATAAATTACGTTTCTCATCTTGGTAAATGATAAAAGTATAGTATCTAACTCATTGTGTAGATGCTGGTAATTGTACATTATTTCAAAAACGACACAATTTTATTTGTGGGATAAGCTAATTCTAGTGCTCTTTGCTCTCTACATCCCCATACAGCAAATTCAGAAAACATTTTTCCTTGAATACTGCTCAGGCAAATTCTCTGAAATCAGATATTAGGAGGTTCAAGACTGAATGAGAGGTATCTGTAGGCATAAATAATAGATGCTTTCTACTTATTCTTCCGTAAGCACTTACTTTTTAAGCTTTCAAAACCACAATCTGAACTGTAACTGCAGAAATGTTTGGATCTGGAGGAAGGATCAAGCAGGAAGGGTATAAAATAGTTATCTTGTCCAAGGAATATTTCTAAATACTTCAAATTTCTCAAACAGAAGTTCTCCTGCTAGGAACAACGTTGTCAAATGACACCTTAAGCCAAGTAATAAGATGTATTAAAACAGCTGTGTTGGCTGCTACACTGGATTTTCTAAAATTATTTATTTATTGCAAATAATCACTTCCCATTTCTTCAGGTTTTGTAGGATCAACTTTCTATTTAATTTGCAGAAACGCGCATCGTGACCTCAGAAGGAAATAATTCAAAATGACACCTAAGTTTACTGCCGAAAGAATACAAAAACAACAGTAATCAAGGAAAAAAAGATATATAATGCTCAGAGCACGTTCTCTCTATACATGTCAACATGTAGTGTGCTGCAACCTGAAATGCAGGTGCAAGTGTTTCATAAGAGAATGCACTGTTATCAGCGCTTTCAGAATCAAGAGCTACCAATCACTTAATGTATTTCAAATGAATAAACACCCAAATACATTTAAGAGTTTAAAAGTTTGCTAAGGAATTGAAAAAAAATCATACTTCTTATAAAAATATTAATGAAATTTTAATGAAATGCTTTGCTACAGTTACCATTATACATGAAATACATCAGGCATGTTTCACACTGCTTAAAATATGCTAACAGTGAAATTACAGCAAGATATTCCCTGAAAACAAACGTAATGAGGAAGTATTTCAGAGAGCTGGATAAAACTAGGCAGCTAATTCAGGAAAAACAAAGTTGTAAGGATTACTGCATTTAACTAGCACTGTTAGTTTGATACAAATATTTATAAGTCTACTGCATTTCTCTTTGGCTGAATCTTAAAAGCAAACTTCAACATACGTAAGTGCAATTAAAGCTCTACACACCCTATACTGAGAATGTAATCGATGATTAAAGAGGTCTTTTAAAACTGTCTCACAACTCTTTATAGCAAATCTACATTTTTTTATACTTAAGATATGAATGGAAGGTGAACAACTATCAGTGGAAATATATGTATACAGGACATAAGAAGCCCTCATGGGACATATGAAAGTAAAGTCATCAGGACTTGTACCTTGTGCTGGCGATACTTGGTGATTCTGCTCCAAGCCTACATCTTTCTAGCTGATTAGCCACAATTTGCCTTTCCACTTCCAGTTCTCTGGTAAGTCTTTGAAATTGGAGCTCCTGAAATTTCAAAATAAAAAGAAAAGCATTCTTGGTGTTAAAAAATTGGTGTGGATTAATTCTGAAAAAAATTAAGTTTAATCACAATCATGTTTCTTGTTTCGATTTCTCCTTAGTGGAATAAATTCTTAGATGAAAGGGGGAATTTAACGGCTCTTTAAATCAGTGGTTCACGCAAATTTAATCACCTGTTACAAAGAGAAAAGCGTATTTAAGCATTTGTGGATTTTATTCCTCCCACAGTTAAAATTTTTGGTATCTTCTTATGTTGTCACAATCTAACAAAATTGGTGCCTATAAAGTTGGTCCTCAATTTCATTTATAACAGAGCTGTACTATAAAATATTGCAGTCTACCCTTTCCAACTGCAAAACTTCAAATCCTAAGCTATGCTACGTTCTGACTTCAGTATTCAAAAACTCAGAAACTGTTATTGGAAACTGGCTGCAGACAGAGATGTGTTATTTCACCATTTCATATTTCAGCTTTTGTTATGTTTCTCAGTCATAAGTACCAAACCTCAGCCTTCATAAAATCTGGAACAGCTTTTGGAACATAATACTGGGAAATACACGGAGCTACACAGAATCTTTGTGTATTATGAAAATCTAGAAATATATATTTTTAATGAATATAATACTCTGAAACCCGTACTGTCATCAGGGGATATTTGTGAAGTTTTACTCCACGGTTAGGTTTTGTTAACGACAGAAAAGTATTCTATCAGAGCAACCGTATTACTTTTCAATTTGATATTCTCCATTCCCATCATGTTAAATAAACAGTTCAGTATTATTTAAAATAGATGCACATCACTATTTAATAATTCCATCAGTTCTGAAGGAAGTCAAATACAACACAAGCATTCCTTTAATGTCAAAAAGTAAATGACTAAAAAGCTTTCCCGAACCCCAAATGTATCTGTTGTAATTGTGTTACACGTTAGTTGCAAGCCTCGCCAAATCACAAAAGTCACTTTCACTCACAGACTGTAGTTGATGCAAACAATGATTTCATACCTTAGGTTACATGGAACAAGGCTTAAATACTTTATTTTCCTTAACAGCTCCTGAAAGAGATCTCTACTTCTTGCAGCCTGTTCTGTTCTTGCTCTGCTCAGCAAGCGCAGCGCAGCAATGCACCCGTGGCTCCCAGCCGTCTGCAGGAGCCTCTCCGCACCTCTCAGCTCCAGCCAGGGGGAGAGGTCAGAGTAACTGTGCTTAAACACTACTCTAAAACCACGATTCACCTTGCAGAAGGAGGGATAAAGTTTCTTCTCTTGACTCCTGCAATGAGACTGCCTCCAAATAGGAGGCTAATTAGCACTGATTTCATCAGGAAGCCAACTAACAAATACAACAAACATAATTTCCATACAACAAACTGGCTGGTTAAAGAAGTGTCACAGAAGTTACTGCCCCTCCCATGAGACTCAAGCGATTGTAGACACTTTCAAATACTTCTCGCTGCTCAATACCCAAACCGAATACTTCCAGGTATTCTAAATACTGTCCAGCAAGGCTTTTTCCCTCCAGCATGACGAACTGACCCACTACTGCCGTGGGACAGAGGCACAGAATGGGATCAGGTTGGATGGGACCTTATCATCACCTACTTCCAACCCCTGCCATGGGCAGGGACGCCACCCTGCATCGTCCAGCCCGGCCTTGAACACCTCCAGGGCTGGGGCATCCACAGCCTCTCCGGGCAACCTGCGCCAGTGCCTCACCACCCTCTGAGTGAAGAATCTTCTAACCTCCAATCTAAATCTCACCTTTTAGTTTAAAACCATTCCCTCTCATCCTGTCATTATCTGATTGAGCAAAGAGTCGTTCTCCATCTTTTTTACAAGTCCCCTTTAAGTACTGAAAAGCCGCAATGAGGTCACCCCGGAGCCTTCTCCAGGCTGAACAGCCCCAGCCCTCTCAGCCTTTCTTCGTAGGAGAGGGGCTCCAGCCCTCTGATCAACTTCACGGCCCATCCACATTACAAGACTGAATTTTTCTGCTATTGCTCCACTAAGACAATTTCACTAGAACAATATATTCTGTAGTTCTGTACTTCTTCATGCACCTGACGCTGCCCCCCCCGCCCCCCCAATCAAGTATCAGCAAAGTAGTATTTGGAAGTCTGAACATCCATTATATATATATAAGAATATATATTTTTTAAAGAATGTTACACTTGAAAACACTAAGATGGATTTCAGGGTGCCCAAGAAACAGCAGTCCTGAAACGCACACCACCATGCTGAAAGCAGAGGAGGTCTAACTGGACAGCAGTGGTCAAGCTCAAGTTCAGGCTTCTGTATCAAGAAAAATTTTAAGATCCATCATCTATTAGGGTAAAATTTTATAACTTTATAATGGTTTCTGATTGTTTTGGGCTCAGATAACCAAAAGAACCCTAAAAACAGATAGACATCTAGCTTTCCCTAAAAGCCATCATACGATCTTTCCTCACGGCACAAAGCTTTTTCATTCTGCAATAGTTGCATATTTACAGTAAAGCACCCTCACCCCTCCCAGAAAATAAATATGCAGACCATGGGGACCAGGGGAAGTAGATGTGGTTTTCAACTCTTTCCAGGCCACCCAGATCTTCAGCTGATGGAGGCAATTCGGTGCTCATTCATAGCATAAGAGAAAGCAACTCCTTCCACTAGGCTGGCATTTACTGTCAAGCTGCAACATTAGAAACGCTTAGCGCAGTCAACGCTCAGACGTGAAAAAGCATTTTAGGACATGTACGCTAAACTCGGATGTTACTAAAATCCTCCTCTGAACGGAATTTGAAAGTTAACGCTCCTTTTAATCCTGTGACCTGATACAAAAAGCATCATGAATGTGATAACCTTTGGACCACAGCACATCGTATGGGCCTGTATTTGGACTGGAAAATACGGATCATATTGGCAGGATTGTACAAAATGGAACCGCACCGAATAGCGCACACCCAGCCTTCAGAGGCTGGTACCAGGTCTTAGCCGAGGTAACTTCATGTTGTACACCAGAGGTACACATGCATTCTGTTCTTTTGGACACTTTGTGTTCTGGAAAGGAAAAAAAATATAAAGTATATTAAGCAAAAAAGCAAATAAATTTATAAATGAGAATTTATTTTCCAGTTAACATAGGTGAGCCACTTATGCAGAAAACGATTCACCAGCCAGACATTAACATGTGTAGTGGGGAATGCCCAGATTTTCAAAAAAATGTTCAGATGCTGAAGTTCTGTAACTTTTGAAGAAAATGTAGGTAAGGCAAGTTCTTTCCCAAGTAAAATATGATGTATTATATAGCATGTCACAAACTTAAACAGTATCGCATTCCTCACTTGCTGAGATAATATAAAAAGTGTACCCTACGGCTAAGACTCCTTCCCATACCTTGCTGTTTAAATAGTTTTAAAAGTAATGTCATTGATTTAAACTACGAAATTGAACACAAGACTCAGGTGGCAGATGTGTTATTTACTGATCTTTTAACTAGATGAATAAAAACAAAACACAGGCTAGCCGTTATCTGCTTCCACTCAGCCAATCTCTATTCCTTTGCCTTTTCATTACAGGCAGAGGCATTAATAAAAATAACTTTAGTCTAGAAAGCATAATACATACTACATATACACATTTATCTGAGTACTCACCCCCTTTGCTGTCTCCTACAGGCCAGAGTGCAGGGGGCCAGAAGTGGGTGGCATCCCTACTCCTGGCACTGGGGTTGGAACTAGATGGTGGATGGACCTTAAGGTCCCTTCCAACCCAAGCCATTCTATGATTCTATGATCTACACCAGCACATGTGTATTTCTGCAGCAAAATGCTTTATAAAGCAAATGTTATTACTGGGCAACTTTTTACTTTGACATTTTGCATTCCAGAAGGAAAAAAATGACAGCGACTAACCAAATCAAACAGGCTGACATATTGTAGAGAGCCTTTATATAAAGTAAATCAATTAAAAAAACATGCACAAAGGAAATAGGACAAAGCCTCAGTTCCAACAGTTACAATGGTAGGAATCAGACACGGAGGGAAAATAAGTTCTGGGGTTGTCAACTGACTTTGCATCTACAGGATGGCATCTTTGTAAACTAACGCATCACACGTTTCTGCCCTAAAGCTGTTTAAGAGAGGAACCAGATAACTAAGATCAGATAAATCAGTGATGACTTATTTCACAGTGTGCTTGCTTTTTTACAGTTTTAATAGGCATCCTTCCCCTACCCTTCCTGATAACTCCTCAAAGCATGCTCAAATTCTTCATCTGGAGAACAGAGCTCTACCCAATACCAATAATCACCTGAGGTTTTTGAGGATTTCAGGTGATTACAAAGATCAGGATTAGCGAGGTTTAACTGAAAGCTCTGAGGTAGGAAAAAGTAAGTTTTTATTTTTCTGCTGAAAATTAGCTGTCTAACTTCACATCACGTCTCAGTGAGAGTGTAACCCCTGTCTAGAAAATCATGAGATTTGGTTTTGACTGGCAGAACACAGACAACTTTTCTCTTAAAAGAACACTGTGATATAAGATCTGTACAGGAAGCTGCACAGTACCCAAATTAACAAACTGTCTATTAAAATAAAAAATTATAGTAATGTAAATAAACACAACAACAACAAAAAAAACAAAGCTATTTTTCCCCATGCTGCAAAAAAAATCAAAAGCTGGTTAAAACATATGGAACCATAGTTCTGTTTTTCTTGGGTGTGGAAAACATGAATGTAACAAACTGGCAATGTAGTAATAAGTTTTACTCCATTAATTTATGCTATGTTTAAAAAGCAAAGCTCGCTAGTATTCTAAATCAGGAAAACTGTGCCAAGTAGACATGACAGAGAAAACACAAGAAATCCACTCCAGGCCACTTCACCTGAGGTACTCAGCACTGTTAATTTGTACCAACACCCTCAGCTGTCCACTTAAAATATTATTCGTGACCTGTGTATCCGCTGCCAAGAGAAAATATCACTGTGCACTAAACTACAAAGGTTTAGAGCATCAAAGAACACCCTTGTTTGGAAGGGCCCCACAGGATCATCGGGTCCAGCCCCTGGCTCCATACAGTACCACCCAAAAATCAGACCATGCATCTGAGAGCGCTCCGTGAACCCCGGCAGGCTCAGTGCCGTGACCACGGTGCTGGGGAGCCTGTTCCAGTGTCCGACTACCTCCTCAGCGAAGAACCTTTTCCTGATGTCCAGCCTGAATCTCCCTTTATGATTAATTTGCCATTTTAAAATCATTCTGACACCTACGGAGACCTAATTCATTTTTGCAAGTGAAAGCAAGATTAATTTAATTTACTCTGTGAAAGTAGAAAAAAATCACCTTCATTTTTAAATTTGAGTAATGTTCTTACGCGTTCCGCCTGCGGTTCCAGTGAAGTAACAAAGCTAACACGCTTTTTGACACAATGGATGCTGACTTGTCTCTGGTATCTGTAACAGTAATTGCAGGTCTTAAATACCTGCATAAACACCTAAGAGATGGATGATTTTAGAGGTGCCACCTTCTTTATAGCTGGAACACCTCATGTTTTAAGCCTGTCTTTGTTTTAGTTTAAATCAGACAATTACAGGAAACTAAGTCCTAATCAATTTTAAGTAACTGCACTGATCATTTTCATCATTTATAGTCCCTTAAAGAAACTTGGTACTTCCTTCATACTATTTGCATTGCTCAATAAACCAGCATTTATTTATCCTTTGTTTCAGACCCCACAGTCAGTTTCATAAAAATGGACAAACAAAATGAGCACTTAAAAACAAAAGCTTTTTTAAAAAATAAAAAAAAATAAAAAAAATACATCGCATGCTAAGAGTAAACTTGGGAGAAGGGGGGAGGGATACCACTGCATGGACACCTACCACCAGTATGCGTATTTATCATATAACATACTGTTGGTTGCAGGAAGCTCTGAATTTGTTTCTCTCGACAGCTCCTCTGAAAGGAGTGGGAGCCGTCCCCCTCACACAGGATGCTCCCATACAATGCTGGCAACACAGGAAGCTGCTAGCCTAAGCAAAAAATCACAATTAACTGTTTTTTATAGCACAGGCTTGTGGCAATATGAGAGGAGTAAAACAAAATAATTAGTATGTTTGTTTTCATTTTCAGAACGTCATCTACGTGGGCAGGGCATAGTAAAGTTACACACGTAGATTACAGAATACAGCGCCATACTAACCAAAGATTTGGTGCTAACCAAATCTTCTGACACGTATACACTACAGTGCTTCGGACAGAGCTATTTTTTTCCATGATTACTGAATACATAGAGGAAAAAAATGTAATTTAAGTAGTCGCTGCTAAACAGGTGAGTAATCACCTTACAAAACGACAATTTTGTGTTCATAAGCTAAATTTCATTGCAAAATCCCAGGCCACATTTCTTAACACGAAGCTATAAAAAATACCAGCTTTTCATTATTTTCAGGGAGAAGCAGCGTATAAACGTTCAAGAAAGAAGAAAGCAACTTGCTTTGGAAAGGCAAACAGACTGCAGGCAGACAAGCTTCGTGATTAAACGCCCCAACTCAAATTTCAGAGCTCTGTAACCGTGGGGGCTTTTGCAGGCTGAAGGTTCTGGAGCAGAGGAAAACCCTGCGTGGGGTGTCAGCGTTGCAGTGTATACCACAACTGACCAAACAGAGCCAGAAGCTCTGAATGCCCGGCAGGAATTTTTCTGCAGTGATGTTGAGACCTCACTCACGAAGATACTTCAAGGTCTTCACTACCAGAAGACACAGATGAGGCAGGTTATACCAATCACGAAAACACACTGCTCTCTTCTTTTGAGAGCTGCGCACCTCTTACAGGCTTGTGGCTCTCACGTGTGCGGAAAAAAAAAAAGTTGTGAACATACTATGCTTGGCAATTAAAACAAATACTTGAAAACAGTTAAGTAATGGGAACATGATTTGTATGACAGAGCATAATGACTATTATTCTCTTACTGAAGTCTTTGGATAGCATAAGAAAATTTAGAAGCAATTATGTGCTGTCTGTCTGTGCATCCCATCACAGCACTATGTCACAGAGATCCAACATTTTCATTTTTGTTAACCAAGAACTTTTCTACCTCTGCAACATGGAGGGGAATAAGCACTCAAGATTTACAATGTTGAAAAATGAAAATTTTGTCCTTCTTGCCCTACTGTAATTTGAAACCTGGCAAAAAACAGGTAATTTAAAACTCTAAATACAGGGTAGAAGGCCCCATTGAGTAACTGAAAGCTTTCTAGTGACAATTGTCCAAGAAACAGCAGTGATGTCCCAGGCAGCAAAAACAACTCTTGAACTCTTTTTGAGTGGCATGTGCCTGTCTTGCCATACCAGGATCAGACAGCTGGGACACCTGGGAGAGATGATGCCATTGACGCCACAGGAAGGGAAGCATCCTGCAGCAGCGCCAGCTTCTACCAGTTCTGAATGGCTGCTGAAGGAGGCTGGGGCAGAATGCAGGGCTGCGGTGCTAAGTAGTGGCACTGGGATATGCTAAGTTGCTTAAATCACCAAACGTCACTGTCTTTGTGAAAAACCAAGAAGTAACTGTAAGTGAACTTTGAAATGTTTTCCTAATAATAAAAATTTTGAGCAGTGAACAATTCAGCTAAGCCTCTTCCAGTAGTTCGAGTTGATAAAAATGTCTGGCAAGCATTTGAGAGGAATACTTCTACCTGTCAGCTGCTCATTCAGCTGCAGCATACAGTGCAGAGACACTCGGCTCTCATTGCCTGTGAAAGGATTCATTGTGCTAAGGAAAGGCAGTTATATTTTGGACGTTTCTATGCACAAAGGTGCAAAACAAGAGGAAAAAATTAAGTTAATTTATACCTTCTTCACATTACAAATGCCAGACCCCGCACTAATCCATGCACAATCCTACATGCTTCCGCTTGCTTTAATTCTGAAACAAATTAAGGAACTGACTAAAACACATCAAATATAATTTCTCAACATGAATACTGTACTTTGGTGACCCAATATTTGAATTCTCTACTGTAGTATATTGAAAAGAAACAAAATTTTTAACTAACCATATTAGATCAATCTCAAAGTTTTCTGTAAAAATAAAGTTTACTCACGCACACAACTGCATTTTCATGCTTTCAGTATCTCAGCATCTTCCAAAACAGAAGACAAAAAATAAAAAATTGGACAGGGTGAAGAGAATCACAGATTACAGGTTGTGAAATCACACAGCTACAATTATTGGCTGATCACACTTACTCTGCATTCAACAGCAGCAGACCATTAAAGCCCTTAATACTTTTATGCCTGCATCGTTCACTGGTCTGGTAAAACAGTTTAGTGCTGCTCTAGCAGATGAGGGATCAAAATTTCAGCAATTGATAGAAAAGTACTTTCATACCATGACAGAAAGGAGGAATGCCACTTGAGGTATTCACTGACTCCAGCTGAGTAGCATCCTCTTTGAAAGCTGTTACAATGATGGGTTATTTTAAATTGCTAAGTGTACCATGTTGCCAGCTGCTGATTAGAGTTCAGTTGTTGCAGAGTAGAGCCTGGTAAGCTACCAGTGTTACAAGAGGTATAAATACTCCAATATATTTTGTGGATACCCACAGTTTTAGGCAGGCTCTTCTTCAAAGGGATTTTCCCCTTAGAAGCTTAACAATACAATGCTAGAAGGAAAAACTAATTTCTAATCTAATTTTCAAATGAAAAACAGAGTATAAAGACTTTTGATTCTGGAAACGAGTTAGCAGCTTCATCTGAGAGAGGAATTGCAGAAATTTTGTCTGAAGATTAAGCCTTGGGAAGCAGACTTCTCAGACTTGATTCACCAAATCTGGAAATACTTGTAAACAAGAGAGACAGCAAACTTCAAAGTTCTGCAATTAAAGGGGTAAGAATGATCTATAGAGTTGAAAACAACATTAAGAGTTGAAAAAAAATCTCCCAGTCATTTAGCAAAGATTTTGTTTCACTTATACAAAGATTGGAAAGCCATTGACTAAGAAGTACCAACCATTTAACAAAAAGTTCACCTCAGAAGAGATATACATTTATCCATCTAACCGATCACTAATCCAAATCAGAATTTCAAACTAAGACTGCTCAATTGCTGTGCCGGATTACCAGAATTGTAATTATTACATATTTTTTCAGGTATGCTGTTGAAACCACATGCCTACGTGGCTGGATTATATAGTGCTTTATATAAAAGTTATATCTGAATATGTAGAGAAATCTCTCAAACTTAATATCAAAATACAGTAATTTGAGCAAAAGTGTTTTAAATGTGCAATAAAAAACTCTTTGCTGTACAAAGAGCACATTCTTTCTGCCAATTCCATATGAAAGCTGTTTCTTGGTACAGTTTTCCTTCCCCCCCCCCATTCCCATAAAAAAAATCCTCAATAGCCATCTACATAATTTTGTACTTAAACAACAAAGAAGAAAAGAAGTAAACTGCACATTTTCTAAGTACATGGTTCAATACCGTTATGGAAAATTTAGAAGTTTTGCTGAAGTGTTGAACAAAAGGGAACACTTCTAGAAAAGCATGTAGGAAACCAGAAGATTTATGATTATTAACCCGAAAGCATATCCAATTCTCAGTCTATTATCACCTGTTTACAAAGGAAAAAGTTAAAAGTTGGCCATCTTTGAACTATTTGACACTTAAAGAACACAGAAATTGAAAAGCTACAACTGCTTCTTTCTTAGCAAACAAATCAGAAGCAGTATATTCATGTTACTTTTCAAAGCTGGAGGAATGGAAGGATCTTCCTGTGAGACCTTTTCCTCCCTCAGCCCAATCACCGAAAAGGAAAGCCAGCACCAAGCAGGAAATTCAATTTTCAATTGAATTGGTGAACTGGTCACCCACTTCATCTTGCCAATTCAGCAACAATTAATTCTAAATTCAGTAGTGTAAGGCCCATGCTTGTGAAAGAGCAGCGATTCCCAATAATCTAGAACTTCATCTGGAGTAGTTGGCAACTAGCTGCCTTTATATTTCTCCAAAAAGTAACTGCTGCGATGTTGCCCTTCCAAAACAAAACACCATCGTATACATGCAACTATTAAAAAAAAAGCCTAAAATACATTTCAGCTTTAGTACAGTCAGTCTTCGGATTTCCCTGCATTCAAAAAGGAAATGCAATACTAGAAATGTAACTTCAGTTGTGTTAAGAGTCAGTCCTTCCCTTGATTTTCATCCAAAAGTACGTCCACTAGAGAGGCAAACGGAATAGCTTATCCTGGTAAAAGAACTATCCTCCCTACCTTCATTTAAGACAGTGGAGGTGGCAGTGGCATAGTTTATACTAATTAGGGATTTGTTTTCATGTTTAAAAACTAAGCTTTGTCAGAAGAGCACAGACAAAGCAGTAGTAATCAAATTTTCTTCGCACTTATACTGCCAATCTCAATTCACTTTCGGTGAAAATGATGCATTTGTTTCCCTAGCATATAATCAAGAGATTTACACAGCTGTCTGGCAATTCTGTCTCATGAAGGGGAGTGTTCAGAGTTCAAGGGACACGCTCTATTTTGATAACAAGGTTGCTTTATCCTGATTTGTGATCGCAAGAAAAGGAAACAAATGGAGAGGTTATTTAAAATGTTTTGTAAAGTTAACAGGCTTATTAATTACTGAAACTTTGTGTATCACAGAATCACAGAATTGTAGGGGTTGGAAGGGACCTTAAGAGATCATCGGGCCCAAGCCCCCTGCCAAAGCAGGTTCAAAATATCTACGCCATTATGGTAGACATTGCCTAACAAAGTCATTCGATAAATGTACGTACTTAATTCAGAACTACTGCAGTAACTTTAATAGTTTTTATTAGGTTAAAATCTTGTACAGCTGAACAAGTAATGATAATTTTTTTTCTCAACTTTGGTTCCACTCTAAGCGTGTCTAAAATAATGAATTTAAGGTGTGGCAGCTCTGTTGTACAAATACAGATCCACTGCAAATAAAGAGAGATTTCTAGATAAAACAAAGTTAAGCCATAGTAAACAGCATATCAGTTTCCATTCAAACTTAATAAAGTAAATAACTGCACTGGAAAATATTCTGTTCTGGGATTTGTGCCATACAGGAAGGGCGTTGAATATGTCAGTGTCTGTCCATAATTAACATCAACAGAAAGAATACCAGAAAGCTACAGTTTGGTTCTTACTACCTTCAAGTTATTATTTTCAAGAGCGAAGCATGATTTTTATCTTCCTTCCCATTCCACTCATTCTAACATGTCTATTCACTTTACAGAGCTAAGCGACAGTTTAAGTTTGCGTTTCAGCAACTATTAAAACACAATTTTAGCCGTATTTTTTCCTTTGATCAGAATGGAGTTGCTTAATATCCATAAATTTGAGAGTATTTTTTTTTTTGAATAAAGAGTGGAAGAGGTTTTAGCCTCCTTTTTAAAATGAGGAAATATTCCATTATCCTTTTTTTCCTGTAAGAACAAGATAAAATGTTTCCTGGCTAGCAAAGGGTATGTTAACGAATGCCTTTTGTATATATATATATACACATATATATATATATTAATCAATCCAATGTAGATAATGCTGTCATAATTGTATGCTCGGTTTAAGCAATCACTATTGCATTAAATTTCACAAAAGCATTTCTGGACAGTAATCACAGTGGTAAGACTACTGGCTGGTGAAATTATTCCTTATTTCACTAGGAATTATAGCACTGTCATTTATTGCATTTATTACGCTAAGATACATTTCAGAAATGTTTTGCAGATTCAAAGTATATTGTTACCTGGACATTGATACCTAAACCCAAACATTCAGACCTGTTCTTAAACAAAACATTAACTTACCATACAAACTCTTTATGAGCATATTTCTGTAGCACTGTATACAACTTTACAGAATCTGATTCTCAAAGTTGCCTAAGCTCTGTGCTACTGATTTTTATATTTTGTTTGAACAACAAACCCACCTCTCCAATCTGATTTACATCACAGCATACATTTGATACAGAATACCATAATGATGCTTCTGTTTGTTGCAGTCAAGTGAACCCTTTCAGATACCCACATTTTGACATACAAAATACACTATGCTAACAGTAAGGAAACAAATTTCAGAAACAATGTTTCTTTCCAGCAATGCAATAAAAGACAATGATTAATTTTGAAATGCATGCTGGATTTCTGAATTGCTAAAAGCAAGGCATGTACCTGTTCCTTTACAGAAGCTAGAATGGTAGTGGCAGTAGTCTCTGGTTCCATGCCTGGGACTGTGGAAGTTTCCTGTGCTGTCTGTGGCAGCCCATCTTCCACCACTGGGGTCTGCTCAGGGGCTGGCATTTTGCCTGCAATAAACAATATTTTTAAATAGTTTACATTTTCAGTCAGGGACATCTAAGTAAATACAAATCTTCAGGATTATAAATTTTCATCTTCCTTCTAACACCTTTCCAAACTTAACCAAAATAGCAGAGAACTTCATACTACACATATCAGCATATGTTCCTATTATTGCGCTTCACCTTCACAAACTGAAATCAGAATGTAAGGAACAGGCAGACGTTACCAAGCAGCATTATGTTTAAATATTATTTTTAAAATACTATCTTGTGGAAATTACTAAAAGTAGCAAAGTCCAAGATGCGTAAAGAATACTAAACATCAAGAAGACATAGAATCAACAGAGGTTTATATCATGCATAGAGGAATGACATCTAACAGCAGAGTGTTTTGCTTCTGGGAGCAAACCAAAGAGATTAATTATGGTTAATGGTAATAATGCTTCTAGTGCTCTTTTTCAAAAAATCAAAAATCAAAAAAAAAAAAATTAAAGCAGTAAAGTTGTAGCCATTGTCCTGGGCTATGGATAGCACAGAATGGATAGACAGGATGAACGTTTGAGAATCACAACCTTCATTATTGTGGAGGCAGCACACACCAACAATCCCAGTACATGTAAAAAAAAAAAAGAAAATAAATAAGAAATTACTATTCATATTACAGATTATGATCTATTTAATACTTTGAAAATAGCCTAGGCCGTATTGATGCATCTCCTGCACGCATACCACACTCTAACTTCCTTCAGAAAAGAAACTCACAAGATACAACATTACAGCAATAAAAAAACTAGATTTTCAAAAGAAGCTCAATATTCTTAGAGAAGGCACACAGTATGAACAGTAGCTTCCCTCTCTTCATTTCACAAGAAGCAGCTCACTCTGCAAACAGCCTACAGGCTATCTTCTGGGACAGTGAAGGAAAGAATCGCGCAAACACCACACTGCTGTGTATCAAAGCACGCGAGCTTAGCTCCGCTTCTTTCTTCCCTCACGTTACCGCCTCCCAGAAGGATCAAACCACAAACAAGGCAATATAAAGGTTATTATGCCAGACGCTGTCCTCCTCCCAGCCCCAAACAGGCAAGCCCAGGCTAACTATTTCTTCTCCCACCACGACCCCAGCACCCTCAGCGCCCCAGCGAAGCCTTTCCGCCCACCTCAGCCCCCGTGTCCGCGGGACAGCAGCCCGCAGGCCAGCGCCGGGCCGCCCAGCTCCCGAGGCCTGGCAGGCGGCAGCCCCCGGCCGCGGGCAGCTCCGGGCAGCGGGCCCCGCCGGGCTGCTCCCTGCCCGCAGCGGGGATAACGGGCGTTGCTTCCACCCCGTCGCGCTCAGCTGGACTCCGCCAGCGCCGAAACGCCTGTGGCCACGTCTGGGGAGATCGAGCCGGCTTTCAAACAGCGCAAAGCTTACACTCGGGGGATACTTGTAGAATACATGTAGAGCGGTATCGCATGGTCTGCACGTCATGGTTGTGATATTGCACGCTACTTGACTTGCAAAGTATCACCAAACGAGTGTCTGGGGATACCTAGTTTTGAAACAACGTTTTCATTCATTTTAAGCTTGCAATGCAAAGGCAGCCAAACTAAGATTTCCTAAGCTAACCTTAAACCTGGCATACATCTAAAGCTTCAGAGACCCCTGCTTCTAGAAGAAAACGTTAAACGGCATTAAAGAAAGCAGAACAAAAAACTGCTCCAATAGTTATGTAAGTTTGAAGAATTGAAGCGGCAGATTCAACTTTGGAAAAGAAAAAAAGTAATCTTTTAAGGCTTTTCTTGTAAAAATCAACTCTTTCATCAAGCCATAATGAGCACAAGAATCATAGAACATGTTTCAATTCCCTGCGTCATTCCTGGAGTTTTAAATCACCTTCCACCACTCTTTTATGACAACAACTCAGTGTTTCAGGTTTCTAAACAGACTGTTAAATTTGCTAGCATAACATTAAGTAATAAAAGCACACATTCAAGCTTTCCCTTCACTTGGTAAAATTTGTTAAGAGATCAAAATGTCAAATCTCAAATCTCAAACACCCTCACAAGTTACAGCTGAGGGATGAATCCCACTGTGCCCTCACCTGCAAAGGAACCAGTGGAGTGTCCGTTACGTTCAGAACTTCCAGGTGAGAAACAAAACAATTAAATCATAGAATGGTTTGGACTTAAAAATTACTCTTTATTCAAAAAAAAAAAAAAAAAGGAAAAGGAAATTCATGATTCACTAGAAGAGCTGCAGCAAGGCAGATTTCACAGAATCATAGAACGGTTTTGGTTGGAAGTGACCTTAAAGGCCATCTGATTCCAACCCCCTGCCATGGGCAGGGACACCCCCCACCACTACACCGGGTCGCTGGTGTACAACTACAACCCCTCCAACCCCTCCAACTTATCTGTAGTAAATTTCCTTGACTGGGTTCTACAGAAATGTACAAATGGACCAGTCGAAAAGTATCGTCATTTCTCTGAACAGAAAATATGCCCAATATTGAGTCTCTAATAATAACACTCAAAGGAAAACCAATCAAATTAGTTACTAATGAAGATGTCAATGTTAAATGTACATCTGTCTCAGTGTTACGAGGCGTACTTAGAGAGCTACACCTTCCCAGACAGGCAGTTGTTTTAACTGCTGTTCTTTCCATTAACACATTTCTTGGCAAAGTTACTGATTTTCTAATCTTGGTATCAAGATTAGACAGCTGTTGGCTTTGATCCTACAGACACTTGGGTAAGCACTGAACCTAACTCCGAGGCGTATGCTGAGCTCGGGTGATGCAGTGCACAAACGCAGCCCAGCCCGCAGTGCCTGCCACCATGCCTCCCTCATGAAGAAAGCAATCACCTGAATTCCCAACTCCCATTCCAAATTTTGAAATTCTCCACTTAAAAGTAAAAGACAGAAGAACAAAAGTGGTGACACTAGCTCTAGGCTGGATTGGCTGCATTTACATTTTCCATCTAGAAGCAAGCACGCAAGAAAAATAAAGCTGTTCAGTTTGAAGTCTGTAGTCTGAAATAACCTACACCAATTCTGAGAAGAGCAGCCCTTCCCTCCTCTGTACTTTGAAGGCTCACTCAAATGGTTTCATGAAACCACAAAGTGAGTTGGATCGATGTAAACCGAGCCACCAAAAACATTCCAATCAGTTTGTGGCAGAGACCATCTCTTCAGGCAACTGCAAGCGTTTGCTAGAGTAAATCTTTAACTGCCTCTTCAGAGAATGCCTGTCGCCGTCACCATTCACACCTAGCGCATCGACCCCTACCAGCAGGAGCACTAACTCCTGAACACCTCCGAGATGGTGTTCTGTACAAATGCAGCAGACTTGTTGGCACTCCAGCACAGATGAGGGCGTAGATTCACCAATTCTCTTCAGTAATTTGCCAGTCTTGGTATTCCCACTTGTCCTCCAACCACGCAGTGAAGCCGCAGTTGCCAAAACGGGTAATAACTTTCTCTTGTGTCTGACTGAATGGTCAAACAGCTGCAAAGCAAACAGGTCCAGTGAGCTGATCTGACACAAAGCTATGCTTGTTTCCTCCCGTGTGCGTGTGTGGAGGGAGTTGGATGGTATTTTTCTGAACCAGCTGATCTTGTAGCCGTGTGTAATCACTGATTAAATGAAGGAACCAGAATACACAGTTGAAGAGAAAGAAGAAATACAAGAAATCACTGAATTGAGGGGAGGAAACCACACTTTACTTCTTCATTCTCACTAGTCTCTACTCCCCACCTTTAGTTGCTCCTCCTGTTACTTTCACAGCGATAGCCAACACGTTTGCCAGCACTGACTAAGCCCTGTCCAGGCAGGAGACAGGGGCAGGAAACCACAGACCCTTCCAGTTTCCCTGCAAGACATCAAGCGTGGTACTTTTTCACAGCTTCCTTCTCACTTCATTTCATATTCCTCCTGCCTTCCTTATGCAGATGATTTTCCCAATTTTTCCCCTTGCCTATGTTCTGAGCCTCCCAATACTGACCTGAAGCCAGTAATAAAAGCCACTGCAGTAATTTCTGCTGAAAAGGTAATATAATCCTTATGAGCACTGCTGACTAGGGTAGGATAGACTGACAGTATACATCATGTGACAGAAACATGAAGAAAAATACCAAGCAAAGTCTTATTAAAAATCCTTAGGTGTCTAGCTACAAGTTTAAATCAAGCAAGGACATCAGAGCTACTCCATTGGTACAGAAGAAAAAAGCTCCAATAAACCAAAGTCAACTTGCTGGGACATGGACATGTTATTTATTATACAATTAAGTTATTCATATAAATCTGCACTTAAGTGACAAGGCACATTTCAGCCTCAAAGACTCTTCCCTTTTGATCCTTTGCAGTATATGTAAAAATTGAAAACAAAACTAGGCTTACTACATTTCCACAGTTTTTAGATGAAGACCCAATTAAATTTTATCTGATTTTATGAGTTACTTCACAGACATGTCAGTACACTTCTAGTTATGAGTGGCTGACGTTAGCTCCATCCTGCTACAAGGATGGAGCGCTGCTCGCCTGTAAAGTAGGCGGTGATTTACATTCTCCAGCTTGGTGCAACCAAGTGACTGAGCTAAAATAAACGGTGTTATGTCTACCAGCCAGTAGTTATTTGTTTGGATGAAAAGACAGCAGATGACAACTTACCCACTTGCAAAGATGACACAAGCAATGAAAAAATGGATTGTATGGATCAAACACACACAAAAAAACAGTTTTAAAATTTCCAAACACAGCAAGAGTCAAGATACTTCAAATATCACACAATAGGCTAAACATTCTGTTAAGACACGACCTTTCTATATGGACATGGGTAGTGCAGAAGCTTTGTACACATGGACTTAATTATTTGATGAAAAGAGGGAAGTAAATATACTACTATCTGATGGAAACGCGGATGAAATTGACTTCTAAAATGACAGCACAAAAAAATACCTGCACGGAGTTCCTTGGTAACAACAGGAACCTACGTGCAACTGCGGTGCACACCGCCTGAGAAATGCGGGAGAGCGTTTAACTATCTTACTGTGACAGGTGGTCTCTTCATCACCCCCTGTTCTTTGCAAAATACATTTTTCTCTCCTTCCTTCCCTCTCCAAGTGCAAAAGGCAGCTGGTGCTATATCCTTTTAAAAATGTTTAAAAGGATTACCCTAGTTTTTGGCCAAATGTATTTTTGTTACAGCTCCTAGTAAAAGACAGCCTTTTTTTTGGCCGATGGCAACATACTTTCACTTCGTCCTAGTGAGCGGGCAGGATTCTACATCCACAAATATCCAGTTGTAACATGCTCACAGGATCAGTATTTTTATAGTTTTCAGACTAACCATTCAAAAGAAGAGATCAGACAGGTATAGCAAGACAACCATTTTGAATAAGTGTATATTTACGATCATAGCCTTCAAGGCCCGAGGCACCATTTGTAGCTCACCTTAAAAAGACGAATGTCATCTAAAGGATGTCTGGAGACACATTTCACACATGTAACACAGAAGAAGCCATTTGGCAATAAGACGACCTTTCAGTAGTGAAGTCTACAAGGCTCCAGTGCCGTACAGAACACACAAACGACAGACCCCAAACCTGCATCTTTCTTTTGGACCATCCCAAATCAGTACTGCCCTGATCTACCAATATGTTTGAATCCACTGCCATTTAGAACATCAAGCAGTAAGAAATAACGTAAATTAATCAAGATAAAATTATATCAAATCTACCTTTTTTTTTTTTTTTTTTTTGACAAGAGCACTAGAAGAAACACATCTGGGATATAAAGCTTTTGATGCTGTCATGTGGCCTTCTCACAAGCAGTCTGGATAGCTTAGGTGAACGTACCATGGGGGAAAAGAGGCAAACAGCGTAACTAACGTGTTAAAAGCTGTAGTTAGAGCAGCAGTTGGTAGCTCAGCTGCATTGAAAGGCATGAAATGTCATTCCATCACGGGTCTGGGACCGCCTGGATGCGGTTACCTAGGGTAATAAATGAGAGCCAACACCATTATTAACACTTTCTAGAGGACGGCTGCAGTCCAGGGAAAGGAGAACATCTATCATTTAATGGTAGGGTCAGCATTCAGAGATCACGAACGACAGAATCACAGAATGGTTTGGGTTGGAAGTGACCTTAAAGGCCATCTAATTCCAACCCCCTGCCATGAGCATGGACACCTCCCACCACGACACCGGGTTGCCCAAAGCCACATCCAACCTGGCCTTAAACACCTCCAGGGATGGGGCATCCACAACTTCTCTGGGCAACCTGTCCCAGTGCCTCACCACCCTCTGAGCAGAGAATTTCCTCCTGATACCTAACCTAAACCTATCCTCTTCGGAATGGGTTTAAAACCATTACTCCTTGTCCTATCCCTACAACCCCTGACAAAGAGGCCCTTCCCCAGCTTTCCTGTAGGCCCCGTTTAGGTATTGAAAGGCCACTGTAAGGGTGCTTGTAACCAAAGCATGTTTTTCTGTGACAAAGTAAAAAAGGAAAAAAAGATTCATTGAATACTCCTGCTTATTTTTACATTTCCTGATGCACTGAAACACTTTGCAGTCTGCTTAGCTAAAGAAGCATATCCAGGTTTGTGCATCAAATTTCCAGTCAAATCCATTGAAAAGTCCGAAGAGCCCAACTGAAGCCATGCAAAAATTTGTGGGAGCTGCCTGTGTTTAGATATAAAGCAGAGGCTGAGGGAAAAAAGTGATAAAAACTGAAACATTGAAGTTACTGCAGGAAAAGCAAAACAACCATCGAGGATAATATTTAAAAGTTACCACTATTTTCTTACCAGGTATCACACCACATCCAATGATATTAAGAACTGTGTTACTCTCTCTTCTAAATAGGATGCTGGGGCGCCTCTTCCTCCTCTCCAAAATCAGACAAACTTTATTTATATACTTCTTCATAACTACAGGTAACACAACAATTAAATGGTCACGCTTATGATTTAGATAAGCCTGATAATTAACCCTGATATATTTAAATTAGAAAATCTATTTACCACCTGAAAAGCTAGACTTAATCAGTCAGTTACACTGTGCTTTAACATGAAGCTCAAAAAGAGCATTTTAAAACACAGCTATCAAAAACAAATCCTCTCAACAACATGAAGTAGTTGGAAAATTACGCAATTTTAAGTCCTGAAATTCAACAACTAATTACTGGTGAAGGGGATTTCCAATTCCAAAACAGAAAAAGCCTGCTCTTGCTTGCACTCTGCAAGTCCAGGAAAACATCAATATAATAGCTCAGGAAATGCACTCAGGGATGACAGCAGCAGAAAAGAATGCACTTCCAGACTTGCAAGATTGCTATTTCATATAATGCTAAAGCAGTAATTGTAGTTAGAGGCATATCTTTCCATTTTTAGAATGACTTACTTTTGCTTTATAAAAAATATATACGACTTCTGATAGATGAAACTTGAACCGAGCTTTCTGAACACTGCAAAGAAAGGAACAGCAGGCGGCTGACAGGAAAGCACCCCAACCCAAACCGACTCCCAGTACCCTTCAGCAGAGAAAAGCGCTAAACCCACTCCTACTGGAAAGAGAAATGAACAAGAAACACCCATGTCACTAGACCACAGGAGCTGAAAGTGTTACACTTATCATTTGTGCTAGGCAAAAAAGGAAACACTTCATCCAGGTGTCAGTTATCTTTTCAATATCACAGGCAGCAGGGGAAATTACAGATGTTAACAGCACCTACCTAATTGCATTTTGTGCTTTGCTGTTTGTGAGAGATCATTTCAAATCCAAAGTTTTTGAAATGAAGCACTCGGCAAAGGCACAGAAGAGGTTCGACAGAGGGTTTAACCTCTTTCCTTTTTCTTTTCATGCTCACCTAATTCACTCTCTGTCAGTTAAGTTCGCATAGGACCAGCAGGTAAAGCTGCAAACGACAGAGCAAATGTTGTCTCAACATGCCCAGCAAAGCAGGGGCACAAGCAGGGGCTCAGAAACCTGCTTTACTCTTCTCTTGTTTTACAGGAGTACACATAGTTCCACTGTTGTTTTTTGTCAGACGGAAACACAATAAAAACTAAATTGTTTGCATTATATACTCTACATACGTCTGCATATGAAAGACATTTGAAGAAATAATTAAAAAGTTTCTCACTCACAATGGCAAATACAGCTTATAACATTTTTCTCTGCAGTAACACGGCTAGTTAACTCCAAGTAGCTCTCAACACACCTTCTGATGAATGCTGTTAGAATCTTTTTTTATACATTTTAAAAATAGATTTCAGCGAGGCTATAAATGCGAACTTCAGGAGAACATCACCAAATACGGAGAGGTAAACATAGGCACGCTCACACCGCCTCGTCCCGCTCTTACCCGGTTTTAATACTGATGCTGCTGCTTGCCAACATCCTCCTGCTAAGGCACAGGAAGGATTTGCGCCAACAGGTTTGTCAGATACATGGAAAAAGCCAGATGTCCCTTAACTTGCTATTTGCAGTCGGCTCGGGATAGCGTTTGCTCGCGGTTGAACTGGTGGGATAACGTGTCTGTACTTTCCTGCGTCGCTTCGGTCCTCGGCCCAGCGGAGCGGTGCCGGGTCTGAGCTAGGCCAGCACTCAGCACCCGAAGGAAGGGTGCGCGCCCTGGGCACGGCTGGCCGGGAGCCCCGGGGTGGAAGGCCCCTCACAGGCCCCTCACAGGCCCCTCACAGGGTCAGGATCAGGGCGAGGGAAAAGACAGCGTGAGGTTTTCCAATGCGAGGTCATCGCCATCGCTACCCCCGTCCTCAACAGGCATGTGGAGCATAAAGCATTTATATAAAGGAAAACCTAGTGGTACTGTTACACGCCAAAACCGCCACACCAGGTCAGTCACTCTCTGCGTACTTCCTGTCACCAGTTAACGCCTCACTAGACCTTGTTGTCCCCAGGTAAATAGGAAGGCTCAGCACCCACATCTCATACGCTTCACAGATACACCACCGGGATCTGCGCAGTGCGTATTAAACCTCACAGCCAGGAACGGCCGTGTCTGGCCTCAAGGTGCAGCGCAGGGAACAGGGCGTCCTCACGCCCTGGCCAGCTCAGGCCGCCGGGAAAGCTGCTGCAGGCGGCACGGCGCGGCCGCCACGCTCCCGTCAGGAGGCCGATGGCGCTTCCCAGTGCCGCAAGGGCCCCGAAGGAGGACTTCCGACCCCTGGCCAAAGCATCCCACTGACAAGCCACTTTCTACAAATAAACAGCTCTATACCAAAGATAAATTCAAATGGCCAGATTAAACGCGGTACCATGTGGTGGGCAACAGAATCAAACACAGTCCCTTCCAACCTCAACCATTCTGTGATTCTGTGAAAGCTTAAAAACAAAAACCACCCCCCCAAACACTAAAATGCTATTTCAACTTCTAATGAAAGTAACTTTGTACGCTGCTGAGACGCTCAAATACTTCCAGTGAAATGGGTAAGTACAATTTACATTCACCACGTGCTGCTGCTTTGATTCACCAAAGCTGAAGCTTAGAACTACAAATTCTTAATCTAGATTTTGTTTACAAATGAAACAAAAACAAATCCGAAAAATGAAGACCAACAGATGTGTACTAGTCACCGTGCTACAGACCTCAAGCTTTTTCTTACCACAGCCTTAAAGCACCAACACTTAGTGCTTAGTCATTACAAGATACCTATCAGTAAACAGCGAGATACTTCAGAAGCAATGTAATTTCCTTATTTCTTAACTTATTGGCCAGAAACTTAAGAGGAAATCTGCTGTAGAACATCATACTTCATTTACAAGAAATGCCATACGTTTTGCAGATTTGTACAATAGTAAGTCTTCATAAAAGCGAACAATTTTATTTACTGGGGCAGCAGAGTGACCTTCAGGTTTCCCACTGAATTCTGAGGAACTGATGACCTAACTTCACCAATGGCCTATTTGCAAAACATGGAAAGACTTGGGTCCACGCAAAGTATAACATGCTCAAAATGAAAAAAAAAAAAAAAAAAAAAAGAAAAAAAAAAAGAAAAGTTTTGCTTAATAAGCTACTGATTCAGTGTCTCCACAAAAGACATTTTTGTGATATTTCCAATTTATTAGGTATACATTTAATCCAGCAGTGAATTTTAAGACACACTAGCCAAAGAAAAATTCCAAAGATAGGAATAGTCTTGTTATCAGCTTTCAACTTCACAGAGAAGTCATCTCTCTGGAGATTTATTATCTGTAACTGGTCATACAAACACATTCCTTTAATTGTGGAAGGGCAAACTTTACAGCGTAACCATTAGTGCATTTTAGTGAATCTCCAATAGCAGAGAAGAAAAAGCCGCTTGTGGCTTGCAGTCACTCTAAAACTTTGAGGTGGAAGCTCTATCAGAAAGAAATGCCACTGGAAACTTTGACTGGTAAGATCCAGATTTTCTAGACTGATTTATGCATGAATAATCATCATAATGTTGGAGCACAGGTATTTATTTCATAGATATGGTAACTAAGGAGCAGCTAAACCTACAAAAAGATTATTTACTCAACAAAGTTGAGCCTAAAAGATGTAAGACAAAAAATCAGTTCCAGAAATAGCCATGGACCGAATTGTTAATGACTGATTTAACATGAAAGGATAATTGAAGCAGACAAACCTGTAACTGAAATTACTCGACTTAAGAGCAACAAAACTTATTAAATAAAAAACAACACGGCTTCCAGCTGAGCTGAGGAGAGCTGTCTGATGCTAGTGAAACATTTTTTCAGCATCTATCCACACTAGTGGAAGGGATGACATTCACACAAGCATCTGACACACACATAAGGCAACAAAGAATTAGCTATCTGGAGTGTATAGCTATTTTAAAACAGATAAAAGTGACAAAATTAGAGCACTCTAAGGGGAGAGAAGAAACCTGCAAGTCCATGAAGTTTGAGAATTGTTGTTTTACAAGTCAAATAGTAACATAATGATGTGAAAGTTACAAATAAGTGAAAGACTTGCTAAAGCAACACAGAAATTCCATCAGTAACAAGAACTTTTGTCTGTCCAGAAAACACGCCCAGGTGATACCCTAGCAGGTATTGTTATGATCTTTGAGTGGACTCAAAATAGAACGATAGAATACCCTGAGCTGGACGTGACCCACAAGGATCATCGAGTCCAACTCCTGGCTCCACACAGGGCCACACCAAAATCAAACCCTGCGCCCGAGAGCGTTGTCCAAATGCTTCTTGACCTCCGACAGGCTCAGGGACATGACCTGGGGCCTGTCCCGGTGCCCGACCACCTCTGGGTGCAGAACCTTTCCCTAACCCCCGGCCTGGCCCTGCTCTGTCCCAGCTCCATGCCGTTCCCTCGGGCCCTGTTGCTGCCCCAGAGAGCAGAGCTCAGCGCCTGCCCCTCCGCTCCCCTTGTTTGGGAGCTGCAGGCCGCTGCGAGGCCTCCCCCAGCCTCCTGCAGGCTGTCCCATTAGCATGCCCAATTCACTTTTTCTTATGGCAAAAGCATACCTCGGTATACAAATAACTACCACCATAAAGGAAGTCAAACTACCTGAATCACACCAGCTAAAATAGCAGAAAGTAGCCAGCTCCTCTGGGACGTGTTTACAGTCAGTACCGTTTAGATTCATTTCCTGCTGGAAAATGTTAAGGTCAAAGCACGGTGATTTGCTAGCTTTCATCCCATGGCAAGCGCTAGGGCCGTTTCAATCAGGAAGCTTAAAGAACGTACAAGCAAATAGCTTCACACAGTAGCTGAACTTATTAATAACCAGAGTTATGCCTCTGCTTAGCATCCATCCACAGCATTAAAACAACACCACGTACATCCGGACATCCACAGGATTTTTAGACCCACACGCTGAGGTTCCACACACAGGCTGAGCATTTTCGCTGACTCTTCTGCAGACAGTGATGCACTCGTGCCATTCACACGCCATCCAGATAGATGGACCAAGGCATAGGTCACTGCTGGTAGCTTACGGGGTCCTGCTGGCAAGCTACAACAGCCAGAAACAAACACCAAACCTTCACATTCGGCAGGATCCAGGCCTGTCATGATATTAGCTAAATAGTCTGAAGCTAACCTGCCTAACTTGGCACCTGGCCCCAGGCCTCGCAAGAGATTAGAAAAATCTGCAAAGTTATCAGTAAAACAGACAATCCAGCTTTCTTTCACTTACGACTTCCAGCTGACTTACAAACAGTGACCTGATCCTCCAGGTTTAAAGGTGCAAGATGACATTTGAAAACAATTTCAAGCCACTGTGTCTCTCTCCACTAGTCTTATGGTAAGACTTGACGTTTTAATTTCCTGGGATCAAACGGGGATCTCATTCTGTCTGCTCTGTGTGCAGTCAAGGTGGCTGAGGCCACAGCAGTTCTAAGCGACCCAAAATAAGTAGCACGTGAGAAAATCACACAGCTGTAGTTTTGTCATGATAAAGGATAACTCACTTGGGGAAGACACTGAATGCCCCCTACCAAAGTAAATTTGCACATGTAAATCACCATTCTATTTGAAGATAAAATGAAAATCTACACACAAATCCTACACCGTGAAATGTCTGACACCCACATGTTCCTAGATCTGGATGAAGAAGCGATCCTGACGTTGGCCAGGTGAGAGGCACAGTCACTGAATCTCCTAATACACACTTCTAGATAAAACAGGCAACACAGAAACAAGGTCAGCCACTAGTGCCACATCATTCAGTGCTACAAGGTCCACTTCCAGTATACCAGGAAAGATTAATTACATTGAGCACTAGCTCTGCTTGCAAGGAAAAGAAGAGCAGAAAGTTAAAACCAAACTTAAAACCAAAAAGAGGCAGTTTGTGTTTGTACAAGAAGTTGTAACTCCTACAAATGTAACGCATTTCATCATGAGACACCATCACACCAAACCGTTTCACATCACAGAAAAACAAAAACAAAACCACGGCACTAGGCAGGGAGTCTGAACTTTGAGGCATGCTAGCCTGTCCATCAGCAAGGTCCTTTGAAAGGCAAACTGAGCCACCAGTGCTACTGCAAACGCACCTGCCTATAAGAGATTACTCAGTTCATTATAAATAAGAAAGCATTACATTTCAAACAGTGGCATACCCTCAGATACAAGCACTGCTCCAGCTTGGACTGTCTTGTTTCAAACAGAGCCTGAAAAAGTCCAAAAATCAAAGGCATGCAGAAAACCCAGCTACCTACGATAACATAAGGAAAGCGACCGCATCAGGCCAGAGAGCCTGAAAGAGACCGCATCAGACCGCATCCATCTAGCACCGTAATCCTGACTGAAAATGGCCTGCAGCAGAAAAAGGAACCGGAGAAGTAGCAGTTCCATACCCCCAGGTTTGTCTCCCAGCCATCAACAATTATAAGATTCAGCTTAATTATGTGAACTTAATGGTAACACACATAAAAAGTTCTGACTCGCAGTGCCTTTTTAAAAGCTGAGTTAAATGAAGGAAAATATTCCGAAGGAACACAGACTATTCGCTGTTTCCGAGCTTTTTTTTTTTCTATATTCTGAAGAATCTTCTTTTAAAACCTCTAAACACACAGGTGCCAGACTCTTGCAACAAAAGATGCTGAAGAACAGCAGTTATTTATCTGTTGTCGGTGACCAAAACTTGACTCTGAAACACAGGCCAAGCAAGCTCAAGCGTTTTGAGCTCAGTGGACTACACCATTCCACACAGATCTTCACCTGCTGCCTTATTTTCAGGAACTGAGAGGCCTGTTGACAAGTGCAATATAAAAGGATAGTGCTATAATGGGAGAGTTAACGAAATAAAAGTTGCAAAAAATAGAAAATTTAAGAAGATCATTTCCTACATCTTGCTCTCCTTCTGTTCAAGGCTGTATAAATTGCTAGAGCAGAGGCTTCAGAGTTGGTAATTGATTGTTAATGATTGTTAGTAGAATGACATCGCACAGGTATCACAGTTCGCATTTGTTCTTACTGGGGGAAAAAGCACACGCCACACTTTAATTTAGGATCACAGAATCACCACGGCCGGAAAAGCCCTCCAGGTCCACCTGGTCCAACCGTCCCTTACCGCCAGCGTCACCCACCAAGCCACGACCCAAGCACCACGTCCAACCTTGCCGTAAACACCCCCAGGGACGGTGACGGGGCAAGTTCGAGTATTGACAGACATTTTGCTGCCAAGATAAAAACCTCTAGCCCGGATACAATTCTGTGCAACAAGCAAATCATTCTGGTCAGCTACAGCCCATCTGTAAGTTAGGAGGAAGAACCTATGGCAGCCTAGCTGAGCTCCTGGGCAAGGAGGCACAGAGCAGACACGAGGTTCACGAAGTAGCGTATCAGCCCTCCCTTCCTCCGGCACGCGTACGGCTGCCCACCGAAAGGCCTGGAAGGGCGACTGACACGGCAAGGGTTTTGAAAGAAAAGCCTGAGCAGGCAGGAGGCTGTTTGCTACGCAGACAACAACAATACGCTTTCAGCAAAACGCCTGCTTATTTCAGTGAACCTGGGGGGAAAAGCTTGTTTAGGATCATACTGAACCAATTATTAGCTCAAAGAAATGTAAGAAATACTGAAGAAATTACCCACCTAGCGTTAGTAGGTCTTGATTTGATAAGAAAATTCTGTACAAGTAAAAGAAAGCATTCAGCTGCTGGATCCTAAGACGAAGCGTTTCTGAACTGCTATTGTGATGACAAAACGCAGCTGAAAGAGCTGCTGTCGTAAGTTTTCATACAGTGACATTTCTTCCTAGAACGCGATCAATCTCAGCATATGCACCCTGCCATTCACAAGGAACAGATAACTTTTATTCCTCTAAAGGCACAGTGTCTGCATGGCAAGATACTTTGTTGTCACAACACAGCCATAACAAGCCGGAGAACAATCAATACAGAACGACGTGGGGACGGGGGACGACAAAGCCGAGATGCCGAGGCCTTGCCGGCATTCGTAAAAGCAACCAAAACAGCAATACAAAAACAACCTTCCTCCCGGCTACCGCTTCCGTGCTCGTTTGTACTGATGGACTCTGACAGTAAAGCTGCGTGTAAGTTAACTCGTCTGCCAGCCCGAAAGTTAACTCGACTGCCAGCCCGATCTTTCTCCATCAACCGTTTTAATTTGTGAAGTACTAAGGAACCAACAAATGAGCTTTTATTCAGACGATCTTATTGGAACTGTTAAAGTAACGTTATACCGATGCTACACATAAAACCTTACTGCCATTTTTTTGTAACGAAAATTATCTGGAGTATTAGCAGAGTGCTGCTGTAATTTGATGTTTGTGCTGCCTTGAGATAAAGCAAAGACACGGAAAAAGTCTGGAAAAATGGCACTTTGGCCATCTTTGCTATCTAAAAATAGTTTTAAAAAATATTGCATCTTCCTTCTCTATTTCAAATTTCACTCCTTCTGATATGTATTAATAAATATTTACATTATAGGCTACACTAGTGTACTTGTAACACAAGACAATAGTATAGTGTGATTAACTATATCACTGAAACAGCTCAAATTTAAGTCAAGGATTTCTAAACCTAGTGAATTCTGCCCTTCCTAAAAGCAAGCAAGTTGCATTTTAAGACCTCTTGTTTTACACCTACGACAATAAAGAAGAAATCAAAAATCTAGTCATGAATAGCAGCAAATAAATTAAGTGTAATAAAACGTGTTAACCTCCTGCGGTGCACGAGCAAGTTTCCAGGCGCCATCAGCATAGGAGCAACTGACTGAAGGCAGCATTTGTCCTGCTCCATTCTAAGCGCGCTCGATGGGCCAAAACCAAAACTCGGGAGCTCACCAGACAAATCCAAGTCCTGTATTCAGTCTGCCTTGCCAGTTCAAGATACGTAAAGGTACTGGATGCTTACTGTGTTACTTTTACATGGTGAATTTTGCATGTTGCTTAAAAATAACCTGTGTGTTCCAGAACCACATGAAAAAACTCTTAGCACCAGAAAAGTGATTACACCCGCCTGATCTAAAAAGCATCCCACAACAGGCAGGCGCTGTTCTCTACCAGAACTTTGGAACCTGTTTTAAAATTTCAAGTCTTTGAACCTCAGTTAGTCCCTGTGGCTCTCTTACTGTTCCGCAGAGAATTCTAAACAATGACTTTTTGGTTTTTTTAAAGTACCTTCTGGAAAAGAATGTATTTAATTACAGTGAAATCTCGCAAGTCTCCAGGTATGCTGTTGCCTTGATTTATACTAAGAAACGACAGCAAAACCCATGGAAAGTTGATTTTGTTTCCTTACTGGGTAGTCAAAACAGCATGGAGGAAATGGACACATCTCAGGTCCGAGTGCCAGCCTGAAATTTCTGGGTTCGAGGTTTCTCTTCTTGTTTGAAGTACGAACACGCTCCCAAAGAGAAGTGAACGTATTGTGCCAACCATCTCACGTGCCATTATTTTCTATTTCAGCTAAAATGTAGCAGTGATTATTTTCATTACATTAGTTATCAGGGCAAAGCTTGGTACGAAGGATATACAGCAGAAACAGGCGGAAGCGTCTGCGAGTTCTGCTAGCGTACCTTAGGCTAACGCTGTATCAAACAGTACCGACCAACAACTGAGCATTGTTCCTGGAACACAAGCACCCTGGATGAAGGCATTTATTACAAACAGACACGTTCTTGATATCTTCTCCTCCACTTATGACATTTATCTTTGTCTTTTGGTTTGTACGCTTTGGAGCGCGGAGCTCTCTCCAGCCCCTCTAAGGGGGCGTCAGTTTGCAGTTTATGCACTTCGACAGCACGAACGCAGTTTCCTTTTACAAGATGCTATCATATTGAAACTGTTACATTATTTCCTAATTAAAAACTAAATTGTCAGGCTTTAAGAAAAACAAAGCAGAAATATTGAATCGTTAAGATCGGCCTCCATATTTATCTTCAGACTTGAACACAAGACGTGAGTAGGAATCTGCAAAAGACGATCAGCGATGGCATTGTGCGTGCGTCTGTACACAGAGCTTGTTCGGAAGCGCTCAGAGATCACCTGGCATGACATACAGCATCTTGCTCTTCGTTTTATGAACGATACGCAATACTTTCCTTTTTATGCATGCCACAATGACACGGAAGTCATCTACCTTAAATTATTTCAGAGACTGGTGATTTTTTTTTAAACCAGAGTTACTGAGATCTGCCATGACAAAGTAAGAGAGTTAATTCTGGGGGAAGAGACTGTGCTGAATTTTCAGCACGCTGGGCAGCATATACCAGCAGTACCCTCGGAGGCACAAATAGATGCAGGAAGAATTATCTGGGAACTTGCATCCTGCAGTCACGCTGGAGCAGCTGAAAGTTTCTGAAGGACAGATGCAGGAACCCTTCTGCTGACCCGGCCGCGCGCACACCGCGTCTCCGCACGCACAGCGCCACGCGCGAGCGTTGGCATGCTCTGCTCCGCAGGAACAGGCTAACGGAAATGACTGCAAGCTTATCGAATGCTTTCACCAATCAGGTTTACCTTCACGACACACGAATACATGACTATTCGCTTCGTGTCCCACAACAACACAGCACACGGCCAATACAAGGCGGCGCAGGCCATGTTTTCGGAATCGAGAAGATTTCCTTTAGGAACGCTAAGGAAGCGCTCTCTGCTGCAACCTATTTTTTTTGGCAGGAAGAGGACAAATCGACAACGAACTGGACAGTCTCCTGCTCCCATTGTGTTTCCAGCAGAGATGGCACAAGCAAGTCACGAATTCAGATGTGGATTAGATAATTTCCATTTGAATGCATGTAACGCAAATGCTTTTGAGTACATTTATCTATATACTTTAAAAAGTATTAAAGTAAAAAAAACTTATCTATACTTTAACAAGTATAGCATAGGGGGTAGCCTAAGGCTTTTCAGACCACTCGTGTGCCACAATGAAGTTTGGTTAACATTGTACAGAGAGAAGCAGTTTTTTGCACTCGGAAGCAAACAGAAATGCAGAATTTTTCCAACAGCTCCTTCCCCGATCATCACCTGAGAGAACAGCGATGTCTGGCACCACGCAGTGCAGCTCCTCCCTTTCCTTGCTTGTTTCCCCAGGTCTCTGCGACTTCTTACCTGCCCTACCTGGCACTGAAGCAGCTGTTCCTACCTTCCTGCCTTCAACCCCTTCCTTGCCCTCCGGGACACTCTCCCCTTGCTCCTACTGCCTCTGCAGACGGCTCCAGCTAAGCTCCGGATGCTTCTGGACCCGACGGATGCTCTGCTGAACCACCCAAGGCAAATTCTGTCCTGCTGCCAGCTGACACGAGTGCTCTCAGGACAAGCGAATCCCACCAGCGCTTTCCGGCTCCGAGCTGTGATGCATCTCACTCGTAAGGGAAGGGCGACCTGGTGCTCTGAACTCCTATTTACAAATTCAACAAGCAGTAAAGGCTGGG
Source organism: Nettapus auritus (assembly GCA_011076525.1). Taxonomy (NCBI): domain Eukaryota; kingdom Metazoa; phylum Chordata; class Aves; order Anseriformes; family Anatidae; genus Nettapus; species Nettapus auritus. The sequence goes on along the minus strand of CM021771.1, from coordinate 38,941,200 downwards.
CAATTATACAACCTACACAGTATCTATGAAGCTTTTGCTTGGCAGATCCAATAGCTAGAGGGCAAATTTTGTTCAGTGCCCGTAATTACTACCCCATGGTTGCATAAACAGTAAATACATTAAAAATCCCCCCATTGAGCTGTGATGCAGAGAACAAGTTTCAGCTTGTATATCTTCAAAGGATTTACAACAGATTTCTTTCTTCCTTTAATAATGAATTAATCACAACCCTGATCAGAACGTTAGATTAGCTATAATTTTGATGTAGGGTTCACGCAAGAGAACCAAGCACACCACCTCTCAGTCACGACACTCAGAGAACGTGCCTTGTACGAGCACGGGGCCCCACTAACTGGGGGAAGGAGGAAAGAAGATTTAATTTCAATTATTCCGTGAAGAACAGACCAATCGTTCTCAAAAAGTAATAACTCATAGTTTTATTCTTTTCGCTAAAATAACGTTACACCAATTTAAAAAGCCGATATACAGAAAGTTGGCTGGTCTTCACTTTCTAGGGCAAGTTTAAAAAAACGGGGAGGAGGGAGGAAGATCCATGGGAGATGACCATGGAGACATTCTGGAGAAAAACAGCGATTTCTTTTCCTTTTGTAACTGTAATACTTTGAAATTTGAGCTGATAGGAAAGAGTATTTAGCTCTTCTGTTTGGAGGAAAGAAAGCAGTAATAGGGAGAAAACACACGTATATCAAAAGTGTGCCCAATTTAAAAAAAAAAAAAACACAAAAAAACAACTGTTAAAAAGCCACCTTGTTCAAGTGCTGAAGCGGTAAGAACAGACTTTCCCTCACATTTTAACTTCTCCCAAAGCAGTATTGTCTTCGTTTGCCTGTACGAATGGGATGCAGTGGAGAGGACTGGAGAGTTAAGGACAGCCAACAGGTTCCCCACAGCCCGCTCCACCAGAGCGCCGGTGCTTAGCGTTCCCTGCTAACTGCGGTAGGAGGGAGAGGCGAAGGCGGGCGGCGAACTGGCTGAACTGGTTGGGAGGTACAGGCCTGCCTCCGCAACAGGAGGCACAGACGGGGCTCTCCAGGAAGCCGGGGCTGACTCAGGAGGCTGATCCCGCAGGGACGACAAGCCCGAGCCGCGCGTCACCTGCCTGAACCCACGGCACATGCCCGAGGAGCGTCCTCCTGCGCTTCAGCGGCTCCGAAAGCTACGAAACGCTGCGGGATGCCACGGGAAGAACTTTCGCCTTAAGCCTCCCCTTGTAATGATCCTTCTGGGGCCTCCGTTATCGAACAAAAAACATCAGTCGACTGTGAAACCAAAGCGGCCCTTCCTTCTTCCTGCAACGCGCCTCTTGTCTTCCTCGGAGGGAAGGCGAGCGAGGTGCTAAGGCCAAGGACAGAAAGGGGCAGTGAGCAGGGAAGGAGCAAAGGTCTGGAAACTGAAGCCAGCTACAGAGATTTTAATTGACAAGAAGCTGTATTTTCTTCTGTGCAGGCAAAAGCTCCGTGAAGGTCACCAGAGGCAGCTCTTGGCTGTCCTCGCCCAGCGCCTCCCTCCCTCCACAAACTGCGTGAACAATAAGCGGGTATTCTGCTGGAATAAGGAGGGCATCACAGGTCACCACTGGGCCTCAGGACAGGCAGCCAGGAGACACGAGAGCTACCTGAGCCCAGAGAGCCGCTGACGGCCAGCGGCCGCGCTGTGCCCAGCTGCGGTCACAGAGCGGCTCCATCTCTGCCGGCAGCTGGGCCGCGTGCTGTCAGCAGTACCTGGGACCAGGAACCTGCACGCAAAACCTGCATGCCACGCCTGCAAAAACCCCAGTTCCAAGTCCGACTTCCTGTTCCCATATAGGTAAGGCCGTGCCAGCTCAACCCCCCTCCAGGTAGTAAACCTCAAACTGGGTCGGATAACTTTTGGAGGGACAGCGCACGTCAAATTCAGAATGAGTGCTACCTTATTTCCACCAGAGGAAAAATACCAACGCAGAAACCAGACCAAAAATTTGTGAAACTTCCAGAAGTTTGACCCGCACCAGCACGAGTTACTTGCGGAGATGTGCGTGCGCTTTCTACGCAAGGCACCGGAACAACTTTTCTGTAGTAACTCTTACAAGCTGCTTCCCATCAAGCGCCAGCAAACGAAGCTGCTGTTAGCACCAGCTAGCAGGCTGTCACCCCGTGTTCCTGCACGTCCACAGCACGCGGACACGACGAGGGGCAGCCCTCGAGGAACGGGAACGAACACGCGGCCAGGCAAAGCGGGGTCCCGCCTCACGACAGCGACCTTGGCGCCGTGCTCGCGGGGACTGCTCCGGCCAGCTGCCTCGCAAGGAGCCAGGGCAGCGCGGCTTGGCATACAGAGAAATTGTATCGCGGTCACTGGCTGGACCAAAGGCACTCAGAAAGTAACGAGATGAGAGAAACGCTAAATATGGCCAACAGCAGGTTCACAAGTAGTTTTTTTCAAAGAGGAGTCAATAGCTGTGCTCGATTTTTAGGGGACTCTTCTACACCGCATTCCAATAATTAAGTTCTGGTAATAAACCCAGTCCTTGTCGTTTGCGCTTACAGAAACTCTGTTCTGCTCACTGAGACCTTTGAGCCAGTCAGTGCTTTCCTGCAGCCAATAAAGACAGAAGAAAATAACGAGAGAAACGCTTGCAGACATTGCTCATTTTCAGCACAGTCCCAAAAACCAAACCCAAACCAACCCAAAATTTGGACAGTACTCCCAGGTACCATCTTTCGAAACTGCTTTGGCCTTCCACCTGTTACACGTGTATGTTCACACCCCGCATGAGGCGAAGCAGAATTACATCCAGTTCTTATTTCGTTTCCTGTTCTGTGAGTATGCAGAGCGTCTCTTCCACTGAGGTTTCCTGCACAAAGCATGCAGATCTCTCTACCAAATACCTCACACAGCTTACTAATTACGGTTACTATTATTTTTGCAAAGCGCATGCTGGCATTCGTTATCAGAGATAACTTAAAGCGTACTCTACGTGATATTTTGCCTGCAAACGAAGCTGCTTGGAACGAAGTAATTTATCGCTACATCTTCCTTGTTTACATCCTGTGACTGAATTCATCCATCGTAAAAGGACCCCGCATGGGTCTTGTTAAAGGAAACACCAAGGAGGATGTTGTATCGTACGTAGCACAACTGGATTCCAACAAGCACGAGAACCATAGAGCGTCGTGAGGTGGAACGGACCCACGGGGATCCCAGGGCGCACCAGGGCAGAATTACGAGGAATTTTACCAACTGGCGGCAGAACGCCCTCTGACAGAACTTGCTCCAGCCGCGTTTTACCGCAGACCTGCTGCCGTTCCTGGCATTTACCCTTAGCCTCGCACCAGCCGGGAGGCAGAAAAAGGCATCCCTTCTCCAGGAAGGCACCGCCGCCTGCTCCACCGAACCAAACCGCCGCCAGCAGCTTTCCGCAGGCCGCTCCGACGCAAGGGGCAGCTCCCGCTCCGCACACCGGGCCCGCCCCCGCCCGCTGTGACTGACGGGGCAGCGCCGCGCAGCAGCTCCCGGTCGCCGCCGCCTCCCGGGGCCGTGACTCACGCCCGCGGCCGCGCACGAGGAGACCGAACCCCGCGGGTGCAAAGGTCCCCGAGGGCCGCCGCGAGGAGCCGCTTCCCGAAGACAGACCCGGCGCCGGAGGCCCGCCCGCTGCGGCCCTGACGAGGGCTGCGCATCCAAACCGGGCCGGGGGGCGCCCGGAGGCGGGGGGGGG
>CM021771.1:38862377-38937082 GCA_011076525.1 Nettapus auritus | reverse complement strand
GGGAGCGGGGCGGCGGGCGGGGGCCGCGGGGTACGGCCGGGCGCCGAGCACCGGGGGCGGGTTGCCGAGGGTTGCCGGGGCCGGAGCCCCCCGGGCGCCAACGCCGCCGGCCGGCACGGCGCTGCCGCGGTAACGGCGGAGGGAAGCCGGGAGCGCCGCCGGCTGTTCGCAGCGGCCTTCCCCGCGCGTGGCCCCGTCTCGCCGTGCCTCGGCCCCTCCCGGTGCTTGCCCGGCGCCCCGGGGCTCCGCGTGCTCCTGGCGGGCAGGAGGGTCCGGGTGCGCCCCGCGGGCGGCCGCCGTGCTGTGAGGGGCTGGCCCGCTCAGCGCCGCCCTGCAGAGGTGACGGGACCGCGCAGGGATCTCGCAGAAATAAAATAACCGTCTCAGCGGGTTCGGGGCGTTGTCGTTGCTGGCCCTGCTTCACCCAGCTCCGTTCTCGGCTGCAGGGCGGTGGGACGCACGCGGGTGGGCACAGGGCCGCGTGGCAGCTGGTGGGGGGAACCCCACGCGGGTGCTGCCCGTGGGGCGCTGCCCGCACGGTGCCCTCATGGTGCCCTCACCCCTGCTCGGAGGGAGCCGCAGGCAGAAAGCAGGGGGACAGCTGCGTGTGGAAGGCACGCGAAACTTAGAATTTCCCTTGGTTTCCCGTCTGAAATGTAACCTGCTGTCCCTGGAAACCGTGTAGGTGTTTGGTGTAACTCTTACTCCTGTGACGTTGTCATCTGTGTGGGCTCGTGCTGCAGGTACCGCTACGCTGCGGTCGTGTGCCAAATGGGGAACGCTTGGCGTGTGTCGACAGAAGTCTTGATTCCCTGCTGCCCTGAAAAGTGTCGTTATCCGCATTACGTTAAATCAATATAAAACGTTGCCAAGCCAGAACAGTCACCTTCCTCTAGGAATGGGGAGCGGGAGTCCAAAGGAATAATAGGCAAAATGTAGTAAAACGAAGAATAACGGGTGAAATAAAGCAAGCACTGAGGGGAAGGGTCGAAGGAGAGGGGTGAGCAAGAGAACAGGAAATACAAAATGTGAGGTCAAAAGAAATGGACCTAGAATAAAGGGAGGAGAAAGCACAGAACCTGTGAGAGCAATGACTTACGTTAGTCGCAAGGCTGCCTCTACCAGAGGTGTGCTGGATTCATTAAATCATCTTCCAATCGGTCTAAGCTGGTTTTAACCCATAATTTGGATGTCACTACATTGGCCTAGCTTCTGCACGTAACAGCTTTTAGAAAACAAAGAAGCCTACTGGCCTCCCCTGGCAAACGGAGCCATTTCTGAGCATTACTGTGACTACGGAAGGCACAGTCCACTGGCAGGCTATGAAAGGTGGCGCGATGCCATCTCTTGGCCTTTCAGCGCCGGGGTGCTGCAGGTGGACGCTGCAGCCGCCGTGTTCCTGGGAACAGGCCGTGCCCGGCGGAGCCGCGTGCTGCAGGTCCTCTCCGTGTTCTAGTCTGCGGCTGGAAGATGGGAGGGAGCAAGAAATAGTGGTAAGAATGAGAAAGTGATCTCGAGCCAGTTTGTTTTGGCACGATAGAAGTATGGAGAATTAAAAAATAATATCTCGAGGTCCTGTCAGATTTGCAAATACATTAAATGACTATCGGTGAAGAACAGCAATTTCGTTCTAACTGGTATTAGTCATACAGTCATAGCTTTTCTTATTTGTTTTGGCACCCAGAGCAGCCAGTACATTTTCTAACTTGACTGCTGCGTATCGCAGGTCATCGATCCCCACCCGTTTGTTACCGTCCCAAGCCCAGCAGGGACAAAATGTGTTGTGGAAAGGCACCCTGCTTCATCTTGCCAACACAAAGAGCTGCACAGTGTACCGATTCTTCTGATTTCTTGTTCCATTAGCTAATAGTAGGCTTTGTCAAATACTTGTTTAAACTCTTATATCAATTTTGGGATCGACAACAGATGAGTACTGTTTCTCTTTATTCATCTTCTTCAGGATGTGACTTGAAAGTAAGATATCCTTTTCATTCTTAGTGTCATCTGGAAGGCACTGATTCCATTATGTTTGCAAATCTTATAAAGAGTCTAATGGCATCTTTTCCTTCTGAATCTCCTTTTTTTTTTTTTTTTTCCCAAGCCTTAAATCTGATCTCTTTAAAGGATTGTACTTGTTTTCCAGCTTTTTAGACGTGCAGCTTAGTTAACGGGTATTTGCCGGTTATTTTGCTGCTTATGTGCTCCTTCAGTCTTCCAAGTCGTGAATATGTTTTTCTGCTTCATTTAATCTATCCCGAGCTTAATCCAACTCGGAGGTTTTTTTATTCTGCAGATGTTGAGTCCTTGCAGAAGCACTGTTGTGACGATCTTTAATTTTAGCGATTGTTTCACTGTTTGCAGGATTGCCTAGGTTTTCTCATTTGATGTAACCACACAGGAACTGTGCCTGTGGTTACAGGGTGGGAACTGCTGACACAGAAGGCTTGCTCCTGAGAAATGTGGGATTATAAACATCATATCGCTCACAAAAACAGTGTTGTTTTTGTCCTTTTTTTTTTCTTCTGGAACCTGTTTATCTGTAATCTCTTACAGATGCTGAAATTACAAAGGTTTGGAAGAAAATAACTGGAGGAGAGAGTAATGCTCATGGCAGGCTAACTGAACAAACGAGCAGCTGTTTAGCATTCACAAGGGAAATCATTTAGATGTGTGGGTTTTTCCCCCCATCATTAAAACCTACAATTTGATTTCAAAAGTTACTGCAAGCCATTGTGTTGATGTCACAGCAACGCAGTCAATCATGGTACAATTGACTTTGGGTAATTTGTAAACTGTAATTTCATTCGGTTTAAAAAGCAGTAAATGTTCCCGTGCTTTTTTGTTATTGAAGTGTGGCAGCTAGCAGAAGATGTATTTCTGAAGAAGTAGTGGAGTGACGTTTTGCTGTTTCAGTGCGGATTTTTACAAAAATACTGTTTCTGATGGTGGCATGTAAAATTACTGCTCTGTCATCAGTAAAGATTTCACCCTTCGTGTTTAAAAATAAATTTCAAAAAATGGGGAAAACTGTTTGGACACTACTGGTTTATTTGCGTTTCTACCTTTTTTTTCCTCTTTCATGGCCTTGCAGAATCTAGAATCAAATGTTCATACCTGATGTTTCAAACTGCTTGGTGCACAGCCCCGTCGGTCAGGCTGCAGGGGAAGGGGACAATGCCACCACGATACCTCTCCAGCTTTCCTTGTGCCAGCAGACAAGACTGTGCAACTATGCAGTGAGCTAGCATACAAAATTGATCCAGTTTTCCCAGAAACGTCCCCACAACATAGATTTTTTTTTTCAATTTCCTGATCCAGCTCGCTGTTCTTGCCTTTAATGCCTGCACTGCGCTGCCTGCACGCAGCCATATGCGGAGGGAACGGGGACATCCCCTGTGGCAGTGATGCGGGGCGTTCTGCCCTGGGCACCTCCTTCAGCAAAAGTGAGGTGTGAGGAACACCGGCGGGCTGGGCCGCAGTGTTAGCACAGTTCTGAGTTGATTCAGGTTTAGGAAAAGCAACGAAAGACTCCTGTGTGGACATAGTGACCAGCTCACAGCCCAGCTCCATGGGTTCTGAAGGCACTGCGGGGGAGCAGCGTGCAGCAGTGGGCAGCGGGGAAGAGGTGCCTGGTGAAGGGAAGTCCTCATGTAAGCTTTGCTGCTGGAGCCGGGGGACCAGGCTTCATCGCACGCACAGCTGGACGTCAGGGCTGCTCCTGACGGAGCAGCAGCACCAACAGAAGCTGCGGCGGGGGGCGAGGAGAAGCTGGGGAGGTGTCTTATAAAGGAAGTGATTAGCAGCCTCTCTGTTCTCTGCATTTTCATGTCCTGTGTTTGTAAGCAACTTCTGTGGAAACTAGCAATCTATTAAAAACAAAACAAAAACGGAAAAACAAAAAACCAACAGCTGTGGAGAGCTGAGTTGCCAGTGTCTGCCCAGGGACAGGTGAAGGCCTGTGAAGATACTTTGCAGTTCCTGCTGACTGCAAGGATTCTCAAGCTGGTCGAGATAGAACTAGGCTGTATTTGTGGCCTGGAAAAAATGTTGAGAAATTTACCAAACTGTAATCTACTTGACCTTAGTGTCAAGCAAAAATCTGCTAGGCTAGGTAAAGGTAAGGTGATGCCGTCTGTGGTGCCAGCGCTAACTTGCAAGGTCGTGCTTCCTCGCCCTCCTGCCCACAGTGGCCCTTGGCCCTGTTCGCGTCTTCACCTCCAGCTGGCTGGTGAAGCAGACTGTTAAACACGGAGAGGGATGCTGCTGAACTGCTCGTGTGACCATAAATGTGTGAATCATCACAGCTGAGAGCGCTGTGGTTTCTGTTAGTGTACAAGGAAAAGTATCTCTGCCTAAGGAGGAGTGGGACTTAATCAAACACCATATGTTCGTGCTGTACCCTTATACTCGCTGTTTGAACGAAGCCAGTTTGCTTCTACCTGAAGTTATTTAAGAAATGTTTACACAGATTGGTCTGTCAGCAGAGCTGTGGGGAGGAAGGCTCCAGCAGTGGGTCAGTGAACGTTTGTGTATTTCTTTTTTAAAATTAAAAATAGCAGTAACAAAGCTAGCATGAAAATGGAGTAGCTGGAAGTTCTTAAATACTCCACAAAAGGCAAGAGCAAAGACAGGAGCATGTGGCAAAAAGTGAGGACAACTTAAAATCGCCTGTTTCGTTCCATAAAACAAATAATTGGGCTCCTGTTTCCTTCCCTACAACTTGGGCTTTAGGTAGTTCATGAAAATAAAACCATTGTGACTCTGAAAATGGTGTCTTTCTAACTGTTCTTGTTGCAGCACTGGAGACAAAATCACATTGGTTGTTTACCTGATGATCAATGGGGCTGTGAATTAATCACAGTACTCCAGATATTTTTAAATACAGAATTTTTAAATCCAGTCTTCAGCGTTTTTTTTTTTCCCGAGTGAATTGATGATTTCTGCATACTTGGTGCTACTTCGGCTGTCTTCTGCTGAACTTCTGCTATGAGTTGGTATTGATTTAGTTTAATATCTGATGGCTTAGTAAATGTGATGGTACTTACAGGACAAGCTGTTCTGCTACATTTGGTGTATGCTAGCTCTCTTAGAAATATGATTTACTGCCTTGTGTAATTGTGTAGTATCAAGAGCATATAATACTGATCCACATTTTACAAAACACTGATTTTGGTGTGTTTAAGTTACACATGCAGCTATGTGCTCTTCTGGACCCAAACTAGAACGATTGTTATCTTGCAGAGCAGTCTTTAAGAGAAAATCTAAGTGCACGGGAAGAAGAATGGCACCAAGATTTTTATATGCAAATAAACAGATTTTTTTTTCTTGCATAATTTGGAATGACCTGTATGGATAATATGACTCTCTTCTGAAATGTCTTTCAAATGGTGGAAATTGAAACTTCAATGTTTTCATACAGTTTCAACCTGAAGTGCTGTGCCTTGCCCAGCTCTGGGAGCCAACTGTCACACTGCGTTTTGCTAAGTTACCAAGGTGATTATTATATTTTTTTAATTGCAAAGTTAAGTGTTCTAGTTGCATAAAAGCACAAAGGGTTGATTTTCTTCATTTTAGCACTTAGAAGGCAGGTTAAACTTTGGACAAGGAGCATCGTCTCGTTAGTGCCCTTAAGCAAAGAAATCCGAAGCAGGAAGGTTACTTTTTCTTTGAAATTCTCTGTACTCTTTCACATCTTTGTTCATATGACTCAAATGTTTTCTGGCTTAAGACAAAAATAAGACTGTATCAGTTTCATGTGGGTGGCTGAAATGCTTGTTTCCAAAACCGATGTGTCTTAAGAGATAATGACATTGCAATATTTTGTTTCACTAATTTCTGTCTCTTTTGCTTTGATTTTATTTTTCATTAACAGAAAAAAGGTGTCAGGCAGTGCCAAGACACTGTGTTGTGGCGCTGGGAACGATGATGACAGTTTCCTATTGCAGTGTCTCTACTTCTGTTGTGCTAAATGAGTAATGCAGATTTGCATGTTTCATGTGAAGAATGCCAGAGCTGTAAGTGGTGAGCTGTTGGCCGCGCCATTGCAGATACCCTGCTTTCCAGCGCAGGTAGTGAATAAGCAGACGTGCCCTGTGTGTCAGGTCGGTTCTGCTGTACCTGTCCTGTGCTGTTGTTCCCTGGGTAATGGGAACCGTGTAGGCTGCTATAATGGATCAACTCGCATCTTCCAATAAGTCTTTGAATATGTCAAAGCACGTGGTTTAATTTTTAACACTTAACGTTATGCGTGGAGGTAATCCGCTTCCAATGAAGCTCTGAAATGGAGAGCTGTGCTGCCTGCAGCTGGCCGGCTTGGTCAGCGCGGGTGGACTGTGTTCAACAACAAAGCAACGTTGCAAAACGTCACCTGGTCCGCATGGTTGGGAGCTGCCTGGCAGGCACACATGACTTCATTTCCTAGCCTTCCTATGTCCCTTGTCAGCTTTTACAAATTCGACTTCCTCTTACATGATTGTTGTTGTCTCCTTCCTTCCCCCCGATCCCATCAAGTGTTCTTTAAGTTTATTTTACCTTGGAGTTATTACTTAAAATAGTCCAAGAAATAAAAGGGAAGTAGTGCGGATATTCAAAAAGCTGACAAACTAAGGTGGTTTTTTTTTTCCTTTTTTTTTTTTTTTTTTTTTTGTCTTGCAATGTCACAGAGCATTCCGACAGGCTGCTTGCTTTAAATGTTGGTCAAATTGATCTTTCTGTTCTGCACTGCTTTACTTAATGAGGAAGCAATGAGATTATATCATAGGCAAGTATTAGAACTGTACATTCCCAGAAGAGACAGGGGCCTCTTTGTCAGTGTCATACAGATCCATAATCCCTTCCATAGGGAATGATGATGTGACTGATAGTCAAACTCCGGGACTTCTCTAGCAACTGTTTTGACACTGAATGATAAAAGCATTATCCTGTGTGCTTTTTTTTTCTGGGGAAGGGATCGACTGCGGCAAGATCTTTAAGACTGAAACGTTGAGAATGGGTGCCGTCTTCAGGTAGTTACCTCAGCTGGCAGAAGAGAATGGGTCTGATTTCAGGATAAAGCTGGTTATTTTTGTTTTTTTACTCCATCCTGTACAATAAGAGTGATTCTCTGCCTTTTTTCCCTAACAATAATTGGGATCAGAGAGTTCGAATACCTGCATGTTGCTGTTCCTCACCTTTGAATGGAAACATGCAGAAGCCAAGCGATGTGGAGGTGTTTTTCCAGATTTTAAGAGATCACCAGACATTTGAAACAGAGAGCACTGAAATTAAGGGACCTGTGTTTGTTTTTTTTTTCCTGAATTTGTAAGGAAACATCTGTCCTAGCCCATAATCGCAGTTCCCATCGACTCCCAAAGTTGTAGATGAAGCCAGCGGTTCGTTTCTGGGTCTTATTTAACTGTGTGCGCTAAGCGGTAATTGACGAGCACCTGTTGTTGCCAAGTGAAGCAGCCTTCATTCACACAAAATGTGTACCTGTTAAAATGTTATTGATTATGCTGTTAAATTGTGTTTTGTGTCAAGTTGATACGGCTTGTTATTACTGACTGTTAAATTTAATAACATGACTGATTTAAAACCTGCTTACAATGTTTTGCTTTAAGTAGCATGTGCAGATCAGGAAATGCCAGCCCCACAATGATTGTGCTTTTGTGTAGATTAGCAGCACTTTAGCTGATAAGAAGAATCGACATTCATGGCCTGAACCTGCCAAGGGTTCTGTGTGTAAATGGCACGTTGAATCGAGGTGGTGAAATCTCGGCTTCTTTAAGTTAATGGTTAAATTCTCTGGGAGCATTCATGCTTGTGGAACTGGGACCTTAGCTGAGTATGAATCATCACGAATAGCAGCATGTGCAGGCTTTGCTTGCTCCAGAAGTGCTGACTAACATTTGTGGAGTTTAATTTCTATTTAAATGAAAGAGAGCAGGATCTTGTCTTAATGCTTGCTATTCCCGTATTTAAAAATATGCTTAAGTCATGTACTTTAGGTACAAGCAAGTATTTGCATTACGATAAGAATGTGCTTAAGTGTTCAGATGAATTGGAGGCATAATCCCTCTCTTGGAGGACACATTCATATTCTCTTAGAGAGTTCTGAATTGTAGTGAAATACTAAATTATCAGCCAGAACAGAAACGGAGCACTGGTAAACCCTGTGCTTCATACTGTTACTAAAAGGTTTAGTCATGGCTGGTTGTAGACATGGCTGATTTAGCAGGCCTGGGGAACGGTTTCTGTGTACCGATGGCTTCTTTTCAATGTCTCTTTCATCTTTTGTACTTTTTGTTTCTAAGATGCATCAAGGCTTCCAGCCTAGAGGCTGTATTGAAGTTAGAACAAAGCCTGGAAGCAGGGCATCTGAATTCAAGCTTAGATGAACTTCTATAGCGTCGAAGAGGTTTTTATATGTATCTGCTTTAAAGCAGAAATAAATGTAACTTGCACAGCTTTTAGCATTTTCCTTGGCATATTTTCTAGTTACTGAAGATTAAATACAGGTTTAAACAGATCCTGCCCTTTCTGAAATAATTTTCATATGTTCATTTGCAGTGTTTGAGTGGTCATAACATTGAATTTGTGATATCAGAAAATAATTTGTTGAAAGTCTGAGATCAAATACAACTGTATGGCATCATTACAGAAGAGACGAATGGATAGGTTGCAAGGGAATAAGCTCTTATTTAATCAAACAGTAAAATTACAGAAGAAGAATCAACCGACAGATAGGAAATACATTTGTTATCTTTAAACCTGCAAATAATTCGGTGTTGGTAAAGCTGTTATTATGATGAAAATATACCAAGCCTTACCCTGAATTGATTTCCATTCATTTTAAACAGACTCCAACTAGACAAAATGCTAACAGATCTCAGAATTTCATGAAGACATTCTCATAGAGGCAACTACTCTTTTAAGGTTAAAATTTTTTAAAAAAAATCTGGTGTACTGAAACACAAAATCCAGTAGCACTTGTTAAAAAGCAAAATGTCCCCTTGAATGCTTGCATTGCTTTTGGGAACTAGCGTGGAAATGCAGGGGAAGTAGAAGTTTCTGCTACGCATGATTGTCCCTGGCTTACGCTTGTAAGAATGAAAAATGGAAGTAGATTTTGTTCTCTGAAATTGCTGAATCACAGTTCTTTTCACTCGGCTGTGGCGATGGAGATCAGCAGGGATTTCCTCGGACTACTGATGCGACACGACACCGCACCGCACGCTGTAAGAATGCTGCCTGCTAGCAGCTTGCCCGTATCGATAGAAAGTAGCTCCCCTGCAATGCTGATGATTGCAGACAGTAAAACTGCTGACGGAGGCTTAAATGCTCTTTATAAGGACTAACCCTGTGGAAAGAGCCACGTCAGGGAATCCCTTGGGGTCGGTGGTTTATTTGGTACCGCTGTACTTGTATGTAGCGCTGGGTTCCCTCTCTGACTTAAGCATTGAGGAATTGGGTGCCAAGGACTGCAAGAGCTAGCAGGCAAAGAAAAGCTGTCTTGCTTTGTTACAGATCTTTCATTTTGATGTTGTAAGGAACTTTGATGTCTCAGTCTGTAGTTAAAACTATCCCATGCTGTGTTTCCCTTTGTAGATACAATTTGCTGCTTTTAATTTGAGGGATTCTGGCAACTTGGTCAAAGCTGCTGCTGTGACTGGGCTGTTACAAATTTAAAAGTCAGAATGGTTCCACAAAGCACGTGCAGACAATCTGTTTCAGGTCTAATGCAGATTTATTTCTGTTTGCAGAATCTCTGAATATGGCATCCTTGCTGATGCCTCTTCTTAAGGAAGTCAACACTGCCGTGTCAATATTAGCCACAGCGTGACAAATCTCTGAAGAGAACTTGCTGTTCTTTTAAACGTTGATGTTGTTTTAAACAGCTTGCCATTGTTTTAAAATCATGCTGCTGATCTGTGGAGGTCAAGTGGCTCTGCCCGACAATGGTCGTACTGCTACAGAATCCTGGCGCTGGTTCTCACCCTTGTTTTCTTGGTTTTATGCAAATACAGTGTCTGTCTGATGGTGTTAGAAGAGACGTGGGGCGGTTATTCCTCACTGTTATGCCAGTATCAATATATGTAGGGTTACAGTAATATCAAGGCACTGTTGAGTATTAGTATCTTCATGAATGAGGCTAGGAATTGTGATGACTTACGATCTTGCTGAGAGAGAAGCGTATGAAAGTCTGTTTTAGACTCGTCAATCAAAGCGGGAGTACCAGGTTTAAAATAAAGAATTTCATTCTGTCTTGATTCTTTTCCTTTTTTTCTAAAGTCAGGTATGTGGTTAATTTATTCTTCAAAGGAACAGTAAAATAAAGCAAAGAAAAAATGTTTTTGTTTTGTGATTGACACTGAAAGCCTTAAAAAGATGAGTAAAAAAATTTCAAGTTTTCTTATACATCTTGTAACTATTGAGCTCTTATTATTGTTTTAAGTTTTCCTGTTCAACTTTAGCAGCCATAAATTCAGTGGAAGATGGTGTCACATAACTGCTGGAGTTTACAGAAAATGCTGAGTATTACAGAATTTCACAATAAATTATGCCAGGGTTTCATTTTTTTTTTTTTTTTTTTTTAATTAGGTCCCCCTGTTCCCTCTTAAAAATTACAAAACTTCATGATGATGATGATGATGTCTACTTGCGCCTCCTCCCAGGAATAAAATATTGGAGGCTGGAAATCTAAGGAATTATGTTTAATTTAGTACTTCCAGTGTCATAATATACAGATTTGTAAACAACCTCAGTGAAATGCCTTTTTGAATTATCTTCCTGTAGCTTAAAGATTTGTGTGCTAGTGGTTGCGCATTTCTTGTTCCAGTTATATTTCTTCCAAGAAATAAAGATGAGCCTGTGCATATTGTTCTGCTGCTCCTTTCAAAGAGCATTTGTTTGGAGGGTAAGGAAGCACCATTTAAACTGTCTTTGTGCATCCTGAAACCATAAGGTGCAACTCCCATATGTTACTGTGTTCTTTATATCTTTACCTGGAGGATTTACTGGTAGCGCAAATGTGAATTTAAAAAAATCAATTCCAACATATGTTTATATGCAGAAGTATATGTGCAGATAGAGAATTATATGTAGGTAAGTAGGTGTAGAGATAAAATATTATCATGACAAATAGGCCAGCAAAGTTGCTTCTCCAATGGAGAACTACCTCGTTTGTCTGGATGAATTTGGCAATGTTACATTGTTACAAGTTAAAACCAAATAATTGCTTTAAGGAGGGAAAACCAGATCAACAAAACGCACGTGAGTGCCAACTCATTTTATTTGCTTTCTTTTTTCATTGAGTGTGTAGACTTTGGGGTAGGACTGTAAATTTATTTGCAGTTGACTACTGGATTGTAAAGGACACATTAATCTTTCAAAAGGGAAGCAAACTCCCAAATGTATTTTAATGTTTGCTTACTTTTAACTGTCTTTAATTCCAGCCTCTATGATCAGATGACTTTCAGTGTAGCTTCTGACCAGCTGATACCATCACCTTCTTTCGGAACAAATTGAAAATGGTTCCATTGTTGTTGAAGAAATGGTCCCACTTGGGTGAAGACAGATGGCATTTAGGCTGATAATTTTGGCTTAGTGCAAGGGATAGTGTTCAATAACATTGAAGAATTTGAATCAAGAAGCGTTGAGAAATGTCTCACTTCATCAGTGAGTTCATTATTTTCTACTTGGAGTGGTCAGTGAATATTCAATGTACAGAACCTGGTGGTCATTATTTCTCTTTGCTTTTTAACTTGCATTGTTAACTAAACACATACAGATCAAAAATCAAACGCTGGCTCCGAGCCACTGGAATGACAGACTGTTTCAGCTATGCTTTACCATTTGCTTGCAGTAATAATAGAACTTCCTTCAATGAAACTTGTCCATCTAGATCAGATTTCTACGCTTTAGCTGTTTTTGAAGATCCTGCAATGCAGAATGCTGTCAGGAGGAAATACAGCTCACAGGAACATACGACACTAACTGTCTTTGGTTGCAGTCTGGCAGCGTGGCTTTTGTCAGTCGTTCTCTTTCAGTTGCCTCTGCTGCTCTTCTTCCCCTTTTTCTTGATGCACTGGGCCATCCTTGGGATTTGTCTGGATAAGCAGGTTCAACTCACTAGAACAGCAGAAAAATAACTCCACAAAACACACATGAACAGAGTTTGCAGGCCGGCTATTTACCATGTTGCTACTTGCTGTGGGACTAGGCAAATGCCAAAGCTGTGACTAAGCGGATGGAAACGTGGGTACGGTGGGGCTGGGGATGAGAGGGGGTCTGCAGGGGGACTGGTCAAACGTGACTCTCCCCTTCTGGTGCTCCTGGCTGTTGGTACAGTTCTGTGGAAATACCTTATGGCCACCTATTGTGTGCATGTATTCTTTGTATGCGGGACCTGTGATGGTGCTCATGTGTGTCTGAGTGAAAGTATATTTTTCAGACATTAAAGTTGTTTTGTTTTTTAACTTTGTTGTAGATCTTATTAAATCTTAAATGTCAGGTTTATCCCAAGATGCTGTGGATACATGATACATGCTGCTCATGAGGAATTAAGCCCCCTGTTGAAGAAACAGCTGGCTTGGGTTGCCAAGTGTTAATGGAGAGACTTTTAAAGGGAGCATACAAGGATCCACATATAAACCAAAGTATGTAACTATAATAAGAGAGATCTCTTCAGGCTTAACTTCTAAAAATCAAAGAACAGCTAAAAAAACTTATCTTACATTTGGGCCAGTATGATAGTTACGTTTTGAATAGCACAATGGAAATTGACCACCTACGTGACAGCATTGCAGATTCATCAAAGAAATAATACTTTGTTTTCCTTTTATCAGCTGCTAAACAATGTAAGAGATTTTTTTAGTACAAAAAAAGTGAAATCTTCCTTAAAATGAAAGATGAACTTATATAATTTCTGTCTAGTCACATTTTCAGCAAGATACCTTCTCTCCTCAGCAAAACTATGCATGTTCATTGTATATGTATGCTTATATTGCATTCACAGTGTTGGTATTCTCAAAATTATTCTCAAAATATGTGTTTGTTTCTCAACAGGTATCAAAAAAATGTGTGAACCGGACCGTGGAACATTGTTTACACCTCAGAGGATTAGTGATGTAGGTATGTATGCTATCATATTCAAATGTAATTATTTTGGATTGCTAGAATAAAACTATTTCTGAAATATTTTGTACAATTAATTGTTGCATATGGAAGCTGCAGTAGCATTTTGATGTTTAACTCGAAAACTCTTTCCATAATTAGACATCAACTTTAGGATCATTTTGTCAAGCTTTCTGCAGGTACGTGACAAACGAGAATCCTTAGGACAGACGTGAAGGAGGATCATGAGATAGTTTTGCAGGACTTACCTTAGCATTTTATATGGGATCCTTCTGCAAAACCATTTATTAGACATACTGCTTCCAGCCACTACATGCTTACTAGTGAATGGAGAAAAAACAAAACAAAACAAAAACAAACAAACAAACAAACAAAAAACTAATATCTAGTGGCAAGTTTCACTGTTAAAGGTACTTAAAAAGAGATGGAAAGAAAAGTCTCATTCTTTATCCCCATAAGCATCCTAGCTTACATGAGAAATTACTGGGAATCTGTATACTGACAGTACTTGTGCAAATGTTCAAGTATTTTTTTTGACCAATATAATTGTATCTTAGGCTTTAGCCAATTTTTGTTACAGAATATTGTGAAAAGATACTTTGAAATCATATCTACCTACGCTTATTTTCTTATTAATATGGATTTATGTATATGTGTACACCCAAAAATATATACATACAAGATATATGGCGTTTATTTATATCTTTAAAACAAAGGACACATCAAACACATTACTTGTAATATAAATGTAAAGTTTGCATTGGATTAATCATGCATGAAGAGACCGTGATGACTTCTACCAGCTTATGTCTGTTACAAATTCTTATTCAGCAACTCAGATCTTTGTTATGGAAACAGTTAATGTTTTTATTATACTCTTTCTAAATTCTATGCATAATGCTTTCATTTTATGGCTCATACTTAAAGTATTTCTCAAATTTGACATGACTGTAAGTGTTTGTGATAACTAGAAAATCTGGTGACTTCTGTGAAAAATGGTCTATGCAGCCAGAAGTGTAAACCCATTGACTGCAAACATCTGTATGAACTTGCTGCAATAGAAAAAATGGCATCAGCAAAAATTCAATTAAAGGTATGTGTTTTTTATTTCTAATATCTTTTTATTTTATTTTATTTTTTTTTTTTTAAAGTACAAGGATCATATTTTTTCACTGCCCTCAAGGAACCTGACAAGGAATAGGAATAACATTGTTTTAACAGTGTTCACGATGGGCAAAAAAGTTGCAAATTTATAACACTGTGACTATGACTTGGACACTTCAATGTTGAATTATAGAATTTCTTTGAATCAGGGATGTAAAATACATGGAATCTGCTTCCTAAAAAGACAGGAGACATTTATATTTGAGTGCTTAGAGGAAATTCATCCACACTCATTAGGTAACCAACTCAAAATAGTGGGGATAATGAAGAACTTATGGGAATTAAGTGGGATTGCTCTGGAAAGAAATTAAACCAAAAATATAATCATGAAGTGAAGATTTCCAAAAGTCAAGCTGAGGCAGAGCTTGAGAAGAAAATAAAGAGTTCTATAGCCACATAATGTAAATTTAGAGCTGGACAGAAAGGTGTAAATAGTTGCAGTATGTCCCAAATAGTAAATAAGAGGTGGTCTATTTAATACTAATAAAGTTCAATGAAAGCTTTACCTCTGCTTTTGTTAGGAATGATGTTTTATTATGCGTTTACAAAGCAGGGTGACAAGCAGAACTGAAGACAAAATTCTGTGCTGTCAAACTGGAGAGAAGACTAAGTACCAAATCCAGTATCCAGACTAAGCACCAAAGACTAAGCACTCATCCAGTGATGTAATTTCACATGCTGTTTTTTTTTTTTTTTTTTTTTTAAGTCTGATCTCAGAGACATTTAATAAATCCCTGCAACAGTGGGTGATACCATACAAGTTGAAGATAGCAAGGTGGTTTGGTATATTAAGAATGGGGATACAGGGAAGGAAACATTTTTGACAATGATAGACTGAAAGTCTTCAGTTATGTACAAATTAATTAGAATAAAATGTGAAGAAAATAATTTGTAAAACCGAGTAAGTAAATTAAAGATGCGTCCAGTCTTTAAATATGGGGGAGGACAAGATGAACACTGTTAGTTCTCCAGACAGCCTCATTACAATCTTTACATTAGGCTTATACCAAACAGGTTATGACGGAGTCCTACCTTTGTAGAAGGACCAAATATTAGAAAAAATGTGAAGACTAAATTAGAAAGGTTAAGATATAGCTAACTCTTGAATACTGCATATGTCCTTCATCATTATAGCACCTAAAAAACAAAATAAGAAAAAAATCCACCTTTGAATAATACAGGAAATAATACCCTGATAAGGAAACCTAAAGGAGTTAGTATATCTTCAAGTATTTTGAGTGAAAGCATTGATCACACTTGCTTACGTTAATATACGTCTATGTAACAGGTAGATGAAATGTGACAACTTGATACCAGAACTGTCAGCAGATAAACCACTCACACGTGAATCAGTTGCAATTTCTTGAGCTTTAAACTACCTCTGGGAAAGTGAATGCAAGAATGCAGACTGCTGTTTTGTGTGTGCATATTCTTGTTCGTTGTATTCCCTGCTAAAAATAAAAAAATATTATAGTGAGTATATTCATATAGGGAGAATATATTCATATATTCTTACTCCTTTTTGTTCAAAATTTTCCCCATTCTTATTTTAACATCATACTAAAATCAGTAATGTACAGCACAGCTTTGAAAAGAGTCTTTATAAAAGTGACATTCTATTCTTCCAAAGCTTTATAGATTTTATACTGACACAATGATACTGTGACAAAGTGCGTTTTCAAGCAAGATTTTTACATTAATCAGATAGGATGTTAGTCTGCTGATCGAGGTGTCACTTCTTTGGGTCACGCTTCAAAGCAGAATTATTGTATGAGACCCGCTCACTCTGTCGTGTCGGCTCCCAGTTGCCTGGGAGTGCTTTTATTGGGATGGCAGTTTAGCCATGCTGTTGATGCACCCAGCGAGGTTGGGTTTGGGCTGCTTTATTAGCTTAGGTTCAGCGTACAAACAGCTCATTTGCCTCAGAAGTGCGTGTTCGACAAACAGTTTAGCTTTCACGTCCCATGACAACGAAGCTGTTGGGTCCTGGTGGGCCTCAGAGCGGTGTGGAGGCATTCCCATGTCTTTGTGGTACACGCCTGGAGCTGAGCTGAGCTCGGCAGCTGTGGACTGCGGCTGGCCCCTGCTGCGTGGCTGCGCTGCGCTCCCAGGAAGCTTCCCGGCTGCCGCGAGCCACGCGCGACCGGCAGGCAGGCCAGGCGCTGTGGGCGCTGAGCTCTCCAGGCTGCGGGGAGGTCGTACAGCGTCTTCTAAATGTCAGACCTCCACGCGTGGAACCAGTCCGAAACAGAAGCTAGAGAGCCCTGTTAACTTGAGGGAGCTGTCTGGAGATTTGTGCTTGAGTGTCTTTCTGTCCTGCGTCCCGGTGTGTCCTCTATGAATACGTATTACCTGGCTTGTCGGTGTCACTTATGTAAACGATTGGAGAGTTGATGGATTCTTTTTTTATTTTTGTTTTTTAATTTTGTGCCATTCTGAGGGAGGGCTTCTGATTGCTTCCATTACCTACAATTCAACAGGGGAAACATGGCATATTTTTGTGAACAAGCTCATTAAGTAGCAAACCCAAAGGTATGGGAAGACTGTAGCTCATCTAAGCGCTCCTCCAGCTGTTCACTAAACGGTTTGTTCCTTTGAAACTAATTTTTCATCATTTGTCTTTTGGTATTTCACCTTTTTTCAAGTGTTTTCCAACTGAGTTGGTAATAAAATACGTATGCTGAAAGCTCCACAGAGAATAAAATGTGTTCCCACCTATTTATTTTTGTTGTTGCTGCTGATTCAGGCAATCAGTGCTGGGTTACTTCTCCATGGATGTGGAACCAAGTAAGTAAATGACAAATCAATTGTTGACTGCTTAAGGAAGAAAAGTACTTGTGGATGAGAGCTGTACGGGAATGCTCCACAGCTTCCTCCTTTGAGAAGCCTGCTGGTGTCACCTAGCCGGGAGGCAGAGGGAGTGGAGATGTGGCCTTCAGGGGTTTTGCAGTCCTTGTGCGTGTGAAGGCAGAGGGGGCAGCGTGTGGCTTTGTCCAGCTTTCACTATGCAGGAGCATTGACAGAGCATTTTTAAGAGTCAATTACTTCCACCTGAGAGAAATGAAAAATCAGCAGTTATGTCTTCTAATGGTGTTTCTTTCCTGGGCTGGATGTGGAGTGAGATCTTTATTCCTTACTCCTTGCTATGAACTGGGACAAGAGTTTCCAAATTTTTTCCTTGCTCGTGACCATTTTGCAGTAGAAAAATACAGCATAAAGGAAGGTCTGGGGAGGAAGAATTAAAAATAAAATAAAAACGGGGTGAATTATGGGGACCTCTGGAAACAGAGGGGTGTTTTGCAGCTAGAAGTAGTTGACTGGGGAGGGATGGGGTCAGGTGGTAAAGAGGAAGGCTGTGGCTGGGCAGCAAGAAAAGGAGCAGGAGAGGAGCAAATGTTTGCTGAGCTGAAATCCTGTTTTGTCCTGATTAGTCACTGTGAGGCAGGAAACAGTGGAAACAGTCACGATAGCAGGAGGATCAAATAAAACTGACCTAGCTCAGGGGTTTCTGGCAGCCACAGACTTTTCCTTCTTCCTTCATTGTTGATTGGCCAGAATCATCTGGCTGCTATTCCATCAGCCTTTATGGCTTTTCCTCTAGTTTAAGAAGTAACTCCATCTATCTCTGTCTTCCTATTATTAACTGAAGTTGGAAGCAATGTCTTTGTGAAGCCCTCAGACAATTTCATAGTATCTTTAAATGGACAGATTTGGGGAAAGTACCCTGTTTTCAGTAATCAATTTTTGAAATTATTTTTCTTGAATGAAACATTTTTGCTCTTTCATCTTCCCCACCTGTAAGAATTTATTTTTATTTCTCTTACTAATCTCCCCTCTATCACTTGGAGAACGGATGGGAAAGAACAGGAGGAAAAGGAAGAAAAAAATACAGTCCATTTTCTTCTAGTTCTCATTTTAATTGTGATTTGAAGTGGAATAATTTTTTTCATGGAAATTGATTACATTTCAACCCATTGTTCTTCAGAAAAAACAGTTGTGCAAAGAGCCTTTAGGTTCACCATTCTGTAGTTAAATTTTGATATGAAGTCATTTGACAAAGCTATTGAAAATACTTATGAGCGTTTATTTTCCTGCAGATTAAAAAAACAGAACAAATTTCAAAAAATAACAGAGAGCAAATGCTGCTGAAACAGCATCGCCAAGTGTGGTGGCAAGAGCATAAAAGACTGAGTGAGAACAGGTAAGACCTGAGGAATCTTAGTTAGTTATTGTTAAAGAAATACATCAGCAGACAGAGATTATGGTGTGGCGTACTTGATTAAAGGGACATTAGGAGGATAAACATTAAAATATCTTAACCAAAGATAAATCTTTGTGTAGGGCAGGAGAGTTTGTGGCTTGCATTGAAAGGGGTCGGTAGATGCAAAGTGAACAGATGAAAGGAGGGCAGAACAGGATGGATGTTCTGCATGTACTTAGCGGCACATACCGTGATCTGCAGCTGTTTAGCTGACCTGCCAGAATCTGAAGAGCCGGTATTTGTAGGAGTATCAGAAGTTTTCAGATGTTTTTAAATCCTTTTAAGTGTCAGTGTGTCTCTAGATATGTTGAGTTGTTCACAGTTGTAACAGGGAATGTTAACATTGCTCGTGAGAACAGAATTATCCTCTCATTGCTAAAGGTGAACGGAGTATTCAAGAGACATTTGAATAACGTCACTGATAATATACTTTAACTTTTGGTTGGCCCTGTAGTGGTCAGGCAGTTGGACTTGATCCTTCTAGGTCTCTTCTGACTGAACTATTCTATTCTATTGTATTCATACGGCAGAAGCTGTTTTCTCTTCTTTTGAATGATGTATGCACGTACCTTGTCTCAGAATTTTCAGGAAAGAATACTTTGGTGGCCTGCTACAGGTGTTTTTATTTCATTTTATTTTTCCAGAAATACTTGTAACTTGCTGACCAAACTACAGACAGCTTTGTTGTCCTAGGTCTACTAGCTTATGTTTTGCATGTACAGCGGATCAATAACAGCATGCTTTGGACAAAAGGGGGTGGCTTCCATACTACTTTTCCATAAAATGCCTGACCTTAATAGATTCCCAGGCAGAGAATCTCTCTTTTTACTCAGTCATCAGAGTATTTGAGGCTTATCGTTCTTGTCAATTTAATAAATAAGAAATCAAATCTTCTGTATTAAAGCAAGCAAACAAACAAAAAAACTCATTCATACCTTGCAGGGAAAAAGCAGAAGCAGAAGTAAAGATTGTTCTTGATGAAGGAAGTCATAAGTATGACTTTTTTTTGGATATACAGGACTTGGGTAAGACTTTTCAATTCATGTATTTGTTCCTTATTATAGTCAAAATTATCTTGATTACTTGTTTGTGGTTTTAAATGCCTGTCATGACAGCTTTAGATTTAGGAAGTATAGTGCTAGATAATACTTTGTGTGTTTGAGAAAGCTTTATGTTTCATTTGGATATAGAGCATAAATTATCAAAGGAGTGGGAAGCATACCAAACAAATACTGCAGCTCCTATCTGGCAACTAAGAGAGAATTTGAAGTTCTGGATGTCTGAAATGCAGCATTACCTCTCAGAAGATTCTTGTGTGAAATATAATTTCAATCCAGTTGACATGTTACAGCAGGTTGGTATTTTAATGTTACAGTTTCTAATCATTGTATTTTTAGCATTTTTATTTATTTATAAGCAATATTTTAAGAATGTAACTCAAAGTATTCAGTAGGCTTTGTATTGGTGGTACTGCAAATTTTTCACTAAAATCTGTAAAAGCATAGCAGTGTGAAACTGGAAATCAAGCTTTTTATTTCCAAATAAGAAATTTCATATTCAATATGAAGTAACAGTAATGTATTTCATGAAATAGATTGAATTTGTGAAGAAGCAACAGGAAGAAATTCTGGAATTTCTTAACCTTGAAAGTCTGACTGTGGAAAGAGAGCTTGAAGCCTATAAAAGAGAAGTAAGCTTTTCCTTGTAAGTTTATTTAATGGTTTCTGAGAAAAAATATAATACAGACTGGTCTGAGTAGCGTTTTTCATCACAGGCTTTAGTGCGTTCTTCTGAAGAAAAAAGTAAACTTTTCCATGAAGTTCCTTCAGCTCTACTGTCTTTGGAGTTCCCCTATCCAGATTTGAAGAACTTAATTATCAAGGAGTACTGTAAGCTTGCAAATGAATACTGGTCTAAACTTCAAGAGGTTGATCAACAGCTAGAAGTCATATATAGGTAATGATACCTGTTTCTAGATTTTCTTTTGCTGGGGAAAAAATATACATATATTTATAATGCATATTTATATAGATAATGTTAATATATTTATTAAAATTATATTTATAAATATAATGTATTTTACAATCTACAGATCCTGCAGTTGCCCTTACCATGATAGCTGGTTCTATTTTATTCAGTGCAGAAAATAGTTGGCTCACTGCCCGGTTCTGTGGGGTTAAAGCCAGTTACTGTTTGTACAGCTGTGAGAATTGAGGCAATCCTTTCTAAAGAACTCATCTGAAATAATAAGTGAAATGTTTTGTGAATTAAAAACCAACAATCTGATGTGTGTCATATGTCCTCTTCACACACTTTTATAGGGGTAGAAGAGATTCCTTCTGTGTGATACACTACCAAATTTAAGTCAGAAAAGTACAGTCTTTCTGAGGGAGATCTTAAATGTATTTATTTATAAAGCTGATAATTAGGTCCAAACTCTTCAAGAATGTTGGTTCATTGCAGTAACTGTCATCACAAATAAATGTGAAACTGTATGTAGATTCAGAATATCTTATTATTAGATGAAATAGTAGATGGGGGTTAGAGAGGAGGAATGTGGCTCAAGAAAAGCTGGTGAAAGTGACAGTGGCAGCAACCTGCTAGAGGGCTGCGCATAGGCTGCCTGGGACAAATTACCTGATTTGGGTCTGTGTATGCCAGTACTATTAGATGGGAAGGTATAAAACCATAAACGAATCATCAGTCATTGTCTTGGGTGTGGAATTTAAAGCTAAATCTTGATCTTTTTGTTTGCCTTCTGTTCTTGAAATCTTTGTTGCTCATTTTGTTTTCTATGATTTTATTCACAACATTAAAATGTTTTCAATACAAAAGGCAAAATTTGCTTTGTTCTTGTAGAATCGCTTACTTTCAAGGTATGGCGTTTATAAAGCACAACATTTTTGTTACTTTTTACATTCGTTTTGGAAAATTTGCATGGAAATATTTTGAGTTTGCAAAGATACAGCCTTAAGATTTAATTATTCTATAATTCATCAAGGTAACCTAGATCCAACAGATAATACTGTGAAAAAATGAGTGATGTAGATTTTTGACCTTATGTATCCACTGTACTCTACTGACTAATGCGGTGCTTCTGAAATCTCTGCAGTTATCTCATTGCTGTCTACCTGAAGATAACAATACAATTGCAATACATTTTCACTCGTTCTTGTAATTTGAAGTTGCTCAGTAGAACAATATGATTATGTAGTCACATAATCGTAACTTTTTCCCCAAGGATCTGAGGATTATTTCTGTCATTCTTCCTCTGTCATCGTATGTGTGAATGTACAGAAAAAAGCACTGGGTTAATACATATATCATTGTTTAACTGTTCAGGCTTTCTGCAACAAAAAATTGGAAATGTGCATAGAATATCTAAAGAAGAAAAATGAGAATAAGATAATCTGGTCTGCTATGTTCTTTGTGTATTTTTCAGTCCTACTAGAGTACATGCTACAGTGTTTATTGCTTTTAGAAACTTAAGAAATAGGGTTAGAATGTTATAACTGAAAGATGAAATAAGTGCTACATATTTAGCACTGTATTTTCAGCAACATCAAATGAAAGGAATATTATGACTAAGTCAGGTAAACCTAGTCCCTCTTTTCAGGTCTATTGACAGGCTGTTCCTGCTGAACAGCCAGCAATGACTCAATTGATAGAGAAGTTAACATATCACTAGGTACAGAGAAGTTAACATATCTCTTGGTGGCATTGTTGCAATCTGTCTGCAGATTCAACCACGCAGTGGTGCATCAAGTTCAGGTTGTCCCAGGCAGGGACAGGGTATGTGGAGATTATAGGGCAGAGAGGGTAACTTCTCCTCCAAGTTGTTTGTATTTTGCAGGGTGTGTAAAGCTGAGGATTAACCCTGGGTGTTTCAAAGGAAACAGCTGCCTCAGGGCTGTTGAATAGAAGACAATCACCCTGCTTCAGTTCTGAAACAAAATAATGAAGTGTTTTCTAGTAGCAGAATGAGATATATATATATATATATATATATATACACATGTATATAAGAAAAGCAAGCAGTATATTTAAAATTCGGGTTGTACATTCAGCCTTGTATAAGTTTGTCAATATCCTGTCACTGAAGCAGCATGACACTAACTTAAATATTTATCTAAGATGTACTGGTGCTTTTCAGATTCTTTTTAGGTGAGGTCTTCCTCTTACATTTAATCAGGCAGGATATTTTGTAATTCTGTCCATTTTATGGTTGTGAATATGCTGGAATGGACCATGCTGGGCTGGATTGTGTTGGGCTGGACAATGCTTTTTTTAGCTGTTTGCCTATGAACAGCTGACAAAATCTAAGCACAGCTGACGAAGCTTGGCACAGCTGACAAATCAAGACACTGGCAGTCAGTGTTTTCCTACTCACAATAAACTACTTGCAGCTCTAGCTGTAGCTGTTAGCTCCCCAGAGTATCCTCTGCCACTCTCAGTTTCTCCATCTTGTTCTTAGGTAGTACAGAGCTCATAGAATCACAGAATAGCTTGGGTTGGAAGGGACCTTAACGTCCACCTGGTTCCAGCCCCCTGCCATGGGCACAGATGCCACCCCCTAGACCAGGTTGCCCAGGGCCACATCCAACCTGGCCTCCAGGTTGAACACCTCCAGGGATGGGGTGTCCGCAACCTCTCTGGGCAACCTCTTCTAGTGTCTCACCATCCTCTGAGTGAAGAATTTCTTCCTAACATCTAATCTAAATCACTTTGATAGTTGAAAACCATTCCCCCTTGTCCTGTCATTATCTGTCTGAGCGAAGAGGACATCTGTCTCTCCATCTTATTTACAAGTCTACTTGAGGTATCGAAATTGAGATCCATCATTAGCTGGCCATTAGAGCAATGTACAAGTCAGAGGGATCCTTGCAGAGATGAGAGAACCAAGGCAGAGACCGGTGCAGGAACTGGTGCGCCTGCCCTTGTGCTCTGGAGGCAGAGCAGGTCGCCAGACCAGCCTTCTGAGCACAGAACCTGTGCAGTTCCCTGCTCAGGTTTGTGGTGCGATGTCTCCTGATTGAGATGTATCTTACTCTGCCTCACTCTTGTAGATGGAAGACCTATATTTGTTCATGAATATGAATGTTTGGAAAAAACGCTGTGTTATCTTAAGAAAAAGAAATGGTACTCAGCATCAGTTGCGGTCAGATATTTAAGTCATGCATGGCAAAGAATAATTAATTTGTTCATTAAAGTTACTCTTCAGAAAGCCCATACCTCACACAGATTCGAAAATTAATAAATGAACAGATTTCATTAATCTCCTCCCTTTTCTCTACAGGGAGCTTTTCAAAGCACTAATTTCTGAGGATCAGTTGCAAGACATCTTCTGCACAGGCAGTAAAGGTTGCAAAAATAGCACATCTTCCCAGTAGCACTTCTTTATCAAAGCTCAGGAGCTGTTATCTTTGGAGAACTGTGTCCTGTTCAAGCCCTACAACCTGAAGGTTACAAGTTATTACTGCAACCATTCCCTGTTTAATGGATTCCTTAATCCCATTTTACTCTCCTGGGCACTATTTCTTCTTAGCATATGAGAAAACCCTCTGCTCAGACATCTATATTCATTGTCTTTCATGAGAAATTTAAGCAATCACCTATAAAGAAACGCTTTCATTACTAGAGAATGTCTGCATTTGCTAATGTGATTCCACATTTTATGTTGTCTCTAGCACTTACTTGGTAGTTGTCAGTCACTGCAAATAAACTTTTTACAGGAGCTAAATATTTTTATTTCCCCCATTTCAAAGCAGTCTCTATTTCTGCTCATAATGCTGGATTCAATAGCAAACAGCTGTGTCCTAGAAATTGTTTGTCAGATACTCCGCACGGTTTATAAGAAGCAACAAGAAAATGGGTGGAGAGTAAGAATAATATAATTATCTCAGATAAGATTGTTGAGGGAAATATAGCTCCATGCACAATTGTACTAATTTTAACATTAATCAGTCTCAAAGTCCAGTTTATTGCTCTAGTATTCTTAGTCCTAAATCTGTAACTGCACAAGTGCTGTGGAGCTTTTCCATCTGAGTTTGCACTACTGGACTGTAAAGCATCCCCACAGAGGAAATATTTGAAGTCCTGGGTAAGCAGGGAAGTCAGTGGGCAGCAAGGTGAGGTGTGGCTGGGTGTTACATCGTGTGCCACGCTAACTGTGCCAGTTCGTTGGGTCTGTTCAGGTGGCATCCTTTTCATTCATTCCAGTCAGGCTGCTGTTGAACATTTATTTTTATTTTTTTATTACTAGCCGCATTTTGTGAATTACTCTAAAGCTGCCAGCAAATGCAGATTGTGAACGTTTCTCTTTGGAAAAGCAAAGACCTAAGTATCAGTGTATTACCTTTGTACTGTGACGTGGTACTGTTACCTGCAGACACTTTGGTCATTGTGGTTGTTAATTTTCAATGTGTTGCTTTCATTTTACTCTGATAAACAAATGAGTTACACAAACGCACTACAACAGAGGGTCAGCTAAGAGTTAATGCATCATGTTGTGTACCCCCCACCCCCAAAAGAAAAAAGAGGTTAACAAAAAAAGTTATAGGTGGAATCTCTCTATACACATATTACCACTGCAGAGCTCTGTTTTGTTTTGTTTGTAGCACTACTGGCATTACTAACATTGCTGGAATTTATTGAAGGAAGTAGGATGCGATTTTTCGTTATGCAGTTATCTTCGTTGTGTCATCTGGGTAAAGATGAGATTAAGTTTTAACATTTATTCAAAGAAAACAATATAGGCAAAGTACATATGGAGAGCAAGAAACAAGGTGTTCATAGCTATGGAATAAATTTTTTAATGTTTCTTCTTAATTTGGATATATGTTGCTGCCATTTTGATCATGGAATAATGATTCTATGCTGAGAATGGTGTAGTAAGCTAAGAATCATTTTTATTTCATGAGATGGGGAGTTGAAGGAAGAAAAGGAAGAACCTCTGATCACTGGGTGTCTCCACAAAGGTGGGTGAAGGTCAAATCCTTCTTTTTTCCTACCTGATCATCTCTAAGACCAGAAGGGTAAAAATAAAACTCTTCTGTCTGCTTGAAGAAAGCTACAAGGCTTTTCACCTGAAGAAAGGTGAAAATAAATGGAACTCAGTCCAAATTCATTTATTAATTCATTGCTTCATGGCAAAACAAGCAAAAAGTGGAAAGTGCTGGGGTGGGATGGGGGAGAATGTGAAAAGCGTCATCAAGAGGTTGGGTTTCCTTGCCTGAGAGTGGATGACTTGGAAAATGATTTATTGAAATGGGTTATTTTGTCTGCATTCTTGAGGGATGTCTGTAGGTGAAGCAATCCGTATCTTTAAATGAGCAGATCTAGGGATACTCTTCCTCAATTTCCCAGAGTATTTTACAGTGGTGATTATACACTGTTTTTATTGCACAGCATTCTTTAAACAAAAATTGTGTTAAACTGTATTAAATATATTTTTTAAATGTTTTTCTCTACTGCTCTCTCTTTAGAGATAATGGTAGATCGTATCATAAAATCTAGATTAATATCATATACTATTGTTTCACAAAACAGCAACTTGGTCATCTTTTTTAAAGGTCTGGTATTTCTGCCTACATAAGAATAAAGATTGTCCTAACGTCTTACTGAATTCACCAATATGCCACTGCTGGCTCAGGAGGCCCAAGAGCTGGAAACAGTTGGAGGCTTCAGGGGTTTGGTGTGGGGTGTAGATTCATGTAATTACCTTCTTTTAATTATACCTGGGCTTTTAGTTGCTTTTGAGAAGAGGTCACTGGGAGGCACCTTTTGGTCTGACTTCGTATTGCTGCTCTGACATTAATGCTGATGACAGAAGCCCGATATGTAACGCCTGCCTGGCAACGTGTTCAGACTGAGGGCAAAATCTAACCTACAAACCTGTGTTACTGTGCTTGAGTTTTTTGATGTTTTTTACATCCTGCTACTCTAATTTTCTGAAATGCATGCAGGCATACGGATTATTTCACATCCTACGTAAAAGAAACAGGAATATTTTGTCTTGCCCTGATTCTGTGGCTGTCGTAACCTGTTTTTTAACTAGTCCCTCATTTAGCTGCATACAGATATTATTTCATTCACTTTAATCTTTTCATTAGTGCTCAGTGGCAGAAACCGATCATCTTCCTTTTTCACACTGTGTTTGCCATGTTGTGTGACTATTTGTTAATGTAACTTCATTGAGAAACACAGTGTCATTCCCTAATAAAAATAATAAAAATAAAAAACAGTAAAAGGTCACATTAAAAAGGCAGTCTGCGTTTGCTTTCTTTCATTAAAGAAAATCTGTATTTCCCAGCTTTGATCCAGTATCAGGTGTACAGGTTCAGGGTTGTGTCATAGAGGCCACTGAAGGTTTAGGCTTTTTTTTTGTTTTGTTAACACCTGGAACCAAACTTCTCCTTTTAGGATGTTAAATTACTTTGGAGCTGATTGTGTTGAATTTGAATTTCTGTAGGAACACTGAATGGAAAGAAGAGGATCAGTGGGTTTTTCAGACTGTTATCAATCAGTATCCAAGTGATCTTCAGAGAAGAAGGACTTTGTACCTTGATGTGCTGCGGAGATACCTTCCTCACAAATCGAGACACGATCTGGTC
The DNA here is from genome assembly GCA_011076525.1 of Nettapus auritus. Lineage (NCBI taxonomy): Eukaryota > Metazoa > Chordata > Aves > Anseriformes > Anatidae > Nettapus > Nettapus auritus. The sequence goes on along the minus strand of CM021771.1, from coordinate 38,909,932 downwards.
CGTGTTGTTAGCTCAACTATATACATTCTTGTATAAAGCATGTAGTGAGCGTTTGTATTAAAGAATATTTATCAAGGGTTTTCATTTTGTAACTTAACTATAGATTTTATTCTGTACAGTAAAAATGAGAGATGTTCCTTCTTAAAAACAAACAAACAAAAAACATTCACTTCTTCAAAATAAGCACCGTGGAGATTTTACAGTTCCACAAGCCCTTACTGCCAAATTCACAAAACTAGCTTGCTAGCATTGCTATACAATTTTATAGTTATATCTCACTATTCTGCTTCTCTTGTTATTTTTATCTTTTATAAGGATGTATAGCATTGTCACGCTGTCTAGGAATAGTTATTTTAATTGCTCTATGGCACATATATAGCAGGAAGAGTGGAAACTTATCTCCTGCTCTCAGAGAGAGGCTATTTTTACATTCATAATGCATTTCAAATTGATTACTGATTCTTTTTACACTCCACAGTGAATAAGCACATAGCAGCTAATAGAGAAACCCAGTTCAAGGCCAGAACATTTCAGGATGTCATAGGGAAAGTAGGGAGTCTTTTCTTATCTCTGCATGTATTTTTAGACCATCTACTTCCTGATGTTTGAGGAGTGCCTAGTGCAGAGGAGTGGCAGTGTAGTGATACTGATGAATAGCATAATTTCACCAAAAGTAAAGTTCTTGTGGATTTCAGAATTTTTGAATGTGAGAACTTATCTAAAGAATTATATGCTTTGTATAAAGTATGTGTACTTTTAAACATAGCCATTATTAATGGGCCTCCCTAATTCTTCGGAGGGTCACTTAAAATTTAAATATCATCATTCTGCATTGAATGTGGTATGTATATCAGCATGACAAATACAGAAATGTTAAAACAGTACTGAGAATCTGTTCTTAAAATGTTTGTTATGTTAGCATAACTACATTTAGAGCCTCCTATTCTTCCTTCTTTCTGAAGAATGGATCATTGGACTAGTACTGGTAGCAGGTCATGAGAGAGATCTACTTTTTAGAAGAACAAACTCTGCATCCCATTTCTTGCTCAGCAGTTTCTTAGCTTAGTTTAGCTGCTTGCCAGTAGGGCTCACCTGAGTTTCAGAGACCAGTGATGGCAATGTGAACCTCTGATACAGTGGCCTACACACATCTGAGCAAAAAAATTTCCAGAGGTAGCGGTACCACTTTACCTTCATCAGTCTGTGAGCCAAGAAGAAAACCTATGAACTAGCACCAGGTGAGTCAGCATACCCCTGCCAAAGGCCTTGAAGTGAGCACCAAGGATGGTGCCCTTGGAACTTGTGAGCAGAAGGCCATCTTCATCCCTGTAATCTTCATCATTGTAACTGGTAGTTTTTTGGGATGTAAGACAGGTCCAAGCTTCTAATGCCTCAGACTATGGAGTCTTACCTGTTAATACTGTCAGTGTTGTGAAGCTTGAATGTCCTCTGGAATCTCAATGAATAAGGCCAAAGAAGGTGTATTGAAGATTAAAAACTGTATATTGGTAGTGGCAGTATGCTGCTTGGCAAGCCAAAAATCAATTTCCAAATTTCCTGTTAAGAAAGAAAAAGTGAATCTAATTCTCCTCTGTACTACACTTGTAGAACTGCTTTAAGTGGTGGTCTGTTTTTCTATAGGAGATCATAACTTTATATGAAAAGCATCATGCTGAAAGTGTTCAGTGTCTCTGAAGATGTATTGGAAGGATCTAACTTGCATTGTATGTACTCTATGGCAAGAATATGTTTCATTTATTCTTATTCCAGAAGTACAGTTCAGGAAAGAACATTGGTTTATCACGATACTGAAATGCCATGTGATAGAGGCAGACACCAGGGAAAGACTGGAATGCTGTCATGGCTTACTGACACTGGGAGACTGCAGTATACCTAGTACCTGGCAGAATACTTTGAGACCCTAATTGTGTATTCCATAGGGATATTGGTGATGTAATAATTATACGAATGATATTCAAGGTTTGCAAAATACAGTATTAATGAATGGTGTTAAGCCTTTCTGAAATGCTTTACTTTTTTAGGTTATTCATGAGAGAGCTTGGGATCATTACAATTTCCTTAGAAATCAACACAGAGTTTTGATATTAAATTGGATTCAAGCTAGGAAAGCCTTTTTACTTAAGGCGGTGATGGCTGTTGCTGAAGCCTCCGCTGCTCAGGAAGAAGAAGTAGCGTCTGCTAATAACAAACAGAAGCAAAAGGAGATTTGTGCTGATCTGAAAGCCAAGGTAGGTTCAGTTATAAATCTAACACAAGCACATCTGTTTTGTACTGCCAAATTCAAAATGAATCCATCAAAAACTGTTTTAAAAATTACAGTATGGTTTTGAAGAGTCTCCATTTCATTACTCATAGGGATCCTTGTTAGTGTCATATTCCTACCAACTCTTGAACTTAGTTTGTATTTTTTTAAGAATTTGATTACCTAGTATGTTTTAGGCCTTACTCTTAGTTTCATGCTGTGGGTATAATCTCTGCATGAATTGTGATCACACTTATTGGTGGATTTTGAGCACCATCTAAGAGTTTGAACTGGTATTTCTGTATTGGAAGAACGAGATCTGTTGTGCTGTTTAGAATATGAGAGACTGTAAACAAGCCACCAGGAGTAGAGGTCTGGTGCCAGACTCTGCTTTCATTTTTAACTCTAGCAAGTCACAAACTATTTGTGTGTTTTGGTTTCATCCTTAGCAAAGTGGGCTTAATACCTGTACAATGTGAGGTTTATGTCATAATTGGCTTTAACACTAGAATGTTCCTAAGTGGCAGTGAAACACGTTCCATTCATCATCACTATCACCCGTCTATTAGATAAAGGGTAGTCTGTTTTCAGAGAAATTACGAATATCTGTCTGCATTTCTGTTTACCTTTCTGGCATAGAAAGTGTTCTTAAAAATTGATCCCATATTGTGTTTGCCTTTGTTATAGAAGTTTCACAATACCCTGAAAGGAGATTTGCTGTGTGAAGAGGTGAACAAGGCTTAAAACAAACAAATTGTGTTTTTTTCTAAGGGTATTTTTCTAAATAAAATCAGAGGAGCTTGGACACAAGAGGAGAGCATTATGTGGATGCCTAAGGCATTTATAAGGGGAATCATATTTCTGGGCATGAAAGGCATTTGTTTAAACTGTTCTCTGATTTTCCACTTGCACAGAAATTATCATATGAAAGCATATATGATGTATTATTCTCACTTTATCAACATTGTCTTTGAACCCCTACTTTTCCATGAAGTACTAAAGAGCTGGAAATCACAGTAAACCTGAACTGTGATTAATCAGGATTTTTGATTTTGAGTTTAGTTTTTCACTGTAATAATAATACGAAGGACTGCCCTCCCCTCTTCCTAGAGTCTTCCGACATAGGAAGGTTTGAATCCAAACAGTTTAGGGTTAGAAGCTGTCTGGGCTTGACTGAGTGGGGAATACCTGACTTAAGAGCCAGCCTGGTGCCAAGCGGTGTGAGGAATGCTTTTCTAGAGCTCTATCTTGACCCCAGTCCTCCTTTTCTGGAATTGCTGTTTCTCTTACCTGCACTAGCAGAAGTAGAAGGGATGCTTATTTCAGAACTGTGGATTTTATCCACCAAGTAATTCCCCCCCCCCCCCCCATAAAGTACCCAAGGATGTGTTCTGTTCTCTCCATGTAGCTTAAGATTCTCACTGTTGCATTCATTGCCTCAAAGTCATTAGATTGTGACCTGTTTCCAGTAACCTGGAACTGTTTGAAACTTAAACCTATTAGGCCTACACATCTCAAGGGTTGCTTTCAAAGGTGACTTTAAAAAAAAATAAAAAAATTGAAAGCCTGATCAAAAGCAATTCACCTGCTTCTCAGAAGAGAGGAATAAAAAAAGTACTGTTTTGCTGTTTTATTGTTAAAGAAAGATACCATTGTGACCCTGTTTTGATCAGCTCTGCAGCTGAAAGGGCTAGAGGATGGAAGCTGAAACTGGGCATGCTGTTTTTCAAGATTATTCTGAATATATCCGTGTTTTTTGTCTGGTTTTGGCAGCTATATATGCATTTGAAAACTTATACTTTGCCCAGTTATAGTTCCTTTTTCAGACTTTTCTTTCCACACTTCTGAAGTGTGCAACTACGAAGTCATACTGTTGAAGGTGGCTGTGGGCAACTATCAGCTAAAAAGTAACTCTTGCTTTAGGGAGTTCAATGTACACCAGCTAAAAACCCATCATGATGAGGGTCTGTAAGATGAGATTAAAGAAAGTGAATCTCTCTCTGCAAAGGAAGGAATGCAGAGCTGGAAAGCAGGGGATAGGAGTGTTATCCCACTTTTTGGCCCTTATTTGCCTTAGCGTTTTGTATTTCTGTAAGTTTAATGTAAGGAAATCTTACTGAAACCACTTTCCCAGAGGAACAATGTCGTTGTTTTAATGATTTAGCTGTAGAATTAACTTGGTATGCTTGTGAAGAGTTTGTATCCTGAACATGAGAGATGTAGATCTTGTTCATTACACCAGCAGGTTTCGGAGAAAGCCATAGGATTCATATGCCTTTTTTCAGCAGCTGTAAAATGAAGCTATGGCACATACACTGTAAGATCTACATGTCTAAACAATTATAGAAATAGAAAGGATTACTAAATCCATTGTGCATACACTGTACAAAAATACATGAAAATCAAAATGGCTTGTTTAAGCAGCTGTTGATGATAGAATGTGAGAAGACGAGGCTCTGAATAGACACCTTTCCCTTTGCTTCCAGTCAGTACGCCAGGGAGTCTGTTTTACTTATTCTGTTTAAAAGAGATATCTTTTTGTAAAATTCTGTGCTGCTTGGAGTTAGTAGGGTTTTTCAATATTTTTTCTTTCTCTCTGTGTCAAAATCTGTTCCTAATTGTAGAACAGATTTAGCAGTGCAAAAGAGAGTATGGCAGGCTACATATTTTTTATTATTGTAAGCAATAATTACATAATATCACCTAGCATCTATCTATATATGTATTTATTTCTTCTTTGGCAACAACAAACCAAGTCATAAAAAAAAGACTAACAAACATGTTATTTAAAGTTCTTTTAAATTAACTGGAGGCCACTGTGCCATCCATGAGCCCCCAGGGCTCTGCACTGCAACACAGTTGCATGTGCTTCTTTCTGTTCTTCTGAGAATACCATCACAATTCCATTTAAAACACCTGTTGTGCCCCAAAATGTCAACCAGAGGAGCATATGATGCCTCAGCTGAGACATATCTGTCTCAGTCACCTGGCTGCTCAGTTTATCAAAGCTTGTAGGATTATAAATATGTTTGAGACTTACACTTATCTTTCAGATTTAGTTGAAATTGTCTAATGATCCCCAAATTACTTGGGATGGATAGTAAGACAAGCAGACAGCTCACCCTAACCTTATATTCTTTGGAGAATAATCTTCCTTCAGCTAGGAAAGTAGTACCTCGGGCAAGTAAAATAATATGCATTAGAACTTTCCGAAAGCAGTAAAGTATCAATGACACTGTTCATAGCACTGCATAAAGAAACAAAAGTGAGCTTAATTCGCTGTCCTTACATATACAGTACAAAACAGCTGTAAATAGAAGTGCAGTTTAAAGTTATGTATGAGTGAATATTTAGGCCTATAAAATATTTAAACTTGTTAATAACATGTTGACACTCTTGTTGTCAAGACCTGTAAGATTTCTAAATAATAGTGACTGACAGGAGAGAGGAAATACCAGGAGAAGCTGTGAAGAGTAAACCACTGACATATTGTCTTGAGCAAAGATACTGTGCCATGCTTTCAGCTTCAGGGAACTGTAGAATCATAGGATGGCTCAGGCTGGAAGGGACCTCACAGATCATCCAGTTCCAACCCCCTGCCATAGGCAGGGACGCCACCCACTAGGTCAGGTTGCCCAGGGCCTTTAACCTAGTCTTGAACACCTCCAGGGATGGGGCATCCCCAGCTTCTCTGGGCAACCCGTTCCAGTGTCTCACCACCCTCTGAGTGAAGATCTTCCTCCTAACCTCTAATCTAAATCTCCCCTCTTTTTGTTTAAAACCATTCCCCCTCATCCTGTCATCCGATTGAGGAACTGAAACTGGTCCTCCGCAGCACCACAAGGTTTATAGGTACCAATCCCAGCCTTAGTGACTAAATTTCCTAACTGAAAATAGTGTCTTTTTACTAGTCTTTCTTTGACAGAGGATTATTTTCAAATGTTTTCTCCTGTATCCCTTTTTCTGATATAAGCACTTTTATAGCTGAAAAAAATGTCTATGATTCTATTAATGATGAAAAGTTACTTTTACCATTTTCTGATTTTCAAATTATTTTTTTCTAGTGGTGGATATGGACTTTTGTGGGACAAAATTTAATCTTAATGACAATAATCCTGCTTTTCTCCATTACTTCTTGCAGACCTCTTGCAGAGGGTAGCCTGTGGAGCACAAGCTGCTCAAGAGCACCATTCAAAATTTACTAGAGGTGTTAACTTTCATTGTTAATGTCAGAAGGTAAACTCACTCTGTGATTAGAAAAACAACCAAACTTGCAAATGTATTATTTCTTAGCTAAATTGTTACCAAATACTCTAATCAAGGATTTTTCATTGTTTTTTTGTAAGCCAGTTAGAAGCAGAGAATACTGTTAGCTTGTACCCGTTGCCTGGTTTGTCATTCAAGGGGCCCTATGGAGTCTGGAGGTAATTCCAGGCATTCTTCAGAAGATTTGAAAGAATTCCCACTCTAGAAGAGAAGAGGGAACAGGTTTTTTTGTTTGTTTTGTTTAGAGCTGGAAGTTACTGGAGATTTCAGACCACTATCTGTTAATATCATGATAGCTCCTTGTTCAGGTAACTATTGTTGTCATTGACCATTGGTGTTGTAAATTACTTCATGTATTAGCTATGTGGTCTCCGGCGATGATGATGCACTCTTTTTGAAAGTAATACAGACGAGTCGTTCACCATGATGGTAGCTTCCCTGAGGAAAAGGAGCAGCGCTCTCACTGCTGAACCACCGAGTCAATGACCTGCTGCTTCAGAGTCTTTGCTGCCCTATAAGCTCAGTGTTAGAGTGGCTGGTGTTCTGTTTTTGCTAAGTGTCAAAAGTACAGTCTGTATTTCATCTTACTCTTTTGCTGTTTTGTACATCAGCATGCGTCAAAATTGTGTGGGCCAATTTGCACATTGATGAGCAGGTTTCAAAACTCAGCACTTCGCAGTTTTATGTTTAGCTTCACAGAAGCCATCTTATACCCAGTGGCGATCTACAGGACAACCTGTCACTGACTTGCATACTGATTCATTCTTCTAACTTGATGTGAAGAGTAAAAGCTAGTTTAAAAAGAAACAAACAAAAAATAAACCTAACCCAACAAACCTATTTTAAGAGAAAGCTGTCTGATACGAGGCAGAAAGAAGCAGAACAGAAGCATGCAGAGGAGTAAAGTGAGAAAGGGACCAAGGAGATGAATGAGGCAAAATTAGTAAATAAGGGAAGGCTAAGAGATCATGTGCATGGGACAAGAGATTCAGCAGGCCAGGAGAAGGATAACCTGGATATTCCCGTACTTCTATGACCTCCTGACTTCCTAAAGCGAGCTCTTCTGTTGGCACAGCAGGCTGGGTAATCTGTATTTCACTGTCTGGAAAAACAACAGTACTGGAGCCAACCCTCTGGGTGTTCAGGATTAGATGTTAGCAAGGATTTTGAATGCTTGGTTTTTGTTGAGAAGCTAGTGGCCAGAAGTATTTTAAGCATCGTATCACAGAGCACAGACAGCAGGATGCCCGATCAGCATGTTGCTTAACCTGTTGGCGTGAGACAGTAACTCATCAGCACAGGCTTCTGCACAGCTACCACCACTTGAACTAAAATACGTCAACAGCAATGATTCTTTCTAAATATTTCTACTTCATAATGATATTTAGGGTGGAACCCTGCCTGCTAAAATTAAATTTCTTACCATAGATAGTACCATAATCTGCTAGCTTCCTAGCAAGCTAGTAACCGACAGAGTTTTGCTTTTTTAAACATTCATTTCAGTTCATAAGGTTACTGATAATACAAGAAAAGGAAAATGGTGCGTATGATGCTCAGAAAAAAGGACTTTCTAAATTTAAAAATGATGGCTATTTCACATTGTTTTGATAAGCTTCCCTCTCCTCTACTCTTGAGTAATATTTTATACTCCAAGGAACTGTTCTTAATATACACTTCAATTTTTTTCCCTTTTATGAGTTCTAGTGTTCACACCCTGAGGCACCTGTCTCATTATCTTTCCATTTAGGAATATATGCATATACTTTAATCTTATTTTATTTCCAAGAATAACACTTAGTTTTATTTTGGGGTGTGTGTGTGTGGAGTGGAGCTGATTAGTACAGGTTTGTTTTCTTTTCTGATACAATTATACATCACAAGCAGGTCTATAATTCATCCCAGTGTCCTTGGAGGCTTCAGCTTTGAAGCAGAATTTGCCTGTGACTTCCAAAGTCCTGGCAAACAGGTTGTTAACTGGAACCATGAAATGCCCACTGCACAAGTGTAAATTTACTCTTCAGTTCCCATGCTGTGAGTACTGTATGGCTGAGAGCTGTTGAAACTACTGCACATGGGCATAATGTTACTGGTAGGTTCAGTGATTCCTCACTCTTAGACTTTTTCTGCGAGTCCAAACAATCAATAGAGTGTGTCCAGTCATCCATCCATTCCTATGAGTGTCAGGGTTGCTGTGCAAGTGCTATGAAGTTGGTGTTTCTGTCTCTGTAATCATTCTGTCCTGGAGATGCAAGTGTTTTGCAACATGTATTAATTCTGTTTTCCCTAGCACCTAGCAGAAAGTCTTAAAAGTATGAGTGGTAAAGGTAGGTTTTGTAATGGGAAATTGTGGGTGAACGCAAGCAAGTTTGAAAACACTTTTTTAATGAAATGCACTACTTTTCAATAGTCATTGAATAGACATTTCCTTATAATCAGTTACTTTTGAAATATATATAGATATATATATATATATAAAGTTTTGTAGCACACTTGTCTTGTTCCCTTTGGAAAATATTTGAGTCCAAGGGATTTATCATCTCATTAACCCAAGTGGAGTTTGTGCTAAACTTCTGTTAAACTTAATAGAAATTATCTGGGTAAATCCTTGGTAGACTAGATCTTTAATTTTTTATTTTCTTTTATTTTTTTCCCCACCTGAGAATGGAGTTGCTCATGCAGGAGACATAGATCAGCATGTGCTACTTCCATCTGAAGTATTAAGGACTAAGCTGTATTGCAAGTGAAGAGACTGTGCTGCTGGTAGTGAAAGTCACCTTCTTATGAATTTTCTATGTTAATCTTTTAGTGGTCTCAGTTTGACTTCATTCTCTGGCCAGTGGTATAATAGATTAAAAATAATAATAATAATAATGACCTTCTCTTGTTTGGGGAAATAAAGTTTGCCAATTTTTAATATATCATCTTCATTGATGGGGTGATATATCCAGTAAAAAGAGAACTGAGAATATCCTTACTGAAGACTTGATGTTGCAATCCTACAATTCCTTTAGCCTATAGCCTTTTGTCACTTTTCCTAATCACCTTTTACATGTGTTTTGCTTGCTTCTCTTTCTCAGAACACAATGGATAGCTCTAAAATGGCCTTTTCTTTGGAAAGAAAAATCTTCCCGAAGTTTTGTCATTAAAAGATGTATCTGTAGTATTAAGTACATGGTAAATATGTTATTACTATTCATACTTTAGAGTGAAAGAACTAATAAATTATTTTTAGTGGTGTGTAGTGTACTTTACATTATTGTAATATGCAATATTGAAATAATGAACTGAAAATAGATTCGTATGTATTTTCTTCAGTGCAGCAATTTAATAATTCACTTGGCAAGAGCTCCGCTAATAATATATGAACTGTGAAATGTACTTGAAATGCCGGTTGTAATTAAAAACCTTCAAAACTTAACGTTGGCAGTACTTTTACTGCTAAAACGCAAGTTTCTTTTTGAAACAGGCAATAGGGGATCCAATTTTTAGTGTATTTTTAGTATTAGTTTAACCACTAGGATTTTTTAGTATTTAAACAGAACACGTACTGTTGATACAGTAAACTCTACCATTCTGATTTTGTACTAGTAGAAATGAAAGAATGCAATCAAGGACATACAATTTTTTTTGTGCATTCTGTGGTCCAAAATTACTACCTTAGGGAATTAGAATTATTGTTCAGGATTGTTTTTGTTCTTCTGTTCCACATGATGTTACCTCTGGAGGAAAAAACAGATGAATACAGTGGGTTTTCTTGACAAGCCTATCTTGTAGGAACCCTGAAAATTGAACGTCAGGTAGTCGCTTTTAAACAGCAAAAATATTAAAATTGTGGAAATGCATGCCACTGAAATTCCTCAGCTACTGTGCTGTGCTTCACTGCCTGCCCTTTGATGCTGTTTGCCAGCTGTGCCCAGAGGCTCTCAGATAGGCCTGGGTTCCCACAGTGCTATGTGTTCTGCAAACACGCAGTGAAATATAGTTTGCAAGGTAAATACAGATGCAGATTTGGTTTCTGTAAGAGGCAGTCCACCATATCCTTTGTTGTCATAAGTGAAAGTAATCTAGCTCCTTATTTTTCAAGCTGTGACAATATGAACAGGGGAATCTTTTCATTCTGGCCTGTGCCATCTTCCATGGGTGATTGTCCCCGAGATGTTCCCTTCACAGGCAGTCTGGCCCACAAATTAAGGTGGGGCTGTGGGACTAGAACTAATCTTCAGCAGAAAGATAATGTTCAAACATGGTTTAAAAATTGAAGTACTTTGACACTGGACTCAGTTGTTCAATACCTAATTTTTGGAATTTCTTACGTAATAAAACATATTAATTTAGCTCAGCTCTGTTAAGAACGCTTTATCCTAAATTACTTTAATGCTTCATGTGGGGAATACATGGCATAGTGCCAACCTACTGAATAACATTTTATAAATATTTTGCAGACAGCCTTTTTCTGCTGTTACCAGCTTTTCCTTTTTTGTTGAAATAGCTAATCACTTTTTAAAGGAGGTGACTCCTCTTTCACCTCACTGAAAAGGCATGGTTTGGATGGTGTAAAATAACATCGCATGCTGCCTCCAGAAAAGAGTAAATGGGTATAATGGGGAAGTATAATATGAAACTTTCCTTCCTTCTGTCATTCTTGTTACCCACTTCCTTGTTCTGCAATGGGCTTATGCGTTGAAAAATATTAACTAGATTAGATAAAAATGGAAAGCAGATTATACCCACTAAGTAAATGGGTGTATTTAGTAGTGATTTAAGGCAGTGTAGATAGATAGCACTGTAGAAAGCAGTGGAGATATGAGCTGAATTGTTGGTATAGGGCGGTATATTAGTTTTGTCTGAGAAACCTTGTTGCATGCTTAATGTTCTGGTAGCTAAGGGAAGTTGTATATTTGATGCTTGGTTATACTCACTTGTTAGTATGAAACCAGTTGAAAATCTCTATCTTTAATCAAAAATCATTAACACAAGAGCTATGTGCATAGAAGTAGAGAGAGGTTATGGCTTGTTGTGAGATAGCTGTAACATACATGACATGGAAATAACTGCTAATGAAAATGAATGAATAAGGAAGTTTGAGCTGTGTCTAGATTAGTTTTAGTATCTCTGCTGTTAGAGGCTTTCCTTTAATCAGTTGTCTTTGTGACAGACTCTGTTGGTACAACTCTAGTCTCGGCATCTATTTACAAATCAGAAGTTCCCCTGAAGTTTCAGTTAACTTAAAGCAAGATCAATTTAATGGGCTCACCATGCTAACTAATGGCTGAAATCAAATAACTAAAAGAGATTTCTGGTTAGTAGATAACTAAGTAGTAGAGAAGATCAGTAAAGCATCAAGAGGATTCTCAGATCTGGAGGGAACAAACTGGAGCATGTCTTGAGCCTGCTTACATTGGCACTTACTGCATTGTTGTAGAGAGCTTAAAGGGAATGTGAAGCAGGATGTTGGAGAATGTAAGCTTAAAGCAGTTTTTGTTAGATGACTTGACTCTGTTAGTTCATTTTAGTTCAGGATATCTCAAATAGTGATGTTATTACAGAAGTTTAAATTTCCTTTCAATTCCTCAGCAGTTTATTTTAGCTCCAGTCTAAGTAGCATTCTAGCAGATTTCATTTGTTTTGTTGTTAGCTTTTAAAGCTTTGTGAATATATTTTTGTATCTGTTTTGAAAGTGATGTGGAAATTACTGTATGTTCTTTCACATTCATTTTGAAAACATTTCTACTTAAGTTTATTAGTGTAGTAACAAAAACACTAGCATTTTATCTTAGATTATTATGCTGCTAAAATGCATGAGCAGACTGCTGTCAAACTTACTAAACAAAAATTTCCATTTAGACAAAGACCTTGCTTGGAGCACAGGTTTCACAGTGTGTGGGAGGTTTCATTCAGATATTGCAGCTAAGCTCCAGAAAATGAGGTCTTATGAAAATTGACAGCTTCCCTCTAAAAGTCTCCTAGATGATTGTCTCGTGTAACTCATTCTATTTCTATCACTGTTCCATACTTCTGTGTAGATGGATGGTTTGAAATTTTAATTAGCTCTTTTATTAACTGTGGTTCAAGTTCTTCTGGACCATTCTCCTGAAAACACTTCCCTTAGTACTTTCTTGATTCAGAATATTGTACTGCTATGGATTTCTTTGCCTACCTAATGGTTTTCATGTTTGTGTGTAGCTGAGAAATTCTGTAATCAGTTTGTCATTGCCTCTGCATGATTTAGACCCAAAACCCACTGGCTTCCTCCGTGGGATCCATCTGATAAACAAAAAATGCTATATGAGAGAGGTTTAGGTCATTTATCCTTTTTTTCATTCTTGCCATGCTGAGCAATTTGTTTAGACCTCATCTAGGACTGAATTTGTTATTACTCGGAACTGTAGAAACCCCTGCAATAAATGTCTGAATAAGTCTTACTCCTAGTACGTGGCCATTCCTTCCCTTCCACGGTTCTCTTCAGTGCTTAGACATCACTCTTCCAAGAAAGTGTGTTGGACTGCCTTACCTGCTTCCTTTCCTGCTTTTTTGGTAGTGCCCCTACTCTGAACTACACCACAATAATCCTGGCTTTGCATATTCCTCAACATAACTCACTTCTGTTATGCTAAACATAGCTAAACACATGATCCTTTCTCATGCCACTTAGTTCAGAGGGCCTAGCATAAATCTTAGAGCATCTCCTTGTCTATTTTATGTTTTAACTTTTGAACAAACTTAGGAAATAATGGCCTCATGACAGGAGAGGAAGACTTGAGTCTTTCAGAACTGAGTATGGGAACTGGTGCTGGAAAGTAATGTAAGGACTGAACTATAGAGAAATTGTGTTCCTGTTACACTGGGGCAATTCTCTAATATTAAAGGAAAGACAGCGGGCAACAGAGAAGACATTCCCAAGTGAATGTTTTTAACGCTGAAAAAGTGGTTTCGAGTGGAACAGCTACAGTGTCAAGGGATGAGAAGACGGTGGTTCAAACAAGTCTAAAAATGAGGATGCTCATTTAATTTTTGTGATGGCTGGAGACAGATCCTTGAATCAAAAAATGTTTTGTTCTTTCTTTCCTGCTGGAGCAACTGCAGTGGGGGGACTGGAGTATTTCTCATATGAGGAGAGGCTGAGAGAGCTGGGACTGTTCAGCCCGGAGAAGAGGATATTCAGAGGAGATCTTATCCATGTATCTCATCCACCTGAAGGGAGGGTGCAAAGAGTGTGGAGCCAGGCTCTTCTCAGTGGTGCCTGTTTCCAGGACAAGAGGCAAAAGGCACAAACCAGAACACCTGAAACTGCATCCATCTGAGCAGAAGAAAACACTTTTCTGCTGTGAGAGGTGGTTGAACACTGGTGCAGGTTTCTGGAGAGACTGGGTAGTCTCAGTCCTTGGAGATGCTCAAACTGAGTCAGCATGGTTGTGGGCAGCCTGCTGCAGCTGACACTGCTTGAGCGGGGAGGTGGGCTAGATGGTTTCGAGAGGTTCCTTCCAATATCAGCTAATCTGGTTTTTATTTTTTTCTGCAACCTGGAATAATTTTAACTTTAGGCATGGTTTCCTATTTCTTTATGCAGATTTCTGGTTTATAGAAAAAAAATATTTAATGCAGATGCTTAGAGCTATTTATATTACCGTACTTACGTCTAAGGGCCAATTTATACGACATTTCTCATTAATGGAGAGTTATTGTGGGGGGGGAGCACTCTGTGCATCCCACAAGTGTCCAGTGTGCTCCCCAGGTCTTACAGAAACTTAATATTCTCTTGTCTCTGACAGGCTAAAGGACTATTTTTTAAGATTTGGCTTATTTCTTTAATTTTACCACCACCAAAGAAGCTCTACTAAATGTGTCTTTCATTAACTTTTTTTTTTTTAACTTATATACCCAAGATAAAAGATTCTGCTAAGATAGCATTTTCAGAATTCTGAGGAGAAATATCACTTATGAAGAATAACATCTGTGCTAAGGAGTACAGCAGTAATATTTTATTTTTTTCTTTCCTTAGTGTATGGTTTTGAATTCCAGTTCAAAATAATTTTGTAAGAATAGCTAAATAAAAAATGTTTCTCTACTGACTGCATATGTTACTACACACTCAAAAGTATCAGAAAATATGCAGTTTTCCACATGTATGTCTCATGCACAGGCTGGTCCATGCACTTCATGAGTGGTCTGGGGGTGGCTGGGCAGATGTGGAGCAGTGCTTGCCTTTACTGCTGTGGAAGAGCAAGATATCAGGCATAAGAGACCATTACAGCCCCCATCACCTGGGGCGGGAGGTACCAGGGATACTAGATTTGCCTTGCACAGTTTGAAAGCTAACAAAAGGTGAAGGCTCTTTCCCTAGAATCCGTTGCTTTCTGCAACGTTCTGGTTGGAAGCTAAGTGCCACCACGGAAATGCCGGAGTTGAAGGCTGTGAATGGACTCTGGTGTGTTAGGGCTGGTCTTCATTCATACAAGTTGTCCGTAAACATGTCTGTGCATGCTTGGAAAAGCTAACGTGTAATAGTGTGTCCTGCTTTATTGTCTTTGTGTTTTTCATTTGGATCATTGCTTCTGTGACAGGCAGGTCCAGGGAAGTGTGAGGCAGGATGGGCTCTTCCCAACTAAACAGCTCAGTGTCTGTCACCAGACTGCAAGGACATTACCCCCAGAATTTTATTCCCACTACACATGCTACCAACTAGGTGACAAAAAGCGTGCAAATGAGATTTTACTTTTTAGAGAATGCCAGGTTGTGGACACGAGGGATTTTGAAACAGATGCTTGGATGTACCAAAACAAGGTTGCAATGTAGGGGTATACTTTCTAGTCAGACATTAAGACCAGTCAGACTCATACAGAGCAAAGCGTAATAAAGGAAACGGGGATCAGCAAGAGACAGCTCCGTGAACTCTTAACTCTTGTGCTGGCCAGAGAAAGCGAGCTTTATTTGCTTCTAACGGTGATGGTCACATGGAGCTCCCTTTCCAAGGGGCCTGTCAGCCTGTAGCTATTCAGCTGAGCAAATGGACGGAAAAGTTGTGGGGCTGGGGATGGAAACGATGGGTAGTCTTTGTGCATTTTGCTTTCTAGTCCTGAAGCTGTTTTGTTAGGTTGCTCCCCAGTTCTCTTCCTCTTTAAACAGCTACTTTACACACACAGTGTTAATACTTGTACTGAATCCACATTTCCATCTTTTTTCTTCTGTTTTGCTGTTTTTATGATTGATTTCACTTTTCCCTACTTGATGCATGATAAAGTACCTGTGCTGCAGTGAGCAAGTAATGCACTTACCGTAGCCACCCAGCTCCTAGGATAATTACAGAGGCTCAGGTGATAATTTGTCAGTTCTCAAACTGCAGCAGCTTAATCATGATTGCGTGTCCATAATTTAAGTTAGAGATTGGCAATGACCTGATTAGCTGCATTTTGCTTTGAAAAATAGTAACTCCGTTCCCATTCGGTTTGTACTGGCAGTACCTGTCCGTAACAGATAGTAACATCTACCTTGGGAAACAGAAATACAGGATACCATGCCGCCCTTAGTGGCCATAGTGGCATAGATTCTAGATCTCTTCTTTTTTAAAAAATGACAGGTTCATCAAGAAATTAACATATTATTGAAAGTCCAAGTGCTAAAAGGGAATTTAAGATCTGATGTTACTGAGATTCTTTGGGTAATTTTACTTAATCTCTTTATACTTGGTTTTATTGCATAATACACCAGTCAATTGTGAATTATATATTAATATATGGAAAGATAGTGCTAACTAAGTGGTTCTGTATTGCTTATAAAATTGCAAATTTTGTTTTAGAAATTGACCATACGGGTTTCCTTACCAGTCTCAGTTTTGCAGGATCACAGTACTGCACAAATTCAACTGCACAGCTGTCTAAACGTAGTCTTGTCAACCTTTTCTTTCAGGTTCTGCAATGGAGAGCGCAACAGGAGGAGGTAGCTAAACTAGAGGCTGCTATAGCTGCTAGAAGAAAAGAAAAGGAAGATGAGAAAGAAAGGCTACGGAAAGAACAGGAAATGATTCACAGAGCTCAGGAGAAAGAAAAAGTATGATAAACTTCTAAGCATTTTTGCATGTGCTAATATGTACAGCTGCCTTTAAAATCTTTGATCTAACTACCTTGTATTCTTGTAATGTATTTAGTATTAGTATAGAGATTAGCAAATGGTTTGAGCCTTGCTTCTGTCCATTTCAGTTTAAAGCCTGCCTGTATTTGCACATCTGTTACTTTATGTTCCTTAAAAAAAAAAAAAGGCACACGCAGGGACAGTGTTTGTGACTATCTCGATGTTGCAAAACATTAGCGCAGAGGCTAACTCTTACAGATCTGTGCTTTTTAGTAGCATGGCAAGGACTATGAAAGCTTCCAATGCTGCAGTTAAGTATGCTGCAATGCAGCAAATGAGCCTTACAGTATGTTGTCTGCAAGATACCGCACTGCACTTTGCAGCACAAGGACCTTAAAAGTGAGCCTGAAGTACAACGATAGTATTAACCACTTCACGCTATCAGAAGTCTATATGACATTATTCTATGTAATTATGTGGTGACTGCTTGGGAAGTCGCGTTGATGCATAAGTCTAAACTTTGTCTTAACAGAAAATCAAAAATCCACTATAGTGAATATAAGGCTTTTAGAAAATCAAATCGTCACTTACGTATCTCTGACTTTTTTATTTTAAAGATATGGCACAAATTCAGGAGTTTTTAGTATTAAAATTGTACCCTTTTTGTAGTTATTTTACACTTAAATCTGGCTTGCTTAGAGTCCATCTATGGAATATATGCTAAGACTGCAAAATTATTTCTGGAAAAAATAAGTAGGAGAATATTAGGGATTCTTTTTGTTTAATGGGACTACTCGATGCTGGCATGGTTGCAAGAAGGGTTGCTAAAAACGGTGTCCTCATAATATAACACTTAAAAGCAGAGTCAAAAAAAGGCTAAACTGTTCCAAGTAGGGTACTTTCATGATGCATGCTGAAGGCTTTAGTGCCATCAGTTTATGTCACACTGCAGAAATCTTCATATATATTACCATGGTTTCTCTTTAGACTGCCTTCTTGTCTTTATTTACTTGCCGTGTTTCTGTGTAACATGTCTTAATATGAGCAAATGTTTACTGATGGGACTAAAACATGGGCAATTAGACTTCCTAGAAACTGATGGATTCTCATTTCAGTAGATTTATCTATTGCTGTGATAGCATTGTTGTTGTTGTTTGTCTTCCCTGCAAGGACTATCTATTTTTACGGCAATTTGCTTGAGTTGTTACTAAAACAATTTCCTTTACAATACTTACTAAAAGCAGAAAAGAAATTATAGCAGACCAAAATAAATGACTTGCAGGCTGCTGAAAATGACTGCCTTAGCAGGAAAAAAATATGAAAATAAAAATGTACACTTCTAGGCATTTCCCTATCTATTTTTATAGCACTTCAATATCTTTCCCATGCTTTGTGCAAATAAGCATGTCTTCATGCCCCATCAAACAGGTCAAGAGCAAAAGCTCTTGTTGCTTATTGCATTCCTGGTAGTAGTTTTGCATAACTGTTGAATTTGGTTGTATCAACAGTTCTGCAAAAGAAGCACCTGAATTAAAGTGATACCTGGAGAAAAGAAGCTGAAGCTGCTGAAGCCTTCTTGTCTCCAGGTAGACTGTCAGCTCATTAATTCTCAGTGTTGCAAGTCTCCAGGGCTGAAATTTGAAAAGCTACTTAACTTCTAATTGATTTGATTTGTAAGTCCATTGTTCTTGGTCATCACTACGTTCCCATTTTATGTTTATCCAGTTTCTCTTCTAACTGAAGTTTCTGCTTATGTTGGTTACCTGATCT
The DNA here is from genome assembly GCA_011076525.1 of Nettapus auritus. Lineage (NCBI taxonomy): Eukaryota > Metazoa > Chordata > Aves > Anseriformes > Anatidae > Nettapus > Nettapus auritus. The sequence goes on along the minus strand of CM021771.1, from coordinate 38,891,568 downwards.
TACTCCTTTTCCACAATTCATCTTAAAGACTAAATATACATTCTTGTCAGAGTGCAGTCCTCCTGTAAAACTATCCTAAATCACAGTTAAAAAAATTACAACTAATTGCCCACAAGTCAGTTTCAAAGGATGTTTCTCTTTTCCTTCAAAATACGCAGAATGCTCACTTTTCGTAGGAATAAAAGATTAAGATAAGAAGGGACCTCGAGGTCTCTAGTCCAATCTCCTGCACAAAGTAGGGTCATCTGTGAGTTCTGACCAGGTAACTCATGTCTTTATCCTTATTTTAATTTGGTTTGTTTATCATTAAGCTTATTCTATTTTTCCTTATTATTTAAGAATGTGTTGTGTTACAAAATTGCATTGCATATGTGACCTTTTCACTTTGACATATGTTTCCTTGTAATTGTTCCTTATTAAGATGTTGTCACTGTTCTTAGATTCTGGATTTAAAGTTATAAGGTAAGCAAAAACCAGAAGTTATGAGAACTTCCACATTGGTTGTCTGCATTCATGTTCCATATAAGAGTTTTTAGGGTGAGATGTCTTTGACATACCATATTTTGACTGATATTTGATAGATAACGTGTAAGTTGTCTCAATTGGAGGGTATGATTGTGAGCTTTTGTGGTTTCACCACCAGCACTGGGCATGAAGTTACAGAGAGAGAGGCAGCCCATATTTACTGATAGCTTACTCCTTAGATTATGAGAAACTTTGCTGCTACTTTTTGTTGCAGCTTGTTCAGCTTAATTGTCTTTACTCAGGCAATGTTTCTAGTGGAAGGTAGCTCTAAAACAACAAGGCAGGGAAGAGGATTTGTGAGGCTGTGTTGACCTGACCACCAGCAATGTTAATTTTATGTGTAAATATTTTAGTTGTGTAAATTTTCCAATTTTCTCTTGCCTGTGCACAATGTCTATATGGAACAGTCCTTTGCCTATGCACAGATGGAACAGCAGCTGTTTGAGGTCAGTAGTCATATGTTTCATTTGAGTATATTACATCTTAGATCCCTAAAAAGGGCTGCTAACATAATACTGTGGCTGCTTCTCTAATGAGTGTTCTGTGATAGAAAAAGGAATATGTAAAATATCCATGATCAGTGTAAAAAGTGCTTGTGCTCTTCCTACTTCATAACGTAGACAAGGTATGTTGGTGCGTCAAATACTTCCAAACCTGAGAATGAGTAAAATGACAATAAATTGTAGACACAAATGCTATGTTTGCCTTATTGGATTGGAGATCAGATTTTTTTTTCCTATTTGTTTAAGTACTGAATTCAGAAATATCCATTGGTCTCTATTTAGAGATTGAGAAATCCTTCAGACAATGTGGAATACAAAACAGAAATAATTGCAAAAGAGAGTGTTTTATTTAATAAATATAAGTTTTCCAAATAGTATTTAATAGCCATGTTCCAATATCCAACTGAAATCTCCAGGAGAAGCTTAAATTCACTATAGTTCAGTAGATGTACATAAGTTATTGTTATTGCCATTTTATGCAATTCTTTTCCTATGTGTGATGATCCCTTGAGGAAATTTCATTTTAAGTAGATATCTGTATTATAGATACAGAGGGTATGGAGGTGAGATAAGGTCTCACACCTCTGCAGCCTTTCTAAAGGAATTTTATGTATCTAATTTTAAAATCAACAGATCATTAAGGTATAATTTTAATTAAGCCTATAATTAACATTTTCTTAGTTTATTAAATTTTCTGATTTTCTTAAATATTTGCATGTTTTACAAAATTTCTATTCTCTGTCTTTCCAGTTACACTTCAGATTTTAGAAACAAGATGCTGTTTTTGTCAGTGAATTATAGATGATAGTATTTGGAAATAATTCCAGTTTTCTTACTAAAATCATACTTCTTTCATTGTAAAAAATTCTTTCCCAAAATGGTCTTAATTGTGAAGTTAAACTTTTTTTTTTTTTCCTCTGGAAGCAATTTTTTTTTGTAAATTTTGTAGTTTTTCTTTCTTCTATTTGTTGTAGCACCTGCCAAGAAGTCTGCTTGGTCTAAGGAGCCAAGGGGTTTCTCAGTCAGCACTGAGGCAGTGTGGGGCACCGTGCCATTTTCACCACGCCATGACAACTAGCTGTGCCCCCAGCGCTGGGTTTTGCAGTAAGCAGCTGAGGTCTCACGCTGGTGCCTGCGGCCTGTTCTGCGTGCTGAGAAGTGGAGAGAGGGGTAGCACGGGCACCAGCCTCAAGCCCACCCAATCCCACTGTTCTGTCTCCAGCAGTGCACATAATAATAAAGGCAACACACGTGATGATTTCCCTCCTGCCCAGTTATTTGCCCTGTCTGTGGCTATGCCTTCTGAGGGTGATGTGGTGTGTTGATTTAGGAGCCCTTCTGCAGGGGCTCGCTCTCCAGGTATTTGCCTGATCTCTCCTGAAAGACCTGTGAGCTTTCTGCGTCCATCAGCAAGGAGCTCCACCAGTCTTCCGTGCACTGCCTGTAGCACTGCCTTTTATTTGCTCCGAGTCTGGCTCTTGCTCAGTTCATTTGAAGCCTCTGACTTCGCATGCCGGAAGAGACAGAATTGATCCCCATACAGATCTTCATCATACTTGTGAATTTGTAGGCTTCTTATCATATTTCCTGTAAGCTGTCTCTTTTCCATCTGAAGAGCCACATCCCATTCCACCAGTGCCTGTATGAAAATAAGTCCAAGCACTATGAACCTTTGATCGTTACTGTTTCTCTTCTCTTTCCACATGAAAATATACCTGAGATGATGGAGTCAGACCAACATATACATATTTTTCTGTTCCTTTTTTAATAATTCTGGGCACTAGCCAGGCCTGGTTTGCTTTTCAGTGGCTGCTGATGTGTGGCAGGAGCAGGTGGAGGTGCCCCCGCCAGGGTGCTCGAGCGCTGGGGCAGCCAGGGCTCTTTGTGCATGCAGGGGCCTTGCTCGGCCTTCGCAGAGGTCGCTACGTGCAGTCATCAGCTTTAGTAAATGCAACTACGTGTAACTGAGAGCGTTGCTCGATACCAACCACAGGCACTCGTCTGCACGTAGCATGCTCAGGAAGTTTTGCTGTGCTGCCGGGGCTTCTGGAAGGACAAGGCCTGCGTTTGGCTCGGTGAGCAGCACAGAAGCGTGCTCTTACAGGAGGGGAATTTGGAGGTCTGTGCTTCTGCCAGGGTCTGAGGTGAGAGAGGCAAACCTCTGTGACAGGGACAGACAACCTCTTCTTGTAAATGTAGCTGAAAAATAAGGGGGATAGAATATGTCTTTACTACAGTCGCTGCCAACGTTGTATCATGTTACAGATACTGTACTTCACATCTAACTTAATACTTTGAGCAGTATCCTGCTAGCAGTCCAGCTATGGCAGTTGAGAGACTTGGTGAAGATTAAAAGTAATAATTATGATAGAAGCAAAGTAAGTACACCTGTATTCCAGGGATGTTACCCAGAGAGGAGGGGTGCGATCGATGCCGATCATGCCGTGTGGGTTAGACGACCTCCCGAGATTCCTACAAACCCTGAGTTGCACAGCTCCAGCATCATTGCCAGTACCTGAGCAGGTTCATCTAACACTAGCTTAGGAAAACAGTGTTGGAGTCATGCTACTGAATTTCAGTGGAATTCGAATGTTCTGGAAAATTGTACAAAAAAAACTCTGAAGCTAGCACTTCAAAGATGAGAAGGTGATTCTTGTTCCTGTATCTAAAAACTGTTTTAGCAGCTTTCCAAGCTGGTCAGTGGCTTGTGAAGTTAGCTCAAGTCATCATTCAAAACTTTGGGAAGTGTGCTACTGCAGCCGTTTGTGTTAAGGTAGCATTTGTAACATATGTCACAGCAAGTCGGTAATCGTAATTTTGCTGCAAATTCCACCAGCTGTCTTTGAAGAACTGCACTGGTTTTAGGAATCCTGTGGAATTTATTCAAGTAAAGAATTCGTAGTTTCACTTGAGTGATATTTACTTCAAATCTTGATTCCTCTTTTTACATCCAAAAACCGTTCTCTTTACAGATAAGCTTCCCTACTCCGATTTCTTTTCCTCTTGCTGAGGCCTTTCCTTCTCACCCAGCTTTGGAAAAGCCACATACTTACATTCATAAGCTTCCTTCTGTTCCTCAGGAAGCTCTCCACCTCAGCCAAAAGGAACAGGACTAGCATGGGTACAGCTGTTTGAGCCAACCTGGGGCATTTTATTTTAAGTCGGGCAACATTCATTTCTTCAAGCAATGTAGTTAAAGGTTTTGATGGCATAGTAGGAGGGAAAGGAACAAATGAAAGTGGTAGCCCCTTCAATTTGCAGAACTGAAAGCAGTGGTCAAACAAAAGTGTCCATGGTCCAATTTTACCGTATTTGTTGTGGGGAATCCGTACCCTCTTTTTATTCTATCTTTAGTTAGTACAGCCTGTTCTGAAGTACAAATTTCATTCAAAAAAAAAATCAAATTGGGTTTTCTTTAACTTAGTACTTTTCTAACGTTATTTGATATCACTATCTTGGCTTAGGAATGATTCTTATTTTTTGTTTACTGTATTTGTTCAATCTCCAGGTCAAAAAGTATTGGGCTGAGAAACAGCTCAAGTGGCAAGAACAGGAAGAGAAAGATCTACAACGTATGAAGGGATTAAGAAAATTAATGGCTAAACAAGCAATTAAAGACAGAGAACGGTAAAAGAAATTAAATATGAATATAGTGTCAATAGGAGCTTTTTACCATATAATTTGTCTTAATCTCCCAATCTTCTAATATAAAACACATTCAAATAAGTGATTTTTTTCTTCCTGTTTGGCAGTTACCCCAGTCTATATACGGGGCTTGTATCATGGTTCTATCCTGGAAGCAATTAATTTGTTAGTTTCAATTAATTCAACTCAACCAAAGTTTTAGAATCATGTAAGCAATAAACTGTTGTAAATAAAGTAGGGCTCGCTCTATAAGCAGCTCCCGTCATGCTGTTTCTATTTTAGCTGTGTAGTAAGACCTTTTACCTTACTATTTTTTGCAAAATTATTTGTAGTTGTGTTTGATTTTGTTTGAGAGGGAAGTGAGAGTAGCATATTGAGCACTTGTAGCCTCAAATACATTTTTTATTCTTTTAGAGGGTCTTAAACTATGCCCCCAAATTTTGAGACAATCTAATTATTACTCTCTTGAGTATTTAGACCCTAGACTTAGTAAATGTTATTGCTTCTTATTCACATTAGTACTCCTCAGTTATTGATGTGATATTTAATACTGTACTGGAAAAAGTATTTCCATAGAACTGTTTGGTTTCTTCCTCTCAAACACCCTTCACTTAGGATTGTAATGAATGCCAATGAGAAAAATTTCATGATGGCTTCTGTATACTTTAGAACCAGCATGTTTCAAAGGGTGAAATTAAAATGCAGACGTGCATTAGTTGTAGCTACTGTTCACTCATTTGAGGAACAGGCTGAACCTGTTCACATTTGAATCCTTGCCAAGCAGTCTTTGCGGAATATGGCCTTTAATGACTTGCTGAAGAAGTACCATAAAAAGACCTTTGTATGTAGTCTGGTTATAATTGTTCTCAAATCGTAAGTTTGTCTTTTTTACAGAAAGAGCCCCACCAGACTGCATGGAGAAATGTAATTAAAATAGGGATAAAGTTCCATTGGTATTAGAAGACTAAACTTGGTCTTAATTATTTGTTGGGAAACACTGCTTTGATCTTTTGTTGTGATGTCTTGCTGACAGCTAAGTTTAAATATACATGTCCTTATGCTACAAATATACCTATTCCTTTCCTGAAACATACCTGCATGATCATAGCTAGTAGCAAAGGAAATGCACATACTTGAATTACTGATTTTTCAGCAGAACTGATGAGGAGAAAATGACTTTTCTTTAACTTGTGTACTGCACTATGTTATACAGTTGAAGAATATTCTTTTCTTCCTCTAATAAACACATCAGAATAAAATATAAGGAATTGGCATAGTTCATTGAGGAGTGCAGGAAGGAAATAATCGTATCTTCAGGCTATTACAAATCAAAAATCAGTAAGTGCTTAGCATTATGTTTCCATAAATTGGCATACCGTACAAAATAAAACAGTTAAAGAAAAATGCTCTATTTTAAAAATGTAATGCTTTTCATCTTCAAAGCCTTCACAAACATTAATCAAAGAAGAACAGAGATGTTTCTGTTACTAGGTACTGTAGGGCCACGAGTATGGTATAAGGCATGTATTGTACTGGACTAAGGTAGACACGTTGGCATAATGATTTCACAGTGAAAGAACTGCAGTTCTGTAGAAATTGTAATTTTTACATGTTTAACCTGTTACAGACCACAAATTATTTTCAGGTCTTTGCAGAGCTGATTGTAAAAGATGGGACAGGCTAATACAACAATTCTGATCGGATACATTTTGTGGCTTTTCAGGGAAAGGAAAAGATTTTTAGATGCATGAGCTAACCAACAATACCAAATGCAAGATGTAGCCTGAATAAACGTGTAGAATTTCTAATATGTACAATCAGATATTAAAAAATGTTCTGACCTCATCCTGAATTGCTTCTACATTTAATTTTAAATTAAGTAATCAGGTTTATAAAAAATTAAAAAAAAAAAAAAAAACACAAAAAAACAAGTCACTGTGCTGAGTCCTAGCCCTGAATTCATGGGGCAGAGCTGGGAGTCAGGAGGAAAGGATTGCTATTTGCAGGACTTTTCTCACTAACCACGAGAAATGGAGCACTGGCAGCTGTTTGCTGTGCTGCTCTGTTAATCACATGCAAGGGGTGAAGGTGCTCATCTCTGATTGCATCTCTCCTTTACTTCGCGCTGTTTGCTGCGGTTCCCTCCTGAGAATGCTGGCAGACAGACGGCCTCTCTTCTATCGCCTCTCGAGGTTTTCCCATTTCAGAAGCACGGATCTCGTGAAACTCCTGATGTCCTCCCTCTCTTTCTGTTTGGTGCTCCATGTTGAAGGGCTGTAGAACCTAAAGAATCCAGACAATCGTTGGAGAACTGGATGTTTAAGACCATTCAGAAGATCAGGCAAATGAGATGCTGTTGGTGGAGCTGATGCTTACAGCAGCTTTGCCACAAGCTTGTGCTGGAAACCTTTCCGTCCATTTCAGAATTTCTGTAGAGCTCAGGGCTGAGATAGGCTGTGTACCTGGACACAAACACAGCTCTCTGACTTGGGTTGCAGCGTAAACTAGCAAAGGATCTATTCCATCAGTTTTTGTCATGGGAACTTCTGAGAACTTCACATGGGTATGTAACGCACTGCATATCCCAGATGCTGGGAGCCTTGGCAGCATCGTGCATCAATCCAGCCTGCTGCAGGTAGAAACACGAACAAATAGATCTCCCTAGCCTTAGTGCTGCAACCTAACCACTGGATAATGCTTTCTACTTGTTACCAGGTACTTATTCAATCGACAACAGGGAACAGGGTAAGTTGTCATACAGACCAAAAATGCTATCTATATTATGACTCATTTTTTTAAAGTACCAACTAAAGCTTTCATAATAAAAACTTCTATTGAATATTTTTCCTATTGAATATTTATGAGACAGTGTCTTAAAGCATAATTTTAATGAAATTCTGCTTATCAAAAATTACGTAAGTGTATGCCCACAATACTTCAAAAGGTAGTTTCACCAAACCTAATCAGCTAAGCCCATTTTTCAGCCAATGATTTATTAAAATTGTTACTTATTGGTGGTACTTGGTCATAATTGTGTATTAAGATTTATATATATATTTTTTTAGCTTTTCTGTAAAATCAGTTGTACTTAATTTTACAGAGCAACAAGATGGCAGGTCCTTTCTCTGCCTTCATCTGCCAATTGTTTAATTTGTTAATCATTTGCTATCACTTATACATACTTATACTGGCTATGGAAGCACTATAAATTATTTCCATTTGTATTTAGTAAGGTTTTATGCTCCTGCATGTATAGAAACTCCTACAGAAGAGATGCAGTATTTGAAATTAGACCTCAGTGAGTCCCCCTCAGTTTTTTTTCTTGGTAATTCATAGAAGTTCTCAAGTTGTTGAATTTCATATTTGATAATACTGGAGTATTTTAAAACTCATATCATAGCAGCTCAAGCACAGTGAAAGATTTTCAATATAATACTTTTTTTTTTTTTTTTTCCAGAAAAAAATAATATTTCTGCTTTTTATTAAATTTTATTTGTATGAAAACCAGATTAAGCTTTCTCCCTGGAATGAAATTACCAGTGAAGATTACTGCTGTAAACGTTCATCTGACTAAACTACAACGGCTGCACTGATAAACAGAAAGCCTCTCTTGGGCATCGTCAGGCAGCTTTTTACCATTCTCTTAGGACAAACTTGTTCATAGCAAAAATTATGTACTCTGTATGCTGAGTGTGGCAGTGGCTATTCCTGCGAAAGGACTAACAGTGATATAACAAAGAATATCCTTACAGCTTCATAGGAAACAGGGTTTGGCAGTGGGCTGAGAACCAATAGGAAATACGGTCACAGCAGTATTATCAAGGCAATAAAAACCTATTGCAAAAAGTTGATCAGCAAAAATAATGTAATAGGTAAAGTTTCAAATTTACTTATGCTAACCTCAATTTTTTTCTTTCTAAGGAAGTTTATAATTCTTAAGTTTTCTTGCTTCTTCCAGTAACAAGATTGGGAGCAATTTGTTTCTTTTAATGGAAGGGGTTATAGGAAAGAGTTGTGCTGCCTTACACAGATGTCAGAACATTTCTTCTTGGCAAAGAAAATGGAAAAAAATGAATAATAGTGCTGTAAGCTTGCTAGAGAAAAGCTAGGCTTTAGAAATGAAGTCTAAAAGGTTAGCCAACTTCTAAAGTAAATAAATAAAATTATATATTATATATAAAAGAAAAAGCATTCTTTGCATTTTGCAGGTGTTTTGATGAACCATCTTATTTTTTAAGTGGACATAAAGAACATCAGGATAGTTTTCAAATGAAAGTAACAATTTTGAAATGAAAATTGACCAAGTGCTCTTCCCACTTGTATACGTGCTGTTTTACAGGGTAAAGTTTAGACAAGCATTGCTGGACAAGCGGTTCCTGGAGAAAAAGGAACAAGCCCTTCAAGAAGCACGTGAAGAAGAAGAAAAAGAGAAATGCCTTGAAGCACTCCGACAAAAGGTTTTTATATTATATATAGTATTTTCATACACAGTAAAGATACAAACACACACTGTCATATTGAAGATTTTAAAAAAATAGTCACAAGCAAATAAATGAAGTTTAAATGTACTGTAAGTTTGCCATTAGTTCTGTTATGTGTGCTTTGTAACTCTGACAACAGGAACATTAAGATGTTAAATTACACTGTAGAAGCTGTTGATATGTTGTGGATACGTCTTCTATCTTTTTTTTAAATCTTAAGTCTGCCTTGAGTCTCAGGCCAGGTTTATAAGTAATTTAAATTAAAATTAAATGAAATTTAAATGAAAAGCTATGAAACTTTTACACCGTATCTTGAAAAGAACAAAAGGACATCCCAGAAAATGCTTGGTAACATTTGCTATAGTCAATGTACAAAGTTACTTTTTTTCTCTTGCTGACTTTTGAAGAAGTAATGTTTCCTTCATATATATTTTTGTATGTTATCTCTTTGGTTTTTACTTCAAAAATTAAAAGGAAAAATCTGGAGTTCAAATTCTTTGCATTTCAGGATGTGCAGCCAAAGGAAAATAGGGGAAGGAGAAAAGGTGCTCTTTAAACCCTTCTGGTTCTGGATAATTTAATCAGAATTAATACAGCAGCTCTCTACCCTGGACTACCTGTACTTAAAAATACAGTGGTGCAGCCATGACCTTCAGCATGTCCTTTGGTTTTAGGTTTAACCATCTCAGTGCAGCATGCGTGCCAGTGAAATATTTCCTCAGTCCCTTGTGGACTGTTTGTGGCCTTTTAAGTGCTTTCACTTCAGCGTTATGGAGTACAAAGTCAAGAAGAAAGAAAAACATAAGAGTTCAAATACTGCAAGCTATCTTCTGTGGGAGCATAACAGGAATAAATAAGCCAGAGGGACCATTGGTCTATTAGTGCAGTCATTTTTTAAACTGCTAAGTTCAAATTAATTTCCAGCCAGTAATACATTAAGAATCTGTCCAATTAAATATTTTGTCGTATTAACTATGATTTTAGATTGTCAGTGCAATCTTTAAAAAACAAAACAAACAACAAAAAAACCCTCCTTTATGTCTTTTCTTAGTTACTGGTTGAATTGCATTGCCTTTTACAACATATTTTATCAGAGGCTGATTGAGAGTCATGATCTGAACTGACTGACCCAATTCTCGTATCAAATTAGAAAATGCTACTAGAATTGCCTTTGACCAGGATGGAAGAGTTCCTGCTTCATTATTTTTCCAATCAGTATTTATTCTTTGTTTCATACTGATGAAATACTTCATAAAATATGCCGCTTAGTCATAAGTGGAAAAAAAAAAACAAAAAACTAACATCTCAAGTGAAGTCATAAAGTTTGTATATTTACAGGGTAAATATGAAGATGACATTTTATTAAAAAGATAGGTTGAAAAAAATAATTATATATTACTTTAAATATTTTTTTCTTGTTTTAGCCATTCATTTGCTGTCGTGACTGACTATTTTGCTCATGCATCTTTCTGTATTTTCCAAAGTAGTTTTAGCCTGTATCCGACTATATTAACACAAAGCTGCCATTCAGCTTTCAAGTTTATTTTCAGTTTTTAAGGACTGACAATTGGCATTCACAAGTATGCAGGTTGCTGTGTGTTCAGCCTGCCACATAACAGGCAATTCTCCACGTTATAACATTTCTGTACTTGCCAGGCATGCACACTGCTATATTAAGTGCAGCCAATTAAATTGTCTCCACTGGGAAGCTGGAAAAAATCTCTGAGTATCAGTCTCTTTCAAAGTAGGTTTCCTACCATTTTCAGCGTGCAGTCAGAAAGTTTTACTGTGTTCACGGGTTGCTTATTTCCCTCTTGATCTGTAGTGTTACAGTACTTTCTTAGAGATCACTGACAGCACGTACATGGCCTGGGGGGTGCTCTGCTGCTAGCAGGCGTCCAGAGAGCCGCTGAGCTGCTGGTGGACGTTGGCCCTCAGCAGATGTCGAGGAAAAGCAATGTGCTTATTCAGGGTTTGAGTGCTCCCTGAGCATATGCAGTGTGAGGCAGAATGCTACTTGCTGGTCTTGAGACCTAGCTCAGCATCCCTGGAGGGGATACTCATGCTCTGGACTCAACTTGTCAGCTTTACAATATTTATATACGGAGACAAGTTGGCCTAAGTCTACTTTTGGAATTTCTAAGCCAGGTAAATGATCGTGTTCTGAAAGGATGTGTAATATGAATAAGACCTTTCCTCACTATGGCTAAACAGATAAAGTGACTGTTCTTTCCATATTGTGTACTGTAGGTTTCCGTTGTTGCGAAATTAGATCCAGCTAGAGTAGTGGCTGATACAGTGGCATCTAAAGCTCGGATGGGCATTGGAACCAAGGAAGAGTTTGTTCTTCAAAAGCCACTGTTTAAGTTGCACACGTTCAGTGAAGAGCAGGTAATTGTCTGAAATGGCACTGTACTGTTTATTGTGTGCAAGTATGTCATGAGAGCAATATGTGATAGTCATCTTGTAGCTGAAATAGCGATGTTAACAGCAGAACACAGAGTGTAATGTGTGTAAAAGTAAAAACATGAGGAGTAACAGGTGGAGTAAGCTCTCTGGCCAGATGTTTGTAGATGCTGGAGGAGCACAGCAAGAGTGTACCCAATAGACATTTGTGTCCATTGAGCTGGGCTAGATGGATGGACTGAGCTGAGCCAACTGGGCACCTCCTGGGTGTGCTGGGTGTTTTGAGTGATCTGTTTGCTCTTTCTTCATTTCAAAACCCACCCATTTTACGCTTTTAGGAATTTACTTTAAAAAGTGCCTCCTTTTCACTTGTTCCAGTGAGTGTTGTACTAATTGAAATGAAGTGCCTCAGCATGAAAGTCCTCCTGACTATAAGAGATATGTCACAGGCAACTTAATTGTGGGGTACTTTTTTTCCTCAGAACCATATTATACATCTCTTCATAAGCTGAAAATTAGTATCTTGGCTGTCTTCTCACTGTTGGTGAACTGAAAATCAGTTGGGATGTAATATGCAGTGGCTAAAGGAGAAGAAACCAGCCAGGTGTAGGTGAAGCAGGAAACTGAGGTAACTGCACTCCTGTTTTCAGGTCGCTCGGACTGCTGAGAATAGCGCGAGCTCTATTTCCAATGTAATGAAGCAACGTAGGGAAGGGTTTTTTGTTTCCGTTACTGTTTCCCATCTGCTCAGTCTATGCATTTGAATCTGAGAAGCTTTAAAATGTCTTAAAAGGGGGAGTGCTGCTCTAATTCTTATGCCATAGAACTACATCATAGCATTTCTCTTTCTGTCTGCATAATTTCCAAATTCCAGGGCATCATTTCAAATACAAGAGATGTAGTTTTTGTTTGGCTATGAAAATTTACCCCGATCTGACTAATGTTGTGAGGTTTTGAAAAGCCTAGCTTAAAAATGCTATCCAAACATATATTTGAGGCTGATACTTGAATTCTCAGAATATTCCACCTGTTTCAATCTCAGCCAGTCTTATATACTGTCCAGACTGCAGGACCTATTCCTGCTAAGCATGTTAGCCTGCTCCATCCCAGAGCAACAGCAGCTGCGAGTGTCGTTCCCAGTGTCGTTCTTCCCAGCAGCTCTGGGCACTGTTGCCGGTGGAGCTGGAACTGCAAGAGGCGCGACTCTTTCATGTTTTGCCGCAGCCCATGTAAGGAAGAATTGAAAGGGGCTTACAGATTTTGTCAGCTAAACTTTTGACAGATTTTAGCATTAATTTCCCTGGGCCTTGGTTGTTGTTATGTAAATGAATGTGGTACTGATGTGTAGTCACAAGGTAGTGCTGTAAAAAAAATCATAAACGCATTTGAAGCACTCAGATCCCATAGAAGCAAATAGGAAGAGATGAGGAGTGCTGAAAGCAGCATTGTGCCGATGGGGAACATCAGAAAAGTCAACATCTATTCAGTGAGTAGGCTAAATTAAAAGTCACTCAGTTTTCTCATCTGACCTTTGAGTTTTGCTGAGGAATGAAAACCAGGACTCCTTGTTAAAATAGGTTGTTGTCATTGATATTAAAAATGATTATATCAAAATATGTGCGGTGAGATAATGCTTATTCATTGTAGAGTTTATCTGTTTTTAAAGGCTTTATTTTATAACCATAATATTTGTAATTGCCTTTTAGAACTTTTTGAATATATACATTGACAGATAACCTGTACAATACACTGTGCATACGAGGAAAGTACCATTCTGTTTCTATTCAACATTGCTATGGTTTGTTTCAACAGATCATTTCTGACCCTAGACTTCGAGTTGAGTTAGCTCTTCGAGAAGCTGGACTTCATAAAACACTTTACGCAAGAGAGATTTTACCAAAAATTCCTCCACTGAAACTTCCAAGAAGAGATATGGAATCTACAGCTTTTAAAAGATAGAGTGCATCACGTATCAAGAACAGAGAAGCTTCAGGGGTGCAGTGTTGGCCATTATGCAAAAACTTTAAATAAATTTCCTACAGACTGTGTAGTGGTACTACTTCGTTGTCATTGTGTACAGTCATTTAAAAAAACAATGTGCCTTTCCTATAGAGTGCTCAGTGCACCATTTTACACCTGCCTTGGTGAAGGTTTTATAGAAATCTGGTGGGTGTAGGCTGCTGTAGAATAATGCTGCAGAATTTTCCGTGTCCCCCTCTACTGGAAAATTGGTCACCTGTACATGAAAAACTCCCACAAATATTACTGGTCAATTTGATATACATCATCTTAGGTAGGAATTCTGTTTTGTAATTGACAGCATAAATCCAAAATAGCTTCACAGTCACTTTAGATTACACTATGATACATAGTAATTATGATTCATTCCAGGTTGCTTGAGAACGTGATTCTTTTAATTATAAAATCTTCGTTATCATGAATGTTCCTATTATTCCTTGGTTACTATAAGAAGAAACTTAACCTTTGTCTATATTTAGAAACCAATTTGCTGCATCATATTTACTGCAAACCAATCATGCAAGCAATTTCATATTGACGATTACTCTTTCAGAATAAATTATAAATTAGAAATACCATTTTAGATCTGGGATCTTTATTTTGCAGCTGAAACTATGGAATATGAGTCTATTAAATGAAAGGGAAATTGATGTCATTTCATTTTGTAACTGATTACATTCGCAAGCCTTACATAAGATGACTGTGAAATTTATTCTGTATGTAAACAAGTTACAGTTAGCAGCTTAACCAAAAAGGACAATAAATATCAGAACATCCATATCTGTGTATCTAGATGTTAACAAGAACTTCATTAACATAATGTTGTGATGCCTTATAGACGTTAATGGAGCACATACCTACCAATGCCTTGCAAAGCAGACAGTAATTCCTCGCTACCCAAATGAGAGACTGAGGATGAGGATCAAGGAGGGCCTGTCAGCATTATCAGCAGAGTCCATGGTGCAAATGAGGCAAACACCAAAAGAGAAAGTTTACTGCTGGCTACCACATACCTCCTCACCTGGCACGGAAATCAGATCGTCTTCCTTTGTGACACATCAAGTAACTCTACACTAAGTGTAGAGTTATTAAGTGTGCCAAGGGGCAAGTCGGGCAGAACCGAGCTTTCAGAAGAATCTCCTGAACTGGAAGTTTTTCAATATGTAAAAAAAATTATTTATCAGAACTCTTAAATCTTACAGTTCTAAAGCTGTCAAAATTAATTTGCAAGCGACCTTGTAAGTGAGCCTTCAAAACTGGAAGCAAGTTCAGTAGGAAGTTGGCCAGGCTGTACACACATCCCTGTGAAAGCCCTTCCACCCACTGCCCAGGAGCAATTTGGTCTTTTACAGCTCGTGGTGACACTCAGAGATCGTTGTTTGTGTCCTCGGTGTGTGCTGGTTTGCAGAGGGTGTGGAGGACCCGTGGCTGCAGCTGGTGACGCTAGGTTGGTGCAGATGTTGGCGTGTGCTCCCTGCCCGGCTCTGGGGCCACATGAGCTTCAAACACCATTCCATACTGCGTGAAAGTGAGTCTGAAGGCCTGTCATAACAGCAGTGTGTAACAGCAATGTTCACAAGTGCAAATTATTTTTGCTATTTCATTTACATAGCTTTCAGCAATGCGCCCGAAGCAAAGCCATCCTCTGTCCAGGGGCAGGGTGGGCAGGAGCCACCCCTGCGGGACAGCCCTTCATGGTCCTTGAGCAGGAGCCAGCTTGGTGACGCACTCATCTCCTGAGCGAAATTCAGCTTCTGCTCTCCTCGGGTGCTCGATGATGTTGGTGTAATTCAAACTATTCAAGGCCCACAGCCCCACAGCTCCGGCACTGCGGTGTTTGTGAAACCCAGCCGCCCCCCTCATGGGCAGCGGCGCCTGCTCAGCCTTGGGGGAGCGCGTTGTGACCGAGTCGCTCCTTTTGGCTTCCCAGAAAAGGTCTGCTCACATGCGGTGTGTGCCGGGGCTTGGTCCTGTGTACCCCCAGTGTGTGCTACGGATGCTGGCGGCAGCGGGGCCCAGCCGTCGCTCATGGGCCGTGCTGGTCGGTGATGCCCTCAGTCGCTGGAGGGGAGCTCGCTTCCCGCGGGTGGGCACAGCCCCAGGCGTCTCCGGATGAAGGCGGCGATCAGGCGCTGAGGCCGCTGCTGGTACTCCTGCAGCACCTCATGGGGTGCCCGGATCTGGTCCCCCTCCAGGCGGTCCAGGAGCGCCACGCAGACAACAGCAGCTGCAAGGCGGCCCAGGCGCTGCTTTACTGCGCAGACCACGGGGAGCCCCTGAGCTACAGCAGGCGCCAGGCCTCGGGGAGAGCCCCTCGCGCTGCCCTCCCTGCGCTCCTGCAGCAGAAGCCCCGGGGGCCGTGGTTTTGGCAAGAATGGGGGGCAGAGCTGCACCTCTGCTGCCAAGAAGCGTGTCCAGCAGGGAGGGGTGAGGGAGTTTATTATTTTTTTTTTTTGTCTGATACACGCTCATGCCTTTTAAAACAAACTTGTTTTTTACTGAGCCATGAGATTTGTTTTACAGTACTTTTTCTAGTGGAAATTATTAGGAATGTGTTCTTGGCCTTCAGGTCGTCTGGATCTCATAACGAACCCAAGCCCCACGTCAGGTAAGGGTACAGCCGGGGCAGCAACCCGCGGCAGGGACTCACCTTTCAAACCGCACAGCCCGCACATGGCAGCAAACGCCGTGGACTCCATTTCGATGTTTCTCACGCCAGCCTCATGAGCTCTTTTTAAGTATTCCAGCTTTTTTTCACTGGAGAAAGAGCACAACGCTCCGTCTAATCTCCCCTGACCTTGAAAGGAAACGAAGGGCTGTCATTGCCTGTCCTCGCAGGGCTGCTGCCACAGTGACCTGGGGGTAGCTTCAGCTGGAAAGCCCTGCAATGCCCACGTTCTGTCTGAAGCCAAACAAGTTTTCTTTGCTTAGTTACTTAATTCATGTTCCAATTAATCTGAATGTTTAAAGCTAGTGTGCTATGTCTCTGTATGGAGGATAAAACTACACAGGTTTGAACACGTGTAAAAAGGAAGACTAACCACAGAGGTTCAGTACAGGGGGTGTCTTGCACTCTGCTGGGGCAAATCCTCACAGATCCTCTGAGGTCTGCAGCTCACGTCAGCTGCAGGTCGGCCAGCTTAAATCCTAGCAGTGCCAGATCTTTTTGGAAGGAGCATAGCAAGCTGTGAAGATGGGAAAATCAGGGAGAGGAAAGGCCCTTTAATTTAGATTTATTTTTTTTTTTGGTAGGGAGTGCTGTGGTGCAGGCAGCCGGAGCTGTTTGAGAGTGGCATTCCCCCCTCGGGCACCGGCTGGGGAGCCGGGCCCTGGGGCGCTGGCGCTCCCACCACAGGCTTTGCCGTGCTGTGGGCCTGTGCAGCTACGCCTCTTGCACAGCACCAAACATCCTTTGTGCAAGCAAAACATACACCTGCGGCAGTGCCAACCTGGGCAGAGTGCTGCATTTTATTGCTCTTCCTACTGTTAGTCCTCTTAATGGCTTTTTATTTAAATAAAACATGGCCTCGAGCAATACGCAGATGGTCGCATTTGCAAGCAGATCCAAAGGTTTATAAATAGTTCTCAGATTATTAATTCTTCATTTATTACATTTCATCTACTCTGTAATCAGCGTTTCATTTCGCAAAGGAAACTGTTCCAGAGTAACCAAAGTTTGTTTACATAAACATCGCACACTTCCTGACATTTTTCTCGTGTTTGGTGACTCTGACGTTAGTCGTGTAGGAAACAACTGAGCGCAACCCATCTGCTGGGATAAGGGGAGGGTGCTGGCAAGGGGGTGGTTCTCTGCCTGGGCGAGGCTCTTGGACTGCTTTTGGAGGGTCCCTGACCACACACGGCTCCCCATGTCACGGAGAGGTCCCCAGCACCTGCACTGTCCCTGGGGAGCCACCACTGCCTGGACGGATCCTCACGACCCCCCCGACTGCAGCAGCACCGGCCTTGCAGTTGACGTTACAAATTGAACCGCCAAGTGCGGGGCAACCGGTGAGCAGGGAGGGCTGTGCCCTGGCAAAGTGCTGACGTGGTACTGCCGGTTCCGAAGGTACAGCCAGCCTTGACCCCTGAGCTAACGAACAAAGCAGTGGGTCAGCTCCTGCAGCCCTCGGGGCTGTTAGCATGGGCGGTTCTGCCTGCCTAAGAGCACGAACACTCGGCACCGTGTCTGTGGGGAAGGGGAACAGCCAAAGCGCATTTACCTTCATAGAAATCATAGGTGCACATGGTGTGCCCAATGAGCGTGGGGAAGTCGGGGACCTCCTTGCTGCAGGCGAGGAGCTCCTCCGCGAGGTCCCTGTCCAGGTCCGTGCTCCGCACCACCACGTCGCCCAGCACCACCTGCTCGAACCGCGGCTGGAAGGAGGCGTCCACGGCCCTGTCCGTGATCACAACGGAGCCGGCCTCGATCCCTGTGAAAATGAAGGCTGAGGCTAAGGCAGCGCTCACGGCACTTGTGACCTGTTGCAAGACTTCAGCACGACAGAGAAATATCACTAGGTGCCTATGTGAGTTTTTTTTTTTATTTATTATTTTTTAGCAAAACAGATGTGAGAGAATAATTGAAATTTATGCAGTGGCACAGATGTATAAGTAAAATGCAGAAAATCAGCACATGGTAAGTGACTGTGGGAACGTGCCGAGTGACAGCATTTTAATTGCTTCTGGCTTGCAGAGACCACGCCCCAGCACCAGCCTGCGCAGGCAGGAGCAGCACTGCTGCCCTGGCAGGCAGAACCAAAACGTGCAAGCTGCTAAACCAGTCACTAGAAGTGTCCTGGGTTTTAACCCCAAAATAAAATATCATCTTGGTGTTTGACATCTGAGGACTTGGCAAAATGCAAAAGCTCATTGCTGAGATTTTTTTTTTTTTTTATTAATAGCCTTTTGCTTGGAGAAAGGCCTTGAACATCTTACCTAAGCCTCCAGAAGTACCGATGCGTATAATAGTAACGTCTCGGCATTTTGCGTGGTGCAGCAGTTTGATCAGTTCATGAAGCATAATGGAAATGGAAGGGATGCCCATCCCGTGCTGTTGAGAGGAGAAAAAAGAAGCAGGTTTTTCCTTGTGACACCACAGTAGGTGACAGGTATGTGACCACAGCGAGCTCAGGATCACACCGTGGGCTCTTCCTGATGGTGAGGCCAGCAGCAGGTGTCTTTTGGGGCAGGAGACCTCTCACATCTTTGAAGCCTGCCCAGGTAAAGCATCTAGCCCTCTCCTCCCCTTGGTGGCTTTAAGGTTCTTGTCCATAGAGCTGGTGTTTGTGCCCAGGGACCACTACGTGGGGCACGCATGGTGTCTCTCCTTTAGGAAAGTGCTCTCCACAAATGCACCCTGGCAGCTGAATGCTCCAAGCGCTTCCTCACGCCGCTCATCCTTATGCCACATGCTGACTTTTATGTGTCGTGTCCTGATCACGCTCTTAGTGGTGAGATCTGGCAAAAGCTACCTGAGCCTCTGCTCCTCTGGGTGCCTCCCTGGCTGTCCTTGCCCCACACCACAGCACCGCTCCCACATCGCTGGGCACGAGGGACAACGGATGGGTTCAGCTCCCTCGGCAGGGGCTGGAGCTGCCCCATCAGCTCTGTTGCTCAGTCACCATCCTTTTCTTGGTTTCACCTTTAAAAATAAAAGGTGTTTGGCAGTACAGCCTTTCTTTTCATGAGAAAGGACTCTGTCTTTTTCTTTTTGCCATCTCCATCGTGTTCAGAAACCTGAATGACGTGTATCTGAAGAAGCACATTGGCAGTCAGTTCTCATATTGCAACGTCTCTGGCTGTGAGGCTGATGGTCTACAGTCTTCTATCACATTTTAAATATGAAAACATTTTGCATGTTATTATTATGGAACGTCAGCCTGAGCTATTTGCCAATGTCTAAAAAATTTATTCTCTCTGTAAATATTCAAAGCAGGAAGCCGTCTTCCTACCTCCGGTACATTCGAGTTCATCTGTGTTTCCAAGCAACTCGCACGCTGGCGGTGCTGGCAGACTCGGGAGGCTCGTGCCCGACAGGGCGGTGGCTGCCGCCGGCTGCTGCCCGGCACAGCTGCTGCCAGGTGGGGCAGAGAAAAACCTGCAGGGCTTTTTCCCTGGGATCCTGCCAGATCGCCCCGTGGAGCACGGCGTTGCGGTACTTACGCTGATGGAGAGCACCGGCCCCGTGCGGTACATGGCGTAGCGGTCCGTTCCTGCGCAGATGTCGGCCAGGTCCTCCCCACTGCCCTCGAGCCCCAGCTCCTTGTGCATGAACTGGGCAAACGCCTTCATCCTGTTCGGGCTGCCGCCAACGCAGACAAACTGGGTGTAAAATGGGAACTTGTGGGCATTTTTCACTAAAACGGGTATCGAGTCAGTCCTAGCGTGGCAGTGTCCGGCTGCAGCAGATGCGAGCAGCGAGTGCTGCCTCCTCACGGGCAGCCAAGGGGCATCAGAGCAGCGGGGGTTTCGGCACCAGGAGCTGCCGTGGAAGCCAAGCTGTGCTCCTCTGGGTTGTGACAGCCGTACAGCTGCACAGCGCTGGGTGTCAGCTCCAGGTCAAGAAAATCTAAAGTAATTTCACTGTAATATATTTGGCCAATTTAAGCTGTTAGTATTCCTACTGACAGCAAGGGAAAGCAAAGCCAGATGTTAGAGTAGCTTGTCATTTTATTTATTCTATCAGCAGTGTCTACTGCAATTAGAGAGCGCTGCTGATGACATGGAGGCCACAGAGTCAGGGAGGAAAGGGACAAATTTTCTCAATTTCCATACTAAAAAACCACTCCGTAAACATAGGGGCTGGCATGTGGTAGTGGGCAGCGCTGCCGGCCCGCAGGGAAGGGGGAGCCCAGGTGTGGTGATGGCTGTGCCGAGCTCCTCGAGCCCTGCGGCTCCGCGACTCTTCCCCTGCTCTGATTTAATGTGGGATGGGAGCACTGACAGCCTGTGCCTGACAGCTTTGTGCCTTGGCCTCAGCTAAAAATAGGACATCCTCCTTCCCCTCTCCCCAGCACATGAAGCTCAGCTCGGATGCTTTGGACAAGTGCTTCCTGCCTGTCCTCTAGCAGGGAGGCCAAAATAACCTCAGGTTTTACTGAAGGGCAGGTATTTTAAAGGAGAGTTTTCTATTGAGCCTTCTGTCCAAAACAGCCACCGAGACCCTTTGCCGGTGGCCAGATCCTGCCTCCAGCTGGAGCACCCACAGCAGGGCCCGGCACAGGACGGCAGCGCCACAGGGCAAGGGGACGGAGAGCCCGGCGGGCCCGGGAGCTGCTGCCTCGCTTCTGCCCCTGCTACTTACCTTTATGTCCCCAAACATAGCGGGCAGGTTGTGCGTCCTCGTTCCCAAGTCCAAGTGATACAGAATGTCCTCCTCCATCGTGTCCAGGTGCGGGTTTTTGATGAGGACGAGCCCTCCGCTGTGGGGACAGGGGCAGAGCAGGGTGAGCGGGCGGCACGCAGCTGCCTTCCTGCCGGAGCCTCGCGAGCGCTCGTCCTCACACCTACTGCTGCTGGAGCCCCTTCAGCGCTTTTAACTGTCCCTATGTACTTCACAGAACGGGGTGCTCAATATTTGTCATCAGTTTTGTCAAACTTAGCTGTTTCTTCGATATAATATTGCGGCAAATATCTAGCAGGTAATGTACTGTGCTGCATCATACATGACAGCTTATTAAGCTCTTAGCAAATCAGGATTTTATATTTGTATTGTCCCAAATAATTGCTTACCAGTACAAGTGCAAATTAAATTCAGATTCTGCAGACGGCAGGAGGTCGGTTTACCTTGCCTTTCCTAGTGCTTTAATAGATGTAAAGCAACTAAATAACAATACAGGCCAATTTTATAAATAAGGCTTAAAGAAAACCCAGAGAACATTTTTCTTGTCTTATTAAAACAAATTCAAAGCCTCTCCCGTGACTCACCCGGAGTAACCTGTTGTTTCAGTCATGACGGCTCTGCCAGAGTCAGCTGAAAGCGATACCCTGCAGAAAAGGTAAGGAAAACACCCTGCTATTTCTTCAGCTGCTAGCTTTCGGAGCTAGGAAGAGATCTGGGGCGGCTCCGCAGGGGGTTAAATACCCTCCCCGCTTTGTGCAACACCCCGGACGGCAGCAGGACCAGCTCCCTCCTCCCGCTCCCATTTGTCCGGTAGGTGCTGTTTGTCCCGGGACGTGGTCCCAGAGCCCCACATTGGCTGTTTTTGCAGGTGTGTCGCTCCTAACCCCGGCTCACCTTCACCCGCAGCGGAGGGCTGGGGCTGGTGTGCCTCCGGCCGCACGCCCACTTGCCCTTTGGCCGGCGCGGGGCTGCGGGGCCGGCACACGTGTGTGATGGCTTCATGCAAGCGGTGTGTTGGCTCCGAGACTGTGGCATGGAGTGGCGTGGCGTGGCGTGCTCCTGTGCCAGGGCAAGAGGGGCCCCAGAAGGGATCCCGGGCCTGAGCGTGGCGCTCAGCTCCCCAGAGCAGCCCAGCGTATCAGCAGGTGGGGCTTCTGGCAGCGGGGGTGCCTCTGACATTTCAAAGCATGTACGTGTCCAAGCCCTTAACATTGCAAAACACCATGGAAAGTCAAATAAGCATTACAAACCAGTTGTACAGAAAAGTGTAACTTGGACGTCTTGCCCAAGAAGGAATCAGGAAGGATCTGAGGAGGGCTGGAGCAGAGCCCGTACGAACATTTCAGGCTTGCTGGAGTTGTACCAAAGTCAGGCTGCATTGGTTTCTCTGCTCAGATGAAGTTCTCTCCTCTCTGGATGCTGTTAACATATTCTGCCAAGGATGACTTATTGCTGACACTCCACAGCACTCCTGAAGAATATGGATTTGGTTTTTCTTTTTCCTTTCAGAGTGCACCAGATTGCGACGAGAGGTACACAGAAAAAGTGCCCCTGGGGACATGCAGTGCTTCCTGCAGCCGTGGACCACGCCACTCACAGACACTCGTCGCTGTCTTTGTCAGCATAGCATTAAATGTTTCGGGCACGTTCCGGTTAATATAGGGACTGTCATGCGGCTCTTCACAGTGTTGTCCACTTGGCATTACTTCGCTTGGGGACTACAACAGGAAGGTTTGCTACTTGCAAATGGTGCCTGCAAGCACCTTGGTGGAGCTGAGGTCAGTTTTGGCTTGCCGTGGGTTTGCCAGCTTCCTTTGGCACGTGCTCGTTTGGCAAAGGAGCGCGAGGTCGCCCCGCTCGGGCCCTGTGCCCCACGTGCACGGTCAGCATCCCCGCTGCCTGGGGGTCGCACCCCGCTGAGGAGCGGGGCTGTGGGGGACCCGCGGCTTCTGCACAGTGCTGCCGTCGGAGCTGTCACCCAGCCGCCGCTGAGGCTAATGTGGCTTTAGAGCACCTATTGCTGTTGGTGATGCACAAAGCAAAAAGAACAGCTTGCGCCTCAGAGCCCAGATGAGTCTGTGGATGAGTGGGCACAAAAATCATCTCCTTGTGTCGGGAGCCTAGCTGGTGCAGAAGGAATCGCACAAGTCTCTCACCCGCTGCATCACTTCCCAGCTGCTCGAGCACTGCCTTGCAGCCTGCAGAGGTTCAGAGGAGGCTGCTGGTCATGCTGTGGCACGGCAGTGTCGGCCCGGTGCAACACCAGCTCTGCAGCGAGCCGAGCCCAGCCGCTGGCACTCTGCGACCGGGCAGAGCCTGCACTGGGAGCAAGTTCAGCGGGGATGGAGGGAAAGGCAGGACCTGGCAGAATGGTGGATGGACAGACAGCTGCCATCACGCCAGCGACCCTGCGGCGAAGCAGGGTGGGTATTGCCCTGAGGCAGCGCGATCCTGTGGGCAGAGGTTGCTGGCGTGGTCTAAGTGCAGGATTTCCTTGCCTCCCCTTCTTCGCACTTGCAGCCAAATATTTTTGGACATGTCTGGCAAGTTCTGCACTTGTGCTATTGTAAACTGTCTCATGCCAAAATAATTTTCTTGAGTGCACAGGTGACTTTTTTAGCTAAATATTTACTTAAGAACTAAAAATAATATTCCCGTGGACCCAGCTGCAATGCGTGATATCCCTGCCTGCTGCCAGCGGAGTGCACAGGGCAGATGGCCAGCAGGGACCCAGCTGCAGCCACACCTGGTTGCAAAGCCATGGCACATCTCTCCTTTGCCAGAAATGTAAGACCTCTCTCAGAGGGTTTTGACTGGTTCTGCACTTGCCCAGGAAGAAATTGCCCTGGATTTGCTATCCAAAGGACACTTCGTGTTCTGCCTGCAGAGATGCTGGTCTGCTCCTGGTACCACCTCCTGCAGCCGGTGAGGTGCATGGGGTTGTGCACGGCGTGGTGTGATGGGCACGGTGTGCTGTGATGGGCACGGCGTGGTGTGATGGTCACAGTGTGGTGTGATGGGCTCGACGTGGTGTGACCACCAGCCCTTGGCTTCCCGGGCACCATGCTGGGTGCTGCCGGCTGGGCTGGGGGCCGAGGCCGCCTGCACATCTCAGGTGCTGGAGAAGTGGCAGAGCACAGCATCACGTATTCCCAGTGTCGCTGGGAGGAGTGCAACCCCATGTCCAAACTGCTGCAGCCCTCTGCCCCTTCTGTGGAGTCTGGGCAGGGTCACCCAGCACCCTCACAGGACTACAGGTGTCCAAGAGGCAAAAGGCAAGGTTTTGGAGAGCAGCCCTGTGGAGAGAGCAGAGGCAGAAATCCCCCTGGGACAAAGCTCTGCCTGGGAAGGCAGGCTGAGAAGCTGTGAGTAAGCAATGTTCCTGGTGTTGTTTGTCCCTGCTGCGTTCAAGGTAAAAGGAATGAGTGTGTTCTTTGTAAGTAAACAAGCCTGAGGGAAACGTTGAGTTGTGCTTTTGGATTCCCAGAACCAATCCTGAAGTGAAGGGACGGCAGTTGCTGCTGCCATGTACGTTCTGGGGCAGTTTCAGAGCTTGTCTTTGTGCGGGTTGGCTCGCTGCCCGGTCAGGTTCTGGACAGTAATGAAGACCTCTCACTCTTGGGTTCCTCCTCTGTGATTGTTTTCCTTGCTGTTGTCCCCCGAGATGCCTCAGATATGCCCTCGGCTGTTCGGTGCGGCCGTTCTCCCCCGCTGCGGGGTGTCTCTGTGCCCCAGTGTGGTTCGCGGTCCTGCCCGCGGTGGCAGACGCTGCAGGACTGTGTTCTCTGCAAGGCAGGTGGGGAAGTGAGGAAGGTGAGAAACAGAGACCGAGCCCTGAGAGAGAGTGTTTAGAGCTAAATTCAGACTTACCGAGTGCCAGGCAGCAGAGCTGTGAGCATATGTGTTAGGGGATGACAAATAAAGCAGGCTGAGGTACACGGCAGGATAGCATATGGTAATCTAGACAGCCTCTGAGTGAGTGAAGAGCTCGGGAGAGCCAGCGCTCCTGCACACGTCCAACACCTCTAGTCTGCTCAGTGCTGGTTTAAAATAGACACTGCACGTCAGCCCTTGCACATCAGAGACGCTCTGCCCGCCGCGTCCTGCCCAGGCTGTGGCGATGCCTCCTCTGAACAAGCCTGAGCAGCTTCTCTTCAGTCGGCTCCTTTCTGATTTATCTCCCGTGATACCTCCGCTGTGACGTGGTGCCCAGGCTCTGCCGACGCGCGATGCTGCAGCCCTGCCGATGAGCACGACGCGTGTCCATGTCAGCTTTTAAGTCATCAGTTGTGGTTCATTAGCAGAAAGCTTAGGAAAATGCCCAGTCTAGGAGATGTCTGGTGCATTCCTCCAGTGCTGATTTCTAACAATCATCACAGAAGAGCAGGAAAAGCACTTGGGATTGTTTTTACCTGATAAGGCAATGTGCCACCAGTACACAGCTTTCCCTGCCCTTGCCCCTTCCCTTCCCTGTGTTGAAAGTCCAGGTCCAGAATACCAATCAAGGCAAGCAAAATGCAGAATTCATCAACGGCTTGCCTGGTTCTTCTCTTTGCCTGGTTTGGTATTGCTGTAAATCTGTTCATGGCTTTGGGAGAAGTCAGTGAAACACCCTGAGAAGAAACGAGACACCACAAATCCTGGGGACATGTGAGTAGCTGGAGCTTGTCAGGTCCCACTCAGGCTGCGGTGCCCTGCGGTGCCCGGTGCTGGCACGTGCGCTCCTCTGAGCGCTGCGCTTGCTCCCTTCCAGCCTGGTAATTCTCCTGCTCTCCAGGCTTTGCAATCCAGATGGTGCCTAGGGTTTTTTGCCTTTTTTTTTTTTTTTTTTTTTCAGGGATATTTTTATCCCTTCGTCCTTCCCCCACTGGGCCTGCGGGTGCGTGTGACAGCCACTGTGCACCTGTGGGCGCAGGCAGAGGCAGGAGGGCAGGGAGGAGATTCTGACAGCAACAAGGCGCAGGGCACAGGGCTCTGTGCGGCTCGCCAAGCCACTGTGCCTGTCGAGGCCAAACACAGCTCAAAAGCTGGATGAGAAGTAATTTTTCTTCAGGCAGCGTACAAGGGCTTGGCCGAGCGTGTCCCAGCCCTGTCCTCTCAAATGCCACCGGCTCCTGCCCACGTGCCCTGTGCTGGCGGGGTGCCCGCGGGGACAGGGGACGAGCAGGTCCCCAGGCAGGGTGGCTGGGCTTGGCCGTCCCTGCTGCACTGCTCAGCGTGCCGCCTTGCTACGACTTGAGTTTTCTCTCCATGGGGCTGCTCGAGCAGCTTCCAGCACCCTGCCAAGGAGTAGGGGCTTCCAGGCAGTGATGAGCGTTCCATTTCTTAAAATGAGCTGTCCAGACCTCACATTATACAAGTATTTTGAGACGGAAACACATGAAGAGACTAAATGCTGCCTGCCGAGGAGGTGTCCTGACCCGGTAGCTGAGCGGCTGCTGCTGTCAGACACAGTTCTTGCCTCATTTGCAGACCGAGCTGTGGGATTTCTGGGCGTACGGCACCTCCGGTGCTGTGCGAGATGTGGGGCTCAGGGGCACGGGGCTTTTGCCATTCAGGAAGCGTGGTACCCTTCTGCAAGCACCCTTTTGGTGTGTCCCTTGTCATTTTTAAGTGTTATTGCCAGCCACTGGATGCAGAAGAGGCGTGTACAATAAAGGATGAAACTATCCCAGAAGAATCCCATTTTGTCTTAAACCTGTTTCAGACTGGCTAAGCCTGATTCCACGACGGCGTTCCCTGCGGTGTGATGTTCAGCCGATGTTCAGTTCAGGTAGGCATAAGCCGATCAGTTCATCACCCTGAAAGTCATCCACAACAACGACCTTCCAATTCTTGTCCTTTTCTAGCTTGAGACACAAAAACCTCTGCTTTCCTCTGCTCCTTTACCAGAGTGGAATAGAAGTGCTCTAAGTAGTCTATTTTTAGAATTTTGAGCATTTTAAACAGATGAGGTTCTTAGCCATTCAAAACTATAAAAATTCATTAGAAAACTGAATGAACTGCATGCGAAGCTAGCACAGAGAGAGCTGGGTTAATAATTTGCCCTGTACAAGTCAGGAAAAGAGAAGGTCATAAATTTTTCATAATCACAGAGCTGAGCTTTGTGACTTTGACTCTTTCTCAGCCTGTATGTGATGTGCCAGGATGGGTAAAACAGAGGCTTTGCATGAAAAAAAAAAAAAAGGAAATGAAAAAGGGAAGCTTGTGAATGAATCAGTGTGACTGTTTTTTTTTTTTTTTTTCCATTTTCTTTTCTTTTTTGAACCCACAGAGGTGCCAGTGCTTGGCAGCTGTTTAGACTCCTCTGTTTGCTGCCGAGGGCACTTGCGTCAGTACCACCAGCCGTGGCCAGCAGCCCGGGACTTGGTGGTGCCCGTCCGGTGGCTGCTCGCAGGGCCAGCAGCTCGGGCCGTGGCACGGCCAGCCCGGCGGGACCCCAGCAGGGCAGTGGGGACAGCCCCCGGCACGCAGGGCCAATGCGAGGCCTCGCACAATGCACCCCTGTCTGCATGTCTGTGTATTCAAACGTTTCAGCAATTCAATGCCATCATTCCAGCTGTTCTGAAAAGAAGCTGTGTAGGTTAAATATGTGTGAGCCAGCACAGGAACCCAATGCCCCTGTAAGCTGCAATGTGCTGGGGAAAAAGAAATAAAGCTAAACAAACAAACAAACAGTTTTAGCAGCTGCAGGAGCAGCGTGACTGTGAGTTTCTTCATTCTGTGTTCTCATCCATTTGCAGCACAATCCTGTTTCCTGCAACTCGGGAACACGAAAGTTCTCATTACGGCAGCAGCAGCAGAACTGCACTTGGTAAGCACCGGTGTGATTCTTCTGATGATTTTGAAATGGGGCTTTTAATGGCTGCTACATTTCACAGGGCAGAAATTCAGATAAATTACTCCTCAGACGCAGAACCAGCCCTCACATGGGTTGAGATCCGAGCTGGTTCAACCGAGGCGAGCACAGTCCCCCTGCAGCAGCACCCGGCAGCGGGTGAGGATGGCAGCGTGCCCCTTGCAGCCTCGGTGCTGCGGAGGTGCGGGGGGAACGCTGCCAGCCCCAGCCCTCGGGGCGGCCCCAAGCAAAGGAGCTGGCCGTGGGGCCGTGGGGCTGCGGGCGCTGGCCTTGGGGCCGCGGGCAGGTTGTGAAAGCAGCAAGAAGCATGCCAGCACGAAGCGCACCCTGCGAGCAGCGCGACACGACCCGGGCTGCTGGCAGCGCACGCGGCGGCATGCAGCAGGCATCGCTGCAAGAGTTAATGGCTAACTGCTGGAACAGCTGGCACCCGAGCGCCTCTAAAGCCAGGTGTCTGGGGCTGACCCATGGGAACCAGAGGCCCTGCGATCGCACTGGTGAGGACCGCAGCCAGCAGCGTTTGCATTTCAAAGGGGAAAGGGCCTGGACAGGGCCCTGCTGGCTGGGCTGGCTGGCAACTTTCGCACAGACCATTCTCCCGCTGTAAAAGACCAATTCACCGAAAGCAAATACATTTCTTCATCCACGGTGATGAACTGCCACGTCAGCAAAACAGCCGAACGCTGACCGGCTCGTCAGTGTCATCCCCAGCCGGCACTTCCAGAACGTGACGTCTAGATTTCTGCGCAGGAACTTAATTACTTTGGAAAATATTAGAAAAGGGCGTTGTGAAAAGCTGAACTTGGAGCACCGCGCTCTCCTCCTGCCCAGTGAGCTCTGGCTCTAGGGGGTGTCCCGACACCGCCGCCCGCGGCCTGGCCACCACCGCCCTGCCCGGCAGGAGGCCGCGTGCAGCCGAGGTGGGTGCGCTCCGCACGGAGCAACGCCTCGTGTGCCCGTTGGGTGGAGAGCTCAGGATCAGGAGACGCCAGTGGTGCCAGGCGGGCCCCTTCAGTGTCCTGTGTGTCCAGTGTCCTGTTGACACACTTTTTTTTTGTAGCGGAGCTACAACTGGTCTGCACTGTGCGTGAGAAGTGGCTCTGAGGTGTGCAAATTACGACTCAAAACTACAGGAGCATTAGCAGCAGCCTGGGGCAGAGCTGCTGGGGCACGAAGGCTCCGGGCAGAGCACGGCGTGCCCCGTGCCAGGGCCACACGGGGGCTCCCCGTGTCCCCCCGGAGTGTGGGGCCTTTCTAGGCGTTTTGTCCCGTTTCTAGGTGTTGTGTCCCGTTTCTGGGCGTTTTGTCCCGTTTCTAGGCGTTTTGTCCCGTTTCTAGGCGTTTTGTCCCGTTTCTAGGCGTTGTGTCCCGTTTCTGGGCGTTTTGTTCCGTTTCTAGGCATTGTGTC
>CM021771.1:38797348-38861977 GCA_011076525.1 Nettapus auritus | reverse complement strand
GGCCTAGGCCGCGGCTCGGTGCGGCGGCTGCCCGCTGTCACCCGCCGAGCGGCCGCCCTGCAGGCGCCTTGCGAGCGCCCTCCCGGCCCCGCCGGGCACGGCCCGCGTCGCCTGCTCCTGCCTCGGGTCCGAGGCGAGCCCCGCGGCCCGCTCCGTGCCGCCGTGCCCGAGCCCCCTCCGCTTCGGCCCCTGCCGGGCAGCTGCTGCGCTGCGGTGGGGCCGTGCTGTAACGGAGCGGCCGGAGGGGGGGAGCTGCTCGCTGCTGGCAGCTTCAATTCCCGCAGCACGTCCCGCAGTTGCCCCTCGGAAAGGGAAGTCCTGCCGGCCTGCTGCGGAGGAGGTTTCCAGAGCCCTCCTCCCCGTCTCCCGCTGACTGTTGCTGTACGGCAGCTGTTGCCAGCTCCTTCTCTCCTGACTTATTCTGTGTGTCTGCGAGGGAGCTGGAGGCGTTCTGGTTGCGGAGCTGTTGGGGTCGGTACCTAACGCGTGTGCGATGTGGAGAGCGCCACGGCTGCGTGTCTTAGGGCAGCGCTGGGGGAGGCGCCCCTGGAGCCCGCACAAGTTGAGCCTCACCCTGCGAGGGCCCGGCTCCTGGAGCCGTTTTGGCAGCGATGTCTCGGAGCTGGCTGTTTGACGCTCTGAGACACGAGATCCCTTTCTGTGCCTTAGTAGCAGGATATTTGATACTCCGATGACTGTTTACGCTCCTCTCTGTTATGTGCTGGTTGCGTTTTTTTCTGAGGCGGTCTGTTAACGCTGACCTCTAGCTCCGTTCAGAAAGATCTTTCCGCAGGAGAGCGAATGTGTTGAGAGCCGAGGTGAAAGGGAAGGGCTAAATATAACCATTTCCTGCCCAACTTGTCTATTTTTACGGCTAGCCCTCCCATGAAGGTTTGTCCCCCCGGTGTACAGAGCCGGTTCTTTCCCCCTCTCGCTCCTGCCGGCGGTCCGAGTGCAGGTGTGAGGGAACCCCAAGGGAACCCAGGGGCTGGAGGGAAGGCAGGCGGCGCTGGGCTGCCCGCCCGCTGCGTCCGGCCAGGGGAGGCCGGAGCCGGGAGCCTCGCCTTGCGTCACCTGCCCAAAGCTGCCAGACGCAGCATCAGCACACACATCAAACAGCTCGCTTGGGAGGGGTGCAAATGAGCCTGGGAGAGGGAGAAAAACGGTTCAACCGCCCCGCTCAGCCCCTGCGCCGCCCTCGCCTCGCTCCTTCACCGCCGTGGGCTTCTTGGGAGGGTAAAGCGGCGGCGGGCAGCTCCCGGGGCAGGAGGACGGAGGCAGGGAGGCAGTGCCGGCGTGGCGGGTGTATTTTCTGGTTGCCAGCTGGTGCTCTGAAGCAATGCTTAAATATACAGCGAAAGTCTGATGCTAAAATAGGAGCTAGGGACAGCCGTCCTAAAATAGCTAGGGCCCCTTTCAACCGCCTCACCCCTGCCAAAGGGGGGAAAAAGGTATTTGAATTTGTTCCCGTTCTTAGGTATTTGAACTCTCAGAAGAGGATCCCAGCAGCTGCTCCTCTGTCTTTTATCTCTTGTGTGCACAAATGGGTTAAACGCTTAGCTGTGTACGCGCAGGGCACTGGGCTATGAAGGTGCCAGCGGTGGTGTTGAACGTGGTGTCTCGGAGCGATAATTGCTCGCTTCCAGCCTCTGTGTGAGAAGCCAGAGATCCCCCGGGATCTGTTGTGGCTTGGTGGGGGTGTGCGAGTGTGTTCAGCTTGTTTGCTTCGGGACCGGGGGTAGGCGAGACTGGGACAGTTGAAGAGCACGTTAGTTACAGCACTAGCTGACACTGTCTAAACACGCAGCTTTTAAATCCTGCTCTGAGCAGGTCCTTAATGTGTCTGAACCAAGTGTCATTTAGATGTTTTACATAACTATGTATCTGTGAGGCGAGGAGTGACGGCTTTCCTAGTGTTGGAAACCTGAATTCACAGAAGTTCAAGGTGTTTTTTTTGAGATCATCAATTTAGAAAGTGCCGCTGACTGCAAGATGTGTGGAATTTAATGGAGGTGCTTTCAAGGAACTCCTTTTTTCTGCTCTTCGGCTACGTTTGGAGCCAAAACACAGTTTTAGAGTAATGAGCTCAAAAGTAGGTGAGGACTGCAGGTGAATGGCAGGGCAGCCGTGATGAAAGCTTTCTTTGCCAGGCTGGGGTTCGAGTAAGTGTGTGACCCTGCTGGGCGGCCCCGTCCTCAGGATGTGGCCCCGTCGCCCGGGGGCCTGCAGTTGGTGTCCAGAGGTTTCTGTCTCGCCGAGATTTGCGTTTGTAAGTCCTGACGTTCAGTAGGTGCTCTCAAAGCCTTTCTTGAATAACAAGGTCTTTGGTGAGCCACGGTAAGAGGCCAGGTTCATCGGTGCTGCTGTATGCTCGTTCCGTGGGGTGCTAACCGCTCTCTGGGGGCAGCGCGGTGCTACCGGTGAGGTGGGAGAAGGAGCAGTGCGCTGCAGAAGCCTGGTGGTGTGCTTCCTTGGATGCTGACTTCCCCCTGGAAGGCCAGAACTGACCTTGTGATTCATCTGCTGGTGAACAGTCAACATCAGGTGCCGCATCACCGTCTCAGGCAGTTATTATGCGATGCCTCCTGTAAGCAGGGCTCCTTTGATCTGCTCTTTCATTTCGTGCTGAATTCGTCCTGCCCGTCGGAGCTCCACCTCGCCGAGCCGCTGCTGGCCGCGAACGTCGCTCCGTGGGCTGGCGAGAGCCGCCCGGTTCCGACGGGGACGCGCTGTGTGTTCCTGGGGCCTGGGGTCAGCCTGCCGCCCCTCTGAATCGCCCCTACGGCCCCGGGACCAGCGCCGCTCATGCGGTGGCTGTGCCCCCTTCTTGTCGAGGGCAAAGCTGCCGCGGCTCCCTGGGCTCGCAGGGCAACTCCGTGGGTTCTGGTGGGGCTGCTCGGCTTCGCTCTGCAGACCTGTGAGATGGGCTAGCTGCAGTGTGCCCAGGTACACCGACCTCTGCCGAGGAGATGTCGGGAAGGAAATCCTGCAGAGATCTTCTGTGACCGCGATGCGAGCGCACGGAGGTGATGGCTGTACGTTATTCCTCGCGGCGCTGGAGCTGGGGAACATCACGCGTAGGCACCAGGCAGCGGTTCTGAAACGCCTGCGGTGCCTGTGTGAGGGGGGGCGGTTGCTGTGGGGCGCTGCGGAGGGTTTGCTCGTTTCCAGAAGGAATTGGGTATCTTGGTGGGCCTGCGGGCGCACCGCTGAACGCGGTGCTCGGGGTGCGGTTTCAGGCTGGGGAATTTCTCTCTGAAGCGTGGGGCAGCGTCTCGGAGATGGTGCCGCCGCCCTGGGCTTCGCGCCCTGCCTACCTGGAGCGCTCTTTCAGCGTGCTGGGGCCAGAGCTCCCTCGGCTGGCACGGGCAGCAGGCCTGGCGGGGCGGCCGCAGCTGGCTGCGCTCAGCGGAGGTCAGGCTGCTTAGAACAAGAAGCTGCAAACCTCGCCTCTGCTAATAAGCTGCGGAAGGGAGTCCAACCAACACCTCTTCTAATTGCGGGTCTGCTGTCTGCCTGGCGCGCATCCTGTAACAGTAGGAGCAGGTTGGCAGCCTTTGGCTGGGCGGATAGCCGGGAGGCTAGAAGTGGCTTCCTTTTGAAGTCCTGCAAGCTGCTGATGGCTGCTTTCATGAATGTGTGTGCCTCAGCAGGCCCCCCGAGCCCTGGGCTCCGAATGGCCCGGGGTTCCTGGCGGAGCCGTCGGCGCTGTGGTTGCACAAGCCTTTTTGCTGGGCGAGTAAGCCGTCCGGCTCGCCGCTCCCCGCGCCTTCGGTCTCCTTCTGCGCCACGTGGTGGACTGGATGGGGCGTTGGTTTGGTAAAACTGCGTCTCTGTGCCGGCGTAGCTCCAGCTGGGCTCAGGCTGGCTCGCGTGCTGGGGCTGCGGAGGGGTCGCTGGCGGTGTGCGCGGTCGGGGCCAGGACCGCCCGCCAGCTCCGTGTGCAGCCCGCTGCCGGTCAGCGCTGCCTTGGGCCCGCAGAGCTCGGCGAGGGGAGCAGGCGGGGGGAGCAGCTGTAGGGCCAAACAACGCGTGTCCGTGTCGGTCTGAAACAGCCCGCGCTGTTAGGGCTGCCCCTGCGACAAAGCTGTCTCCTGCGTTTGTGTGGGTGGGCTGGGACAACTCAGTCATTTTAGGGCGGAATCTTAGAAGAGAAAATAAAATGAAAAGATAATGGTTCGGTTTAAGAGTAAGTCGTATCGCGTTGCGTTGAAGGGAAGGAGGATGGTGTTTGCGGGTGGTTGTTGTAAGAGTCGTGTCCAGGTTGGGTGTGGAGGCTCTTGACCCGGCTAGGCGTGACGTTCTCGGTGCTGCTGGTGCCTGTTCGGAGCTGCTCCTTCCCCATGCGTGTTGAAGCCGGAGCTCGGTGCCGCGGCCTGCTGACACGCCGGCTTTTGGTGGCAAGGACTGGACAGATGGTGGGCTGTGGTGTGGCCGTGCGTGGTGTGGCTGTCCATCTCGGGCTGTAACGCCTCACGCCCCATTTCCTGGGGTCAGGGGAAAAGACTTACAAACTGCGGAGCACTGCTCTGGGTATTAAATCAGCTAAATCATATCTACCTAAGAGTGGAATTGAGATCACACTTTAAAAAGCTATTTTAACTTTTTTTTTAATGGTGGCTCAAGTTAAGTGATTAAGAAAAGTAGATGTACTGGTAGCTCATGGAAACAGTGCCGACGCTTGGTCTCTTGTTAAAAGCAAAAAAGGAGGGACGCGCTCTTCACAGATGTGGTTACAACAGAAGAATACGGTAAATGGCTGGAAAACAGTCCGAAACTTTGTTCCAGGTGTTCATTCTTAATTACTGGACACTGATCTAAGTCATTGTTGTTCTGATGACCGGTGTTTTTGGCCCGAATGGCAGAAGCGAGCCGAGGACACGAGGGGCGCTTTGTGGCGCTCGAGCGGTCGCCGCACAGGAAGGGACACGCGCCACCCCGCGTCCCCGGGGACCAGGCTGCCGAGGAGCCGGCTGAGCAGCCCGGCCAGGCACGGCTGGCATCTTCCAGACGTCGTGGCTGGTCTCTCCGTGTCTGTTCTCGTGGCTGCTGCCAGGACCGCGTGCTCTTTAAGGCTCCTTCCACGCCTCCTTGGCTTTGCTTCGCTATCTCTTTTAACCTCAAATTAGTTGATTGTCAATTAAGCCTTTGCCAATGTGCCAGAAATGCCACGTAGACGCTTTTGCGTGTGTTTGTGGACCCGCGTGTTTGCATCAGCCTTTAGCGGAGAATACCCTAAACGAGTGACTTGTTCCGGCTTGCCGACGCAGTGAGGTGTTTTCAGCCGTTGAGGAGGCACCTCGCGCACACGGAAGGCTCACGTCCTTACCTCTGGAGCAGACCTCGCGCTAATGGCTCTGCGAAACCTGTTCTCAAATCTGAAGCTGTTCAGACCTTTCCCCCGTGCGTGTTCCTCATCTCTCACGCACAATATTTCGAGGAATGAGTGCAGCGATACGACTAGTTTTAAATATGGGAATAAACTTAAGCTCCATTAAAATACATTCGTTTGAAAGAAACGTGGTGTTCCCTCGCCATGTGCAAAAGTGGCTTTTTTATGGGTGGGGAGAGCCTTCACCTTAGTTAAGGTTCTGCTCCTGGATGTTGTGTATACACCGAATGTTTGTGGGACTCATGTAAACGATGCCCATGACTTTGAGGGAGTGTTGCTTCCCCGTGAGGACGGGCGAAGCGGCGTGCCTTCACGAGCCGAGCGCCCAAACCCACTTCTAGAAGCGGTTTTCTTACGCGGTTCCTGGAGCCTCTAGTGAGAAACTGGCGCGTGAGCCCGCAGTGCTCTGTGCCTCCTCCAGCAAAGGATCCGCTGGGACTGAAGCCGGCTTTGGCTCTGGTCTGGGGGTTTGTGAGGCCGTGACGTGTAGGCCTGTTGGGGTAAGGTCGGTTCGGCTCCCCGTGCAGGTGCTCTTTATTCTAAAAAACACTGACTCGCATGTAAACGAGAGTATTAAAGGCCACGAAATGCTGGTATTGGAATAGTTTTGGCTTAGCTTTAAAACAGGTATCTGCGGATACGGAGCTCTGGGGAGCGGAGTAAAGCGAGTGGAAGCAGGGTACTGAGGCCGTTCGGCGAGGCTGCGTTCGCAGAGCCACAGCCCTCGGCACCGCGGCAGATCGAGACAGAAGGGAGCGGTCTGAGGACTTGATGTTTTGAGAAGCAGGTGTAATTCAGAGGCCGCTGTTCCCCTGCCCCGAGCCCTTCCGTAGCCCCTTCTGCTCGGCAGCAGTAGGTCTGGACGCCTTTGAGTAGGAATGTCGTGTGGTTCGGGGTGGGTGCTGAAGGCTTTTTTCCCTTGATGGTGCCGAGCTGAGAGCTCCTTCCCTGAAGAGCACCCTTAGTGCTCTCGTTGCTCCTTTATGAAAGTCTCTTAACAAATGGACTTCTTTGTAGGAAGCCTCCTGCAGCAGGATCTGGGGAGCCCTGCAAGAACATGGGGCAGAGGACCGCGGGATGTGGGCAGCTGCCTGTGTGAGAAGGGGTCAGGAGTCAGCCCGGCACTTGGCGAGCCAACGCAGGCCGCTTTCGTTGGGTCTTCAGCCCCAAATTCGGAAGCCTGGGAGCTGGAAGCAGCCCTAGCCCCGTGGTTGCAGGGCTTATGGGGTGAAGAACCCTCGTGCCGGGAGCAGAGGTCTCTCCTTGCCAGGCCTTTAGAGGTGAGAGTTTTGGGGGAACTGAGCTGGAATTTGAGCCTTTTCACGGCTGTAAACGCCTGGTGGAGTTGTGGTGAAAAGGACGTCCGAGCAGGGCTGGTGGGGCCGTGTGTAACCAGGACAGGGTGACCGGCAAAGGGCCAGGCGTGGCTGGGCACCCTTCACAAGGTGAGGCTGGCTGTCAGCTGCGGTTTGGTGCGATGCAGCTCTGTGCACACGTATGTTGTGTTCTGTGGACACGGGTAAAACAATAGCTGAGGACACTTCTAGAGGCTGCAGGTGGCGTTTCTCAGCTTGTTTGCCTCGGTTCCTGTGTGTGCCCGCCGGTCGGAGCTGCAGTGCCGTGTTGTGTTTGTAAACGCTGGTGTGTGAGCACGCTGCGTACTGAACACGTGCCTCCTAGCCTTAGCTCTCGAAGGCGCTTTGAGAGCGGTTTCCCTAGAACTCCCCTTCTGAAGGAGGTGCCTTCTTATAACCAGAGCCTAGACTCGGCTCATTTCTGTTTTGTTTGGGCTTAGCTTTACGCTGGGAGTTCTCATTCTTTGTGCTGTGCTCCAGGCTCTGCAGGAGGACGTGGGCACCTCTGAGTGGTTTGTGTGCGCTGCTCTGGCGCTGCGGAAACGTCCAAGGAGGGATGTACCAAGTTCAGTTCACAAAGGCATGTTAATCCAAAAATGGGCTTCAAGCAAGCCAGAGATGTCCGATTTAATGCTCTCAATTTACCGATCACAACCGGGTAACAAGGTGTCTATTAAATGTATTAATTGACAAGTTGCTGCAGCTCCTAGTTCTTACCCAAATTGCTCCTAGGGTTACGGCACATTATGCAATTATCTTTTGTTCAAAGAACTGAAGAAAAAAGTAAGTCCTCCTTTGGTTAATGGTTATTGTTCAGGAGGGCTATGGCAGCTGCTGTGTCAATAAGCAAGCCCACGGCAAGGGGAAGAGCTGGGGATTGTGTAGCTAACCGGGATTTGTGGCTTTTCCTTCGTCATACAGGTAGGACGGACGTTGTTACCTAGTACTCCATCAGTTTCTGGGCTGTGCAGTGAGGTGTACGCGGGGCAGTACAAAGCAGACCTGGTACAGCTGTGACTGGGGCTGCTCTTTGTGAGCTGCTCTTCGGGTCCTGCTCCCTCCCGTGCCGTGTGCCTGCTTTGCAACGTGCTCGTGCTTTTTTGCTGCCTCTTGCCCCGTGCGCTTGAGTCCCTTTTGCTCGAGCTGTTGGTTGGGGCGAGCACCTCTGGGGCTGCCCATGCCCATCACTGCCACCAGCACAGCTTGCTCTCAGTGACAGGGAAAAGTCCTGCTCTTACCTTCTGTCCCCTCTTGTTAGTAACAGGACTCTTCTGCATGGGAAGTGGCCTTTAATGTCTGTGTTTAGTTACTGCTATCGATATGTTCGCTTACGTTGAACAATAATTAACCTTTTGGCAGAGAAGAACAAAATATAAGTGGAAAACCAGATGTGAAATCAACTATTGAAGCTGTGACTTGGTAACTTAAATCAGTTCAAGCACTTTGGGGTTGAACAGTGATCAAACCCCGAAATGAACAGCCTGTCTCAGCAGGCATTGCCTGCTATTGGGGAAATTCTAGAACAGTGAGTAAAATTCCAAACAGTGTTCTTTGACCTTGGGTTTTGCTTAGCTTTTCTTCAAATGGTGCTAGCGCAGTTACTCAGGCTGGTTCGTTGTGGATTGCTGTAGCTGCCTTTGTCCTGGTGGCAGCCCCAGGAACCCCCGTCCTGTGCACCCATCGCGGGTGCAGGGGTCTCTGTTCAGGTGAAGTGGCTGCTGCAAGGCGGGTTTATCCGGAGCTGAGGAGGGGGCTGGGGTTATGAAGTGCTGTGAAATAACGACTTGCTGGTATCTATGCATTTCTAAGAATGAGACTGAGTTTGAGGGAGGAGGTAGAGATGAAGTGGGATGAAGCCCTGGAGGAGGGAGGCAGTACCACGCGGCTTTACCAGCCTAGCAGGGAGCTTCTGTGAAGGCCTCGTGCGGAGAGCTGGAGCAGCCTGGGGAGGATGGAAATGCTCAGTGCCGTGCTGAAAATTCTGGGCAGCGCTGCTTGCTGGAGGCGGCTCGTGTAGACCGGCTGGATTTTCGGGTGGCCAGGGATTGTTTTTACCTGTGGAGCAGTACAGACCTGCAAAGATCCCTCGCTCGTACGAATCGCCCCTCCCCAGCGCTGCTAGTTTGGCAACCCAGCCGGTAGGAAGCTTACCAAAGCACTTTGAAGCCGTTTGATTTCTTCGCAGCCCTGCTGGGGGAGCCTCGGCGGTGCTGGCTTTGGTGGCCCGGGGCTGGCGGTGCTGCTGGTGCCCCGGGCGCTGCGGTGGCAGCCGGGTCTCTCGGGCAGCTTTTGCCCTGTGCCGTGCAGCTGGTGCCGGGGAGCCGAGGCTGTGCTGATGTGACTGTGGAGCTCGTGTTCCTGGGGCTTGTAAGGCAGTTCTTGCCTATGCTCTGTGGCTTGCGTGCGGGCCTAATGCGAGGTTGTCTGCCTCCAGTCGTTCGGGGATAAGGCAGCTGCTGGGCTTTAATGAGAGAAAACAAAGTGCAGAACTGAGATGTGTGGTTTAATCACCGCTTCAGAGGACAGCTGGAAGGGAATGCAGTTTCAGGTCCCTCTAAACAGCTGCAGGTAAGAAGTCATCCCTTATAAAGGGCTGTTATTTAAAGATCTCTTATTAAGAATTACGTTTCTTGCAGCGGTGTTTTTTAAGTCTCCAGACCAGCGTCAACCTGTGTCCAGCAACACTTGCCTTCGTCAGAACCCAGATGCTGTGTTGTTAAACACGTGGGGTCATAGCTGGAGATCACAACTGACGGGCACCTGGGCTGCGCTCTTCAGAAGGCGATAAGGAAAAAAACAAAGGGTGTTGAACAGAGGGTGGTTGGATTGTGCATTGCATTCGGTTATAAAAGCTATTTTAACCCCACTAAAAAAGCGTGAGGGTGGAGGAGGAAGCCGGCTGTCTCTCCCTCACCTTCTGCTGAAGTGCCCTGAATGAGATGCACCCAGGCCCAAGCTGCTGTTACACAGCTGGAGGAGTACACGTTTCAGGCACCGGTTGGTGTTACCTCCCTTAACTTCTTGCTTGGACGTTAACACAAATTCAGTCTAAACCTTGTGTAAGCAAGCTGAAAATCATCTGCTGTGTTGGATATGTGAGTTCAAGTAGTGTGGAAGGTAGCCGAAAGAGGTGACCAAAAGGAGTGTCTGTGCATTGGAAGGCAAATGGAAAGGTAGGGATAGGGGAGTTTCCAGAAAATGGGGTGAAAATGATCCCTTTGAGAGCCTTGAAGTGAGTGAGAATGATCATGGTGACAAAACATGGAATAAGAAGAGAAATCAAAGCGCTTTTTCTTAGTTAGATGATGCATGCCATGTCCTTTTTGTAGCCATCTGAGTTTTGATTTAATGTCCTGCTGTAAACTAGGTGTTAACAAAATGCTGCAATGTTCTTTTTGTTCAGGAAAATTCTAGGCAGAGTGGTTTTATTTGATTGTGTAAATGGTTATTCATGGAAAACAAATCCGACTGACAAATAACTTGATGCTGTCGTGGTTTGTGAGTTTCAAACTCAACTAGCCATGGTCTTGATTATTTTTCTTCTGGGATTCCGAGAAATATTACTTGATCTTTTCTGAAAAACGCTGGCAGGACAAAAAAGTCCCATCAGAGAACAGCAGGATGTGCTAGAGCTTCGACCAAATGAGAGCAGTCTTACCCATGTCCGTGGCAAATGCTGGAGTGCCTGTGCTACAAACGGGCAGGGATGACTGCTCTTATGAGCTCAAACTGTCAATTTAATGTTGTTCAGGAAATTCTGGGAGTTATGGAGGTGTTTTAGTAATTTCAGTGTTTATTCATACAGTGGATGCAGATGGCTGATGTTTGAGCGATGGCAGATGTGCACGCTCGGCCCTAGCTGGCCTGTTGTGCTCAGCGTGTAGCTGTGCGTGGACGTGGGTGGTGCTGGGGCTCCCCAGTTACCCGTGTTACCCCGTCCTCCCTTCGAAGGAGAAGACGGCTGCGGAGTCAGTGGGTGCCCCGGGACGGCCGGCAGCTGCTGTAAAGCACAGGTCTGTTAACACTTCAGGAATTGGTACGGGTTGCATAGAGGTTGGTTGTTTTTTTGTGGGCGTTCGGTAGCAAATCGGCATTTGACTGCGTGCTGTTGCCGCTTCCCGAAGCGGACTGAAGTTGGCAGGAGATGTCTGTCTGGAGCTGATCTCGTTGCTGCGAGATTCTGCTAAGATGGCTGTACGGTGCAGTGGCCAGCGCTCCGTCCTTCCCCTTGCCGGGCGGAATCCATCACGGCGCTATCAGCTGGGAGCTATTTTAATTGGTTTCCACCCGGCACTACGTTAAAACTCCGCTGGATGTAGAAATTCCCAGCCTATATTGTGTTTGTTCCTGAAGCCGCATACCTCGGCCCGCTTTGGCGGTTCGCATTCACTTAATGCGATGGTCAGCTGAAAAAATAGGGGATTTGGCAGCGCCTCGGCAGCACGGCAGCTTCCCGCGGCCGCTCCTCGGGGAGGCCTGCCGCATGGAGACGAGCGGGGGCTGCTGAGCGGGGAGGGGAGAGGAGGACGCGCAGCCCTGACCCCCGCTGGTGGGGCCGGGCTCCGGGGTCCCTCCGGGGTCCCTCCGGGGTCCCCCCGTCAGCACGGTGCCGCTGGGGCTCGGGGGAGCGCTGTGCCCCCATGGCCTGCTGCAGGGAGCCCAGCCCGCCTGGTTAGAGAGTAACCAGCAGCCGCGGCTTCTGTTAATTAACTACCGAGAGTTAAATAATGTTGTTGGAAAAACTAGTCTGTGTGTGTTTGGCACGTCTTCCTCCAGAAAAGGCCGGTGCTAGTTGGTACATGCTTGACTCCGTGCGTGTCTGCGGCCTGGCCTTCTGCTTTTTCTCTGTATTGATTTTCACGATCCGTCGAGTGTGATCTAAGCAGACAGCGCACCGTACCAGCAGCTGTCTCCAGTGTCACTTAAGTGGGACGTACATGTATGCTGCGATGGCGCCAGTACTTTTTCCATTACTTTATCAAGTAACACACACCAGTAGCGTTCCTTTGTTTAATTTCCTTCTCTAGGTCGCTGGTATGTCACCTTTCTTTTGTTAAAGAGCCATGGTAAATTCTTACTCTAAACTTTCGTATCGGTTTTGTTCCTGTTATTTTTCTGATAATCCTTTTTGAGGTTATTTTGAAGTGGAAAAGGTTTTACATTGTGCTGTCCGTGTGAGGGACGTTTTCTTTCCTCCCAGCAGGGCTGTTTTGGAAGGTAATGTGGGAAACTTGGATAAAAGCAGAAACATGTAATGCTCTGGAAACTGACGTGTAGGTTTTTCCAGTTTTAATCTGTCTCCTTTGTAGGGCAGGCTGAAGTTCCAGATGTTGTTTTGGCTTGGAGATAGTGAATGGAGGGAAAAAAAATAGGCATTCTTAATGTTAACAGAGTCAGACTGGCTGGTTCTGTACTGACAGGAAAATGGAGAGATAAAAACTCCATTAATGGTGCATGCACCGCCTGAGTAGCCAATAAAACAATGCCGTCTTCACTGAAATAAGTCCCAGATTGGCAGAGATCAGTGCCAACTGTGAGAGGAGACAGCTGCAGAGACCGGAGTATTAAAGGAAAACTAAACATTAACTTGCTTGGGTAGCAGTGGGGTTTGTTAGGGTGTGCAGCTCTTCCTATTTTTCCCCAGTTATCAGTTCATTCTCGGTGCCCTTCTCCCCTGCCTGCCCGCCTCCTGCAGCGAGGTGGTGAGCCGGGTGCGGGAGGCTGGGGTGACGCCACCGCGGTAAATCCCGACTTGGCATGGGTTTTGGGGGCGCGTGGTCTCATGGCCCTCGTGGCATCCGTCCCGTCTTGGGGCACCCGTGTGGTTTCGGAAGCACTCTGACGTGCTTTGGGCCTGCGTGCGCTGGGCTCCTCCGGGGCCACGAGGGTGCCGG
Source organism: Nettapus auritus (assembly GCA_011076525.1). Classification (NCBI taxonomy): domain Eukaryota; kingdom Metazoa; phylum Chordata; class Aves; order Anseriformes; family Anatidae; genus Nettapus; species Nettapus auritus. The sequence goes on along the minus strand of CM021771.1, from coordinate 38,849,336 downwards.
CTGCGGGCCGTGCAGCTCCCAGGCACCAGGCTGGAGCACGGCTGCTGAGAAGCTGGGTACGGAGGGTGGCCAGGATGGCAGCCCCTGTGCGGGCCTGCACACTGCGCCGGCTTTCCGTGCGTTAGCGTGAGCGCATCGACGTGCGTCCCGTCTCTTCCTGACCCTCTCCTCCCGTCGTGCTTATGTTGAAAATGTATGAGCGGTTTGTTCTCAAAATGACTGCTCCAGTTCTGCTAATTTCTTCCTTTGGAAAAAAAAAATAGTAATACAAATCCGTTGCTGAGACTAGAAAATAGAAGTTTCTGGTCGGGGCAGCTTCTTGTTGTCTGCCCCTTCAGGTGTGGTTCAGATGCCCTTCAGTCTTCTGCCTCGCTGAGCACCCTAAGAGTGCCTGGGTGCCTTAAGCTGTTCAGTACCACGGAGCTGAAGTTGCTCGTGCTGACGCTGACTCACTGAAGTTACGGCGGCGTCTGAAGTCATGTCTGTGTTTGCCACTCGTCCACGTCACTTCGCCTACTTTGCTGAGACAGGGGCTTGTTTTTGTGCGCTGGTGGGTGTGGAGGGAACTGGTGCGTGTCGGTGTAAGCCTTACAGACGTGTGTGCAGTCATGGCTGGATGCGTGCATTAACGCAGGCTAGGATTGTCATCAGTTGGCCCGTTTTGCCTTGGTTTTGCCCCAGAAGTAGGAGTCTGTGCCTGGAGCCGGTTAGCAGAGTGGCTGTGGCTGCAAGCGCTGCCTGGGCCACGGGAGCTCAATCCTCGGAAACCCTGCAGGAGTGGGATGCAGGAATTGCTTCAGAACAAGCAGGCTGTTGCGAATGCTTGCAGGAGATGTGGAAGATGCGGAAGGACTGCCTGGGCCTAGGAGGCTCCGCTCCTACCTTTGTGCGGCTCCGCATTCCTCCGCTCGGCTGCCCGGAGGCAGCGGTGGGGTGTCTCGCTCATGTGGTTCGTGATTCAAGCCAAGCCCAGATGTTTTCGTGCCCGGTCTGGCCTACTTTCTGAGAATAGCTTCAGATCCCTCAGTCCATTTTGTTGTGGTTTCCTTAGCGTCTAGTCCAGCTCAGTGGGATGGTTCCTGGCGTAAGTGCACGCTCACAGGCAGGCATGGCAGCGGCGCTTCACCTCCGCAGCCGTGTTCCTGCAGAGCTCTCGGAACTAGCTGCTGGGAACCTGAGACTTTCCTGCTTTTTCTTTGAGCGGGAAGCTTTGCAGTGTGAAACTTGGCCTGTTTTATGGCCAGGAGATAGGTGAAAAGTGGCTGGGTTCCCGTGGAGGTAGGGCTGGCCTTGCTGAAGATTGACTTGACCCATCCTTTGCGTTTCCGCAGACCTAAGGAGATGGAAACCTGCTGACACTGACTGTTGGACGTCTTCATCGATCTTACCGGCTGCACTGAGGGGTTGATGGAGTAACTATCCAGGGCATCCAAAATCTCATTCATTGTAGCTTTGGAAATGCTGTTTTTATGGGAGCAGTTTGCTTGGAAGTTTTTCTGGGTGCAGTATGTTCACTCCTGTAACTCCTGTACTCTCATCTCTGAGAACAGTGGGTCTATGCCGAATTCTTCTTGACACTGGGAAAAAACGGTCTGTGGTCACCCTGTGTGTGACAGATGCTTCTCTTGTATTGGATTCAGAATGGTCTCAATCCATCGCGTCGCATTTAGTGAGCTGAGCTCTCGACTCAGAGCAGACGTGGGCACTTCCTCTGTGAAGCAGTGGTGAAGGCTCTCCCCGACTTGCCTTCGGTCCGTTACCGTGATCACGGACGGACCCTCTGTGTTGAGACTTTGAGGGAATTGCCAGTGGATGCATGTTACAGGCTCGCTTGGATCAAGAGCGCAGCTTAGTTTGTGTGTGAGCACAGACGAGTGACTTCTTGATGGTCTTTCATTCACAAGGCCAAAGCTGCTTGCCTGTGAAGAGAAATTTAGCTCGCGTTTTACTCCAGACTTGCAGTTTGCAGCCATAAGTATGTGCAAGGTCAGTCCCAGTAATTAGCTGGTGAATAGTAATTTGATTGATTACTTCTGGCATCTCTTAACAGCAATTAAAGTCTGAGTAAATGTACGGAACAGTGTTCTGAAAATACACAAGTACAGTCAGGTTTGGCAAGGCCCTGTGGGGTGCTTATAGCTAAACAGTTGAAAAGGGAGGACGTTGCCCAGAGCTGCGGTAAGGAGAGGCAGAACTGCAGGGATTTAGAGCCAACCTGTTGTAGGGAGCAGTGACGCCGTGCCCGGCTGTCGGACTGAGGGCTGTGTGCTGTGGCAATGATGAATGTCTGGGGCTGTGAAAAGATAATTCCTTTTACTGGGAGGAACAGGGATGTTTGCCTGTAAGATCAAAAAGAGTGTGGCTAAAATGGTAATTAAGGAATGTCAGGAGATAGTAATTGGGAAAGAAGAAAAGGTCTGGGCTGGAGAACAACTCGGGCTCTTTGGGCATACCGGTCTGGACGGTAGCTGGGTCAGTGCTTGTAGGCAAGGCACAGGTGAGACTTGAGCAGAGAGGGAGGTTGGTGGAGGTGGCAGGGCCTCGTGGAACCTTGGGTGAGAAAGGAGGACGGCTCCCAGGGTGCGATGAGGCAGCAGGAGCAGAGCGAGATGGAGCCCTTCAGAGCTAAGGGTAGGGCTGTGGTGTGAACATCAGCAGTAAAATCATCAGTGGCCAGGCTAGTGTCACTGCTCGGGGCGGGACGGGGATCGCCTTGGAGGGTTCTGAGATGGGGAGAATAAAGCTGTTTGCTACGAGTTCCTTGAACTCATCTGTGAGTTGGTTCATCGGGAAGCGATGGCCGAGCCCCAGCGTCACGTTTCTAGATGTAATGAAGATTTAATCTAGATGTACGCCCCTGTGGTGTTGTCCTGCTTGTACGGCGCCCCGGCAGCAGCAGAGTTCTGGGGCAGAAGCTCAGGTGGTCTTTGGGCTGGTGCACGTCCCGGGTATGGCTCTGCTTTGAGGCAGGAGGACGGACCACCGTGTGCAGTGCAATCTGCTCTGTTCTGTGTGCTGGAGAACAGAAGAAAACGGCTCTGGCCTGTCCAAACAGGCACGGCCAAATTGTAGAACAATATTGCTGAAACTCCGTGGTGCTGTAATATAATCTCTGAAGAATTCTGCTTTCTCATGTAGCAGGGTGTTTCCTCCTTTCTGGACTGCTAATTACATTCAGCTTTTTGGACTCCAGAGGTAATAGTTAATGAACGAATCTGATGAAACAAAAGGCTGCTCAGCGACACGTGCCTATGGAACTTCTGTTCTCAGTCTGATTGCTCTAAAAATATTTTCTTAATATGTGTCTGGCTTCCTTTGGCTCGCTGATACCTTGGCGTAGTTGAGCGTTAAAGTGTGTGCAAAACAGCCACCTGACGTTTCCACGTTCCGTAGCCTTCCCTGCTCGGGGCAGCCCGTTGCTCCTGAAGAGCCGCCGCGGGGTCCGTCGGGGCGCCCGGGCGTGAAGCTCGCTGCCCGCAGCCCTGCCCTGCTCCGAGCCCCGCTGTCGGTGCCCTGCTCACCTGCTGCTTTTTATGGGTTGGGTGGCTTCACGCTGGTGAGCAGCTCTGGGTCTAGCTGCGGTTATTCTGCCGGAGCAATTAAATGGATTTAAAAAAATCCGTTTTTCATCTGAACTGTATCAGAACACCCGGAGTTTCGTTCTGGTTAGGGTGCTTGGGCTGAGGGTCAGTAGCGTTCTTGTGTTGACGTTGCAGATGACGTGAAGGTAGCCGTGGAGGTTCAGGTCTGTCCGGCTGGGTTATCGGTGTCGGGTGAGGTCCTTACTGGGGGTGGAACACCGAAATAGATAAGGGGTCACCCAGTGACCACAGCGCGAGCGCTCCGGTGCATTCCTTGAATTCCCGTACTTGGTGTTTGGCTCTCGAGTGATCCGGCCTGATAACATCAGAGGCTGAAAATAAAAGGCATTTGCACCTTTTAAAGTCCCTGCATATGTGGAAACAGAACTAGCCCGCAGTGAGACACCGCTTCATGCATCTGGCGGATTCAGACTGCATTTTCTTCTGGCTGGGCTTGCCAGAGTGAGAGGCGATCGTTAAATGCTGCTCACGTTATATAATCAGGCCCTAGCTACTACACCAAAATAAACCAAAACATGGTAACAGCCCAAGACTAAGATGTGTATTTAAAACTCGGGGGTGGGAGGGAGGAAAACAAATAAAACTGCTGTGACTCTGGGGGGGAAGGACTCTTCTTGCTGCGTCCAGGGCTAAGTCCAGAAATGTTTTACGTTGGCTGAAGTGTCCAGAAAGAAACTTTCGATAGGCAGTCTGATAATATTAAAAATTAATAAAAGGACTTTAAAAGTCCTGCTCTTACTTTAATAGTTGTTGATTTTTATCTATGCTGCAACTTGAACATTCTTTTTTTTTTTTTTTGGTGGGATTATAACAGTTCTCTGGAAGGGTGAGAACACAGGGCTGTGTCTGCAGTCTGCGCTCACGTCTGGGGCTCCCTGGCCCAGGTGCAGCGCCCCGAAGTTGGCCTTGTTGAACCTCCTCGGGTTCCCGCGGGCCCCTTCTGCAGCCGGCCTGGGTCCCGCTGGGTGCCTGTCTGCACCGGCTGGGCTGGGGTGAGCAGGAGAGCAGCCGGCAGGGCTTTGAATCGGAGGTAGCTGGGCGGTGAAAGGAAGGCGAAAGTGAACGAGGGGCAGGAACTTCAGCCTAAAAGCACAAAACAAACAGCCCTGGAGTGATTTCTGAGGGCCTTTATTCGGCAGATTGTTATCTTTGCTCAAAGTCGGTTTTGTTCGGAGAGCCGGGGAGTGGTCGTGGAGAGCTCCCTTCGGCCTCCTCTCGGGGACCGAGGAGCGTTTTCAGGGTGACTCCAGAGCAGCCTGCGGCCCCTTGCCACGGAGCTGTCTGCTCCCGCCTCGCGCTGGGGTCTGGGGGCAGGTCCTTGGCCGTGAGCTGCGTGGGGGGCCCGGGGGGACCGGGGGGCCCGGGCAGCCCACCCCGCGGCCTCGCAGTCAGGAGCGGAGGGCAGGAGCGCGGGCGGCAGCGGGCCGGGGCTGCAGGGCCGGACCTGGCTCCCCTGCCTTACGCTGGTCCCAGGCGGCTGTCAGACCGTGCCCTGCTCACCTTGTGCTGGAGCGCGTGCCCCTTCCGCGCGGATGTGAATTAAGCTTGGTGATTCTGCCCACGCCTCTTGTTTCTGTCGTCTGTCAAGGCAAACGCGCCCAGAACGGGACGTAAGATGTAATGAGATGTGAAAAACGAGATGTAAGCAGTGTTCGGCAGCGCACCCGAGATGCCTGCGCGCTGCGAGGGCGCATCTCTCCTGGGCTGTTGTCACGTGCTGCGTGGGTAAAGTCTCCGTTACAGAGCGTCGCCGGGGGGAAGCAGGCCAAGTCCCAAACGGGTCGACTTGGAGTAATCTAGAAGCGGGTGGCTGTCGGTGTGCATTTTTTTAAGGATATGGAAACAGTTTTTACATACAGCTTCTGATAACTCGTCGGTTGAAAGTACTTGTTTGGATCTCGTGCGCAGCTTTTGTGGATAAATCCTGGGTTTGTGTCCGGGGTGGAGAGAGTTGATTAAAGTTCTGTGCTGAGATCCAGCAGCAGATACTGGCTACTGGGAGAGATCGGTTCTGGTGGGAGGAGTACTGTTTGGTACCAAGATTTAAAGGCCGGTCTTCTTCTTTTGTGCCCAAGGTCCTGGCACAAATTAAGCTGCCAGATGTTAATGGAAATTGTTCGATTTGTGTGGGCATTTGGAATGCCTCACCCCAGAGAGCGGTGCCCAGGGTTGTCTGTAACTCTCCATTGTTTTTAACAGTGCAAACGTCCGTGAAAACTTCCCCGCACACTACAGAAGGGCCTTTTCGTGGCGCTTGCAGAACGCAGTGCTCTGCTTCGGCAGCAGCCGTGTTCCACGTCACACCTGTACAGCACCAAAATGCGTGTAGTATAGTCAAACATCCCTGTCTAATGCTCAGGGTGCTGAACGAGCTTTTGAAGTACGCGAGAAGCAACAATACCAGGTCTGTCTGACGTGCACGCCTCGGATCAGTACCTGCCCGGTGCCTCCGACGCGGAGGTGAAGCTGCGGCATGCGTGGCCGTCTCGTGAAATTGCTCGCGAATGCACGCCTGCTTTCGGCATAAACGAGCCCGCTGCAGCTGGCCCGTGATGGGTGCTGTGATGGGAGGTCCGGGTGCAGCACCTTCCGAGGAGGGCTGGGGATGTTCCCGCGTGCAGGCCCTGCAGAGGGAGCCTCCTGCGTGGAGCGGCGTTAATGCTGCCCGCTGGGGAATTCACTCACCTGGCGAGTTTACTTACCTGCGAGGCCGCAAGTGATGGGGAGAGACCCACGTGTGACTTCAGAGGCGGCGGCGATACGCGTTGGGAGTTTCGGATCGATAGAAAAACACCTGTGACTGTGATCGCCTGAGTAAGCCATCCCCGCCGGGCTGCCTCCGACACCCACGGGGCGCAGCGTCTGCCCACGGCCAGGCTTCTGCCTTGATGGCAGGCCGCCTCTCCCTCGTGGCCGAAAAGCTAGGAGCTGTGCGCGGGGGTGTCCGGGGCTCTGCCTTCCTAAGAAGGAACTTGTGGCTTTCACTGACGTTTCACACTGTGTGGGCTGTTCGCCTCCTGGCAACTTGTGTCCAGCAGGGTCGGGGTTGTGCTTTGCAGAAGACGGACGGGGAGCCAGCACCCTGCGTGCGTCAGGCCTGAAGCCTCCGAGTGGCGGCCTTGGTGCGGGTCCTCGAGCTGTGTGTGTGCCCGGTGCACTTGCGGGCGGGTGCCAGGCGGAGGTTGGGGCTGGGTTTTCATTTCGCTGCATTTTGGCAAGGAAGGAGCACCCGCGTCCGCCAGCCTCCGACACCGGGAGCGCCTGTGTGTGCTGCGCAGGCAGCTTGTTCGTTCCTGTGAGCTTCGGTTCAAACCAGACGTGAATTACTATTTTAGCGCACGTTCTTCCTCTTAAAGACGTGGCTGTTGTTGAACTTAGCTTGTGTGTGGCTACGGTGGATGGTAGAGTTACGACCCAGCGTTGTGGATGTTTTCCTTTGATAAAAATCTGGCGAGGTACATGCAAAATATGTACAGCCCTTGGGCTCTTGGCCGGTTGCCACCAGGACTGCCAGTGATAGTGCGGGTGCTTCTGATCTCATCAGAGGAGTCTGAGCTCCTCTAATCGTTTGTGTTCCCACGTCTGTGCCATATTAAGATGAAATGCAATCTGAAATGTCTTCTCTAATTGGACTTGCCCTCTCGTCTGGCGCGTTCTCCGCTCCATCGGGGCGGTGGTGTCACACCAGGCGCAGTCTCCAGCAGCCCGTGTCCGTGTGTTCTGCCCCAGCTCCGCGTCCCGGGGCTGCCTGTGCCGTGACGGGGGAGGAGACGAGTGGTCCTAGGAGGAAAAGAGGAAGGGACGCGTATTTGCTGTGGAGCTGGAAAAAGGCGTGGGGAACAAAGTTTTCAGAAGGAATCCTTTAGAATTTTGGGACTTGATGAGCAGAAACCAAGAGTTGTCAGTTCTTGAACCTACAAGAATTAGTTGTGCATCTGTACGTCGAACTGGGTAGTCTGACCTGCACGTTCTGACGTATTCCTGCTTATTTATGCTCCTGAAAAGTTTACTTGGCCTTTCCTTAGGAATCCGGAGCTGGCTTTCTGGTAATACCTGCCCGATCTGCAGCTAGGTTCGCCTTGTGTGCAGTTCAGCAGGTGCTCGGGGTCTGTTAGCTGCTGCTTTAGAAGCGGCTCTGTTGTGACCTGTAGCAAGTTTCAGACTTCCTAATTACACGCTCCTCTAGGGGAAAATGCGAAATATTTTTCACTGTACATAGGCAGGAGTTTCCCGAATCCTGTGTCCAGCCCTGCCGTGCAGCTCGGGTCGGGGTGGTAGAAGCGTGGCCCGGAGCGCGGCACTCGCAGGTCCTCACGTGTTGGATGCCATCTGGCGGTTACTGCAGCTCCGATAGCGCGCCGTGGGACGTGCCCAGGAGTTGCAGACAAGTAGCAGTGTCTAGGTGTGAGAGATGTGTCTGGAAAGGAAAGTAAATGCTAGGCGTTATTTGCTGGTTGCTTTCTAGTTCCTCGTTCCTTGCCTGGGTGAAATCCCACGCCCTCCCTGAGAAGTTCTGGTGCACTGGTCACCACCTGGTGTTGGGATCTGTGCTTGCGTTGCTGCGCAGATTTATCGAAGGATGTGTTGTTCGTTGTGTTTAAATTTATTTCTTTAAACAACGGGTAAGTGGAAGAGACGCGCTTGCTGGTGTTACTTCAGGCAGATTTTGTTATGTACGTTGAGTGCTTTAAAACCAGCCTTTATCTCAGGCAGTGGAGGCAGAGCCGTAAGCTGTCCCCGCTGCTGGCAGCGTGTGACGGGGACGACCGGGCTGCAGCGCGGCAGGAGCCTGCTGGGCCGTGTGCGGCCCTGGGGTCTCCCGCAGGAGCAGCGGCCGGGAGCTGCAGTCCCCGTCCCCGGGCTTGTCTTTAACGGCTGCTGGAACAGGCGCAGGATGGCAGCCGGCGAGGGGCCGCCGCGGCTCCCAGGTGCCTGGCGGCGCTTCAGCGTGTCAATCGTTTTGGATACAAATTGTTTGAAAAGAAAACAAATACCCGGGAATTTCTCCTGGTTTCAGCGTGCAGGCTGCTTCCTGTGCTTTCAGTCCCTCTCTCCGGCCCGCCCTCAGCTCAGTTCCGTGCGTTTGATCTCGTTTCCTAGCAGAGCTCGGCCGAGTCCCTCGCTGTCTCCTCGCTGCGCCCTGTTCCGAGGCCGGCTGCTGCAGGGCTCGCGGGAGAGGGGCTGCAGCACGCGGGTCTCAGCGCATGCAGCGTTGGGGCGGTGTGACGGTGCCCCGCCGTGAGGACACGAGTGCTGCTTTTCCTTACCCAGGCCCTGGAGGATGCAGCCACGAGCTGCAGAGGTGTAGAGCACCAGGGAACTGCTCGGCACTCCTGGCAGAGCAGCGTGCTGCTGTTAGTGTCGCCCTGCTCGCGCAGCTCCTTTGTCTCCGGCGCTGCCTCGCGTTCAGCATCCCAGGCCCCCTCCTGCGCCGCTCCTGCTCGAGGGGCCCCGTGGGAGGGCATCCTTGGAGTCAAAGCCTCCTGCCTCTACTCTCTGAGCCGTCGCCGTGTTGAAAGAGAGGGCACATCTCCTGAGCCACCTCTGGCGGGGCTTGCAGCAAGTTCTCTGGGAGCAGTGCTGAGAACTTAGGCGAGGTGCGGGGGTCGCGATGTCCCTCCTGCCCCACGCCGACCGCGGGTGGCGCGGCCCCGCTGAGCTGACCCAGGGCGCTGAGCACCTGCTCTCCGGGACAGCTTCCTTCCAGTTCAGCCCCCTGCTGCTTGGTTGCTGGGTGATCAGGGCGCTCAGGACTTCATGTTACTGTTTGCAGCGTGACTGTTGCAGGCCAGTGCTGTGCAGCGATGCACAGGAACAGTACGTAGGGCACGCGTCAGGAACGAGGAAGGCGACGTTACCTGGGGAGTGGGCGCTGAAAGTGGGAGTTTTGCTAGAGGTGGAGTGGTGAGCGTGGCTTGATCCTTCCTTTGGGCAAGGAACCTCCGTAAGAACTAGAGCTGCGTGCACTAGGGTTCATAAATTCTTGACAATCTTAACTGATGATGAAGCAATTACCGAAATCTTTCCCTAATTCTACAAAACAAATCCATGTCAGGAAATAAACACAAAAGTAAAAGGCTTGGCTTTAGTCACCAAGCACTTAGGCAGCCTGCTAATGATTTGAAAAGGCAACAACAGAAGATATCCGAGAGAAAAATGGCAAATCAATTTTTTCTTCAATTTTCATCTGCTTAATTAGAATTAATGTGAGTAACTGAGCGACAGCAGTGACGTGTGCGGCGGTCAGGAGCAGCGCGCTGTGCGCAGCGTCGGTAGGAGCGAGGCGGCGCGGGACCGGGGCTCTGAGTTGTCCGGCTCTGCTTGCTGGATTCGGTCCCACAAAGGCTGATTGTAGTTGATCTCTGGTCCTTTGCAATGGTGATCGTTTCAGGGAGAACTTAAGAGAGGGAAGAGTTTCTTTTCAGTAGGCGGTTAAGTAATTCTTACTTCAAAGGGAAAAGAGGAGCTTTCATTTTCTTGTAAAGAGCAAGTATCCTGGAAAAGATTTGAAGTATGCGAGAGAATTCGCTCCTTTATTTGCTTCTTTACATGGAGCATGTGCCTTACTGGTGTGCTGGAAACACTGAGCTTTCAGAAAAGAGGTAGTTACCGATCTTCAATGGCAGAGCGATGAAGTTGGGTCATTGAGAGGAAAGCCCTTGGAAGAGAGGCATGAAACTGGAAACGTCCAAGAGCGGTCTCTCCCCTAAAGACAGCTTGCTTTTTCTTGCCATCTAGCACTGGTTTCTGCTGGTTAAAGAAAGTTATTCAGAGTCTTCTGGCTCAGATCTCTTCTGTTTTCTCTCAAAGCCCAAACAATACACAGTTTTACAGGACTTTCTTTTAAGTTCACAGTAATTTAACTCTTCTTTAACCTGGTTGAAAGAGCCTGTCTTCTGCTTTGTGTGCCTGCTTGGCTCTGAAAGGGTTTGTGTCTTTGTTAGCACACCTCTAAATGTGCACGGCAGTTGCAAATGGTATTTGACTATTTAAAAAAATCACATTTAAGAAGTTGCAGTAAATTACAAGGTTTGTAGATGAAGGAAATAACTTGTTTAGGAAACAAGACCAAGCTGGGTTGTTCCGAGCCTTGTATAAGGAATTGAGGAGGGACATTGAGAAGCACTGACTGGGTGGCTGCATGTTGAGATGACAGTGAAAGCGTGCACAGCTCTCAAGTCTCTTCTGTTTCCACAGGCCTACGATGGTAGATGGAGTCATGATTCTTCCCGTGCTGCTGCTGCTGGCGTTTCCCTCCCGCAGCGTGCAAGGTGAGTGCTGCTGCTGGCGCTGTGCTTGCTGCTCCGCTTTGAGTTGCTTCAGAGGGTACGTGTTGCCTGTTTGCGTGTGGAGTCTGGTTGGCATAGGTCTTAGCAGGGCCCGGGGAGCGGGGAACTGACTCGAATGGCCGACTTCTGCTGCGTGTAAGGAGCAGCTCTTTGCAGCATGGGGGCCCAGGCGCGGTTGCATTCTTAAAGGTTGTTAAAGCTCGAGGAAGATTCTTGTGTTTGGAGCGTTTAGTGACGTATTGGATAACTTTTCCATGACGGCTTTTGTAAAGGCTTGGGAAATGCAGGGCGGCTGGTTGTCCATGGGTAGTCAGCTGTGTGCTTGGAAAGGTTTCAAGGCATGCAGTGCGTTTAAGATTTCCTTCACCATGGGAGAAGGGTACTTCCACTGCCATGGAGAGGTGGTGACAGTTCATCTGGAGGTCTTCTGGAAGTTGTGTGGGATGGCTGCTTCCAAACAGCCTTTTTTCAATACTGAGCAAACGTTTTCTGCAGATGGTTCTTCCTCAGCTGTAAATGCATTTCAAGTGGCTTGTGACGCGAGTCTGGTGTTTGTGCCGTATTGATCACAGCACTGCAGAATGCTTTGGGTTGGAAAGAGCATTAACGTCCATCTGATTCCACCCCCTGCCGTGGGCAGGGACACCTTCCACCGGACGGGGTTGCTCAAAGCCCCAGCCCGGCCTGGAAGTGTTTGCTTACAGGGATGGGGCAGATGATGTTCTTTTTTATTTACATGTCAAACCTCTTTCTGAAATCCTCTGCTGAACTGTGTTTCCTTTCAAACGCTGACGCAAAGAGTAAAAGGCAGAGCATATTAAATGGAGTTGTTAGAAGGGATGGTGAAAGGTGAAAACAGATGCGCAGAGGTTTAGCGTTCGATTTCAGTCACGCCTATGAGTAGACATTAAGACAAAATTTAAACAGGGAGGAACATTGGACAGGTGTTAGTGGAAAACAAATCAAACTGCTAATTTTGTTGGAATTCTGGTTAACTTCACTTGTATAGCGTGCATAATTGCACGCTTGCACTGCCCGTGCAGTGCAGCCGATAGGACAAAATAAGCAAACCCCTCTGCCTTCCAGAGCTACCCTACAGGTGTTACAACCGTAGTTGTTTGGTCTGACTTCTGTCTTTAAAAAAAAGAAAAGGTTTTAGAGCTGAGAACTTGATTGTTGTGTTGAAAACATGCAAGTAGGTGATCAGCAAGAGCAGAGTTACTGAATCCAAGCCGAGACATTCCTTTTCTTTCCTGGCACCGTCTGCGATCCTAAAGCCGGGGGTGTAGGGTCGTGCCTGCGCTGGGAGCGAAGGCCAAGCTGGACCCGATGTGCTGCTGGAAGGGGCTGCGGAAGGCATCGTGCGGGGCAGGAGCGTGTGCAGAGGTGTGCAGGTGCTGTCGTCCCGGGGCCGTCTGCCCGTGCCCGTGGACGGACGTGTGCCTGGCGGCCTCCTGCGTGGGGCTGCGCTGCTCTCCGTGGCGAGAGCTCCTGGGAAAGTCTGCAGGAGAGGCGTGCCAGCCTTGCTTCCCTTTTCCTTGCTTTATCCCTTCCCTTCTCCCCCCAGACTTCCTGTGGTGAATTTTCTATGAGCAATTACTTGTCTGGTGCATTTCATTCATATTGCTGCTCTTCGTGTGTGCTAGCAGTCGTGCTGTTTTATTTTCTATGGAAACAGTCTCCTACTTCAAGCATGAGGGAGCCTGGTCACAGCAACGCAGGAGCTTGCTGCTTTGTCAGATGCCGTCCAGTGCCGGCGGTGGGGCTGAGCCCAGGAGCACGGCCCCGCTCGTGGCGTTGTGCCGCGGGACGGGGAGCGATGGACGCGGATCCTCGGCGGCCTGCTCCCAGGCGGGGCTGTGTACCAGGCGCTTTCCTGAACTTGTTTAGAGAGGGTTGCTTTGGTGGAGAGCAGTTACTTTGTCCTTCCTTTGATATATGCTCAGAACAACAAAGTTGCGAAGCCTCATTGTTTTTCTTAATCTCTTCTGTCATGGTTTACTTCTTTTCCTTTCACTGGGAGTTGGGCTTGACTCTTATTTTACCCTTTTTCCATGAGCAAAAATGTCTGGGCGTATCTTCAGGCATCATTTGGGTGCTGATGCTCGACTATTCCCGCATTGCTGGCAGGCTTCAGAAGGTGGAAATAAATTACTTTTTTTTTTTTAAGGCAAAACTGGGTAGAATTCCAAGTGCAGAAATGTCTTTTCCCTACTTGATTGTCCAGAAAATACTTCTAAAATAGAAGTTTATTATGGCTCTAACTTCTGTGTTACTTCGTTAGCCCTGTGAAGTAGGGAAATAAGCTTTTTTGCATTTCCCAGCAAACTAAGCCGCTGTTGAAGCGCAGTACTTTCTATATAATGTAGTGCCTATACTTACTGTCGTACACAGGGAATCATAAAGGCAAGTTAGCCATCAAAAAAAAAAGTTGTCTGATGTACAGCTGAATGGGCTCAAGTGATTTTAATTTTGCCATATCTGCTTTCCTTCCTCTGCAGTTAATTAAGGGATGAAGCCCTAGAAGATCCCACCTCTACCCCTAATCCTCGTCATTTAAAAAGAAATAATACAGCCGCTTTTGAACATTTTGACCTTTGAGTGTGAAGCCTCTTCCCCCTACTGGAGCTTTCAGCAGCTCCGCGGCCTGGAGTAGGGTTTGTAACCTTTGTAGCTCGACTGGAAGCCATCCCCTTTGGCCGGGGCGATCCCCGGTGCCTGAGGTGAAGCTGCAATGCCCAGAGCCGTTCTCTTAAACGTGCCTGGCCGTTCCGTCAGGTCTCAGCCGCGACTCGAGGTTCGAGGCTCGTGTACCTGCCTCGGCTCTTGGCCGCCTGGCTTTATCCATATCAGATAGCTAACGTAGCGTTTATTTCAAATTACAGTGAACTGGAATCAGAAAGACTTACTGAAGCAACAGCTCCTTAAATCACAGAATTTCTAGGTTGGAAGAGACCTCAAGATCATCGAGTCCAACCTCTGACCTAACACTAACAGTCCCCACTAAACCATAGCCCTAAGCTCTACAAAAAGAGTGAGAGAAGGTGGCCTAGTGCCTATTTTACTAGCTGCTTGGTTAGAACACAGAGCATTCTTCTAGATGTGATCAGCTCAAAGCCAAGGTGCATTACCAGAAACACTTCATAGTGTGTTTCTCTTTCGAGAGTAGAACTTGATGTTCAGACAGTTACCAAAATGTTTACAGTCCGAGAGTTGGATACAACGTATGGAATAAAACTGCCTAGATTAGTAACTGTTCTTGTGAAACAATTCACATGGAAGTAAACAGCCCTCATCTTCGTTTCCTTGCCTGTGTACACGTCCATAGTTAACCCAGTTCCCGAAGTGTCCTGTTGTGGTGCTGTGGGCTCAGACTGGGAAGGCAACTTCCTGTAATCAGTGAAATGGGATTTCCAGTGCGGGGTACCTGGTGGTGTTTAAATACCTGGATGATTAGAGTCAGCACTCTAGCTGTTGACTTTTGCGAAGTGAATAAGCAAACAAAATAGACTTCAACTGCGGCACTTCCACGGTGATGAACTGTGTGTGAAACTTCCTCGAGCACAAAGCTCTGCGCGAAGTTCGTGTGAGTCTGCGGCAAGCCAGACCTGTGGGTGTGCGGGCTGAAAGTGCAGCAGTGCGGCTCCGCGTTAGGAAATGAGCGGGTCCGCAGCTCGAGGGCGCCGGGTGCGCCGCGGGGTGCCCGGGTCCGCTCCTGCCGCTGGCTGCGGCCCGGTCACCGCAGGGGAGGCGCTGAAACCTCGGTGCTGGAGGGCTGGACGGAGATCCTTACCGAAGGCAGGTCGTGGCCGTGCCTCTGGAGAAAATCCCTCAGGCCCCTGGCTGTGAATGCCGGCAGTGATGCCAGCCAGATGAGCTGCGATTAAGGGCTTGGGTTTTACACCACGGGTTGTTTCGCTGCTGCTGCGGGCGGAGAAGGAACAGAACGTTGATTGTAGGAATCTGATGTCTTTTTTTCTGAAGTTCCACAAAATTAGCAAGTTATTAGTCAGGACGTTTAAGTCTGGGTTTTTGTGTACCGGTACTCGAAACCAACGTGACGGATGCTGCCTGATTTCAGAACGCTTTCCCTAGTTCAGCTTTTGTTAGCGATTCCAAAATAGCAAACTGTGTTTGTGTACTTGTTCGCTGTGGGAGCAGGGGAGGAAAACAAACCGAGTCCTGTTCCCAGTGGGCCTCAACCTAATGATGGGTTTGAAAAAGTCAAACACGTGGTGGTACGTTGCTGCAGTTTTAGGAGCACCCACCGCGTTTGTGGTTGGAAACTTAGTTAGGACTGAAGAAGAACGTGAGTTAAGCTGCTGTGTGTGTGTGTGACAGGCGTGTGTGTGTGTGACGGGGGTGACCCTGTGGTCAGGCCTCTCCCCAGCCCCGTGCCGCACACCTGACGTGTGTCTGCGTTTTTGGGGTGCTGCCGAGTTGTCAGCGATTCTCATTCACCAGCTGAGAGGCGTGCTCTCCTGCAGCCGAAGTGACCAGGCGTTTTGGGCGGTGTGTTAAGGCACGTGCCATGCCTGAGAGCAGCCGTGCGTGCAGCTCTGTGCAGGGCACTGCTTCTCTTCTTTACGGTCTCTGGACGTTTTGCTGATGATACGTGGAAGAAAAGCCTCCAACTTCATGCTATTTTTTTTTTTTCTTGAAAGTTCTTCCACTTTCTCAGCGTTTAGGGTTGGAAGGGGTGCAGTGTGCTCGCTGATAGTATGTGCTGCTTTTGTGTGCTTTCTATGTCGATGGTTACTCAGGTTCGCAAGCTGCTTCTCTAAGGCTTGTCTTCGTGGGGAAGTTATTCCAAATTTACTGTTCAGGCAAGCTAATTAAACCCACCAAGCCCTGTGTTGCTGTGTCTCCTGGGAACTTAAATGGCCTTAATTTGGTTTAGTCAGTCATTTTGAGAATACTTGAGAAAAAGCATTTCCATGTAGAAATACAATGTGGTTTAGCAAATCTGCTTTAAATCTATGCTGTTAGTTTTTCTCTGCTGAATGTTCTGTGTAGATGAGCCTCCTGTACTGGATACCCGAAGTCATGCGCATGTGTGAGGCAATGTTAGATGTCACTGAACTCTGGAAATTGGAATGCTTGGAGTGGGACAGATAAGGCTGGTATTTCTTTGATGGTGCAAGCTCATACTTTTGTCTTGCTGACACAGATAAATCAGTATCATTAGCTCCTACTTGGCGGTTCTTCAGCACTAATTGCAAGTGATATTTCTTCCCTTAAACAGAAGATTTTATTGTCAAATGACTGTTATCACTAAATATGTGACACTAAAAGAGTTTGATCATGTTTCTTTCTCAACTCTCCATTTTACAGACGACGAGCTGAAGCTGAATATGGTCCACTACGAATGTGTGTGTGAGGGCATGTCCTGTGGGAATGGAGATCGTTGCCAAGGCCAGCAATGTTTTGCTTCTCTAAGCATAAATGACGGTGCTAAGGTTTACCAGAAAGGCTGCTTCCAAGTCTACGAACAAGGGAAAATGACGTGCAAAACACCGCCGTCTCCTGACCAAGCAGTCGAGTGCTGCCAAGGATACCTGTGCAATATGAATATCACTGCACAGTTGCCCTCTTCTAAAGGTGAGAGGTTAATTTATATAATGAATTTTGAGAAAGAAAAATGGTTCAGCTTTGATCTGATGTAACGGGAGTGAGATGGCTTCTGTGCTAGTGAAAATCAGGGTTGAAGCAGCACAGTGAGTCTCTTCCTACTTTTGTTCTCTGTCTTGGAGCCTGCTGGCAAACATCTGGTGTCCGTAGGTTGGGTGATCGGTATTGCCGAGTGAATGGCGGGGAGAAGTGCAGAGCTGAGCTGCAGCCTGCGAGCGGGCTGTGGTCGCTCATTCCCCTTTCATATGTGGGGTTTGATCTGGAGGGGCCGGGGTGGTTCTGGCAGTTCTGCAAGGAGTCACTGTAGTAGAACTACAGAACGGAATTTTGACTGTGTTAGGACCAACCTCTCTTCCAGTCTGGGTGGCTACCAAGTTAAGTGTTCTCAGCACTACTGGTTTAAAAAGACATTCTCTGGGAATTCTCAAACTTCTTTTTTTTTTTTTTTGTTCTTTCCTTTCCAAGGGCAAACTCTTCAAGGAGAAGCTGCAGGTTACAGCATGGAAACACTAATTATTGTTATACTGGCTCCTGTGATAGTGTTGATATTTTTTTCTGCGGTAGCTGTGCTGGTCATCCGGAGAATACAGAAAAGCCACATGGAGAGGCTAAATTCTAGAGATGCAGAGTATGGCACAATTGAGGGACTCATTGCATCGAATGTTGGGGACAGTACATTGGCAGTAAGTAATCTTTATGCCTGGTAAAAACATGACCTTGCTTCGCTTCCCAACCCTCTCATCCCTTCCCTCATGGATAGGTGAGAAATTCTCTTTATATATATTTCTCAGGTAAAATCTTTAGACCCCCTTCAAACATTAAGAGTTTGGGAAGCGTTTCCCATGTTGGTGCTTCTACTCCATAGCATACCTTCTTCACTGAAGAGTTGAAAAGTGGCTAAAGGAGGGAAAAAAGAAGTCTACAACAAATGCTTTTAACAATATGCTGCTATATACGTTGGATGGCTATTTTCTTTGTGTTTTGGACTGTAATTCTCTTATTGGGTGAAGGAAGGTTACCTTACTTAAGTAAACTCCATGTTCAATTTGTGTCTTTGCTAGAAAGTGTTGGTTACCACCAGGTAGGGGAGCAGTTGACTCTGTCCAGAAACACCGCAGAAAACTGCAGCACCCCTTCACACTGAAGTTGACAGCTGCTTAGCAGGACCCGGCTGTGGGCATTCCTAAAAAGGAAGATTTATGGGACCACTAAAAAACCTGTTCTGGGGAGCTGGAAACTTTCTTGCATTTCTGTTTTTGGGGCAGAGATGTTTCTAGAAAATACTGCTGTGAATAAGAGCTAGAATTACTTTCATCACAGGACACTACATCCTGACGAATACATGTGAGATGTCAGTAAGGGATACCACTGGAGCAGGTAAAATTCTTTTTGAGGAAGAGTAAGTTAAAACTGGTAGTAGTCAGACTCCCAGTCACCTGGGTGACCCCAGTATGCATTTCTGAAACAGTCTGTGTAGGGAGCAAGTAAGCCAGCGCTTCGTCCAGGAAGGACCTGGTTCTCCTGAAAGGGTGTAGTGTGGAGAGACGCACTGCAGAAGATGGCTAGGAATTAGTTTTCCACCTTCTGCAGTGTAAGGATGGGGGGAGACATCAAAATAAGCAAGGATAAAATGAAGAAGGTGGTGTGACAAAGTGGTAATTGGCAAGGAGCTCCATTGGACCAAAGGTTTTTCTAGAATGCTGCAGGTCTGTATGCATTCAAAGAAGTGGGATGAGCAGACTGTATATTGCTGACCACATAAAACAGAAAACTAACCACCGAAAGAAGCCCCTAAAATCCAGCAGAGGGGGTCCCGTCCCTGATTTAATGTGCTTGGAGGCGGGAAGGGCATTAGAGGAAAGCATCTCACGTATGTTATAGTGCTCCCACGCTTGCTTCTAATTGACTCCGCTTAGAATAGCCTACCGCTCCAATAGCCACAGTCCCTGTGTACCCCTCCATATGGAGAGGGACTCTGTCAGGGAGCCTGGTGACAGGACAAGGGGTAACGGCTTTCAACTAAAAGAGGGTAGGTTTAGATTAGATGTTAGGAAGAAATCCTTTACTCAGAGGGTGATTATGCACTGGCACGGGCTGCCCAGAGGAGCCGAGGCTGTCCCAGCCCTGGCGGTGCCCAAGGCCAGGCTGGATGGGATTTGGGCAGCCTGGGCTGCTGGGAGGTCCCTGCCCATGGCAGGGGATGGCACTGGGTGGGCTTTGACGTCCCTTCCAACCCGTTCTGTGATTCTGTGATATATCTAATAACCCAGTTCACTAGGTGACTAGTACTGTAATAAAGGACGTTGCTCTGGGGTACGATCAGAGATAAGATACTGCTCTGTAGGGACCTTGCCGTGGCCACCCTGATAACTGCAGGATCCAGTGCGCTGTGAACTGCAGCTTCATGTTACTGCCCTGCTCTTCTGCCTCAGGTTGGCCATACATCAGCTAAATCTGGCAATTTTTTAAACGTCTTTGGCTCTATTTAGCCCAAAAGGCTTGATTCTCTTTTAAAACAGTCGCTTTTGATGTGTTCACCACAAACTAGGCATATGTACAACTGGTTCTGTCTTTAAGCACCGACCTGCAGCTCTTACTGGCTCTCCTGTCAGTGTAAGCCCACCTCCATTCCAGTTGCAGACCTTTCGTGCTTCATCACTTAGTGTTCCTCGAAAACGGTGATTAAAGCCTGGGAAGAATAAATCAAATTCCTTTCAAAAGAAATACAAGATGTTGCTCACTGTAAGTTGTTTTGTTTCATGGAGCAGTCTTGTTCACAGCTGTCAAACCCTTGCAGCTTTATGACTGTAGTGTCACTGTTGTGCCTCTTGGGTGTTGAGGTGTTTAAAAAAATAAAATGGATCCGTGTCTGGGAATGTTCATCTAAACATCATCCGAGTCTTTGGTCAAGATTTTTCTTCTCCATTGTGTGCTTTAAATCTCTAGTTTTGTTGCGCATGATTAGTCTCCGTAGGGTAATGAGTACAGCCCTAAGCTTCCCAATGGAGAACGTAAGGAGTGGGGGCCTCCTGAAATCTTGTTTTTACAGTCATTGCTGTAGATACATTTTTTCCTCTTGCTGATACAAGTGGGAAGGAAAATGAGCTCTCAGTTCATATTAAAAGCAAAATAGCAGTCTCTAGTCACTCCTAAAGGATCTTTTTCTTGAACACTCATTAAAAAATTGTTAGGAGAAATGGGATTTCATTGGATCTAGCTGAAGCCCGGTAGTGCAGTTAGCTGGGAATATTACGGCTGATTATGCTTCTCTATCCTATTTTTGTGTTTGAAGAAAGTCCAGTAATACAGGGCACCCAGTTACTAATGCCTTGAACTAGTGCATAAGTCCAGCTATAGAAGCAGCTGGGTATTAGCACTTAAAACGTTAATAAGATTTTAACATTCAATCAGAATCTTATTCGTGTTTTTTGAGCTTAAAGTCTGGTTTCCATGCACTAAAAATCCTGGAAAGTGATAAAACTCATACGAAGTCATGAAAGATTTTCTGGAGTATCAGTTGCATATCTGGTAAGTGATCCAGGTAGTAGTCCCATCACCTTGTTGATTTCAAAACTGTTTCCAGTTGTTCGTTACTATGTCAAATTTGAGTAGTGTGGGCCAAAACGTTGCGCAGAATGGCTCGGGTTGGAAGGGTCCTTAAAGATCACCCAGTTCCAACCCCTGCCACGGCAGGGATGCCACCCACCAGGTCGGGTTTGCCAGGGCCCCATCCAGCCTGGCCTTGAACCCTCCAGGGACGGGGCGTCCACAGTGTCTGTGGGCAGCCTGCCCCAGGGCCTCGCTACCCTCTGAGTGAAGAATTTCTTCCTAATGATTTAGTGGTAAATGATAATTTAATTGATAAGTTAATATTCCATGATTTATTTACTACAGGATGAGTTTTTTGGAGGGTGTGTTCATCTGCTGTGGCTCAGCTGTTTTAATGAAGGAGAATTGCAGTAAACGATTTAAATTACATTTTTAAAAGAAGTTTTAGTTTGCAGGGGACTTGAAATTTATCAGAGGAACCGCTGTGGTGCCACAGGCATGCTTGGAGTTCTCTTTTGAGCCACTTCAGGAACTTAAGATTGAAGAGGATGGCTCACGTGTGAGGAGGGAGGGCTGTGCGCCCGGCAGCGGAGGCGTTAGGAAAGGGGTAGGGGGCAGAACGGGGAAGGGAAGGGGAGCAGAAAGGACAGCAGAGCGCTGCCCAGCAGCTAGCCAGGTCCTGCTGCCCCAGAAGCCAAGTGGGACATTCAGGAGCGAGGAAATTGTGGTTGCTGCCGTGGCCTTCTGCTGTTAGAGCTTCCTTCTGCTCTGCTCTGGCTGAAGCAGCTTTGCACCAGTGCGTATGTTTTGTGAATCCCCACTCCGAGACTGGGGAGGATTGCGTGTGCACAGCGAGGCCGGGGCTACTGTGCAGGCTCACCCGCCCGTTGAGGCCTTTCTCTTTTGTCTCTCGGGCAGCTCTCCTCCAGGGGGGTTTCGGTGCTGGCTGCTGGGTGCCGCCGCTTGGCGGAGCAGCTTCAGCGCGGAAGCCTTTTGGTGCTCTCTGAGGGTGAGCGGAATGGTTAAGCAAACCTTCAGCCCCTTAGGGGCAGCGGCCTTAAATGCGTGCTTAAAAACTGAAGCTTGCCCTCCCTGCACAAGTGCTCCAACGGAACGGTCAGCTGAGCTCCAAAGGATGTTTGCAGGCCAGATAGTAAAAAGGCATTGAAGAAGCAAGTCGTGCTGCACGTTTTGGCTCTGAACTTCCAGCTGTGGCAGGGGTTTTAGTTTGGTTACATTTTTAGTAAAAAAGTTAACAGTTCTCAGTGTCTTTCCAGTGCGTGTCCATCCACAGGGATGCATAAAGCAGACCTTGAGAATCCCCATAGCCCAGATCAGTAGGGCTGGGACCTGAGCTCTGATCAGTAAAGCACGCGTGCGGTGCTGTGCCTCTCCAGTCCTCCTCAGCAGGGAGAAACCACGGGGAACTGCAAGAACGGGAGGAGTCTGCATGAATGTTCAAAAGCAAACACTGGTTTTCTTTGACAGATGAGTGACATGCAGAGTCAAGAGATCGTCATAAGCTAATAAGTGAAAGGACAAAGTGCTGAAAAAAGTGTGAGCAGAATCTCCTAATAGAAGATAGTTTGTACGCGGCAAGTGAGCTTCCAGGTTCACGGGCAGTAAATGTTAGTTAATTCTTCTTAAAGTTATTTGGAAAGCAATTATGCTGTAATGCCAAATAAGATAGAGACATAAGAAATCTGAGAATGAGGCAAGGCTTTGTTTGTTTGCTGTTCCTTGTTGTGTTGTCCATAAGATTTCCAAGAGAAACTGGTCATGCATAAGTTGGATGTCCTCTTCTCTTCTTTTTTGTGCTCGGTATGATCTCTGATGGTAAAACCTTGCGAAGAGTGTTCTCTGCCCGTCTGTACGGTGGTGGCAACAGTATATCTTGGTCCTGAGTGGCCGAATAGTACCAGAGACAGTGATACCAATAAGCTTTAACTTAACCTGTCCTGTGAAGAGGTTTGCCTTTGTATATTTAAATTACAGCATGAACTGCGCTGTTTTCCATCTTCTGTTTTTCCTTTTGAACAGGATTTATTGGACCATTCCTGCACATCTGGAAGTGGTTCTGGACTTCCTTTCTTGGTGCAAAGAACGGTGGCTCGCCAGATCACGCTTGTGGAGTGTGTAGGTTAGTAAAGTCTTGTTCATGTCTAGTGCCGAGTCCTGGTAACACATGCAGGTAGAAGACTATCTTGCATCCTAATTACTGTTTTCTCAGTTGTGTGTATAACGTGGAACTTTTCATGCTTCAGCTTACAGAATATATTTTTTGGTAAGTGGGGTGAAAAAAATCCTTTCAGATCTATGCAGAAGAGAGTGGTAAATATAATCTGTGCTTTATATGGAAAAAAATAACATTTGTTCAGTAAGGTGATGCTAGAAAACGCTAGTTATGTTTGGGCGCTTTATAAGCTACATAAACTACATTTTAAGAAAAGTAAGATCCATTTGTAGTCTGGAAGCATCAAACATGCTTTTGAATCGTTAAATGGCATTCAGTTAGCTTTAGAATAAGAAAAATACCATTTGGACTTTGGATCTGGAGTTGAAGTACCAAGCAGTGTAGCTAAAATAGCATTTAAAAATGTGTGATTAGAGTGGGAACACAAACGATGTGGATTTAAGTCCTCCTAAGTTTGAACTTGTCAGGGTCTTAAATTAAGCCAGAGACTGCAGTGACTGACTTGTGGTGAGTCTGTAGAGACTTGGTCTATGTTTTGCCACTGTCCCTTTTGCTTCTGGCTGCTGGCATGTAGTGAGTAGGCACACGTGTTCTCACTTGCATTAAATCCTAGTGTACATCCTGGGTTGTTGTGTAACTTCTCCTGATCAGAAGCTGTAGAATATGAAATGCATGGTTATCCTAAGAGGTATGTAGCCTGCAGTGTGGAGGTGTGTGTGTCTGTCCTTGGAATTGTGCCTGCTCCTGAGGTAACTCAGGCTGGCGATATTTCCAGAGACCGCGTGCTTTCGCCTATGTAGCAGGAGGAGATCAAAGTGCCTGTGCAGGAATTCTCTTCTGGGTTGACAGCAGTGAGCCATCAGGTGATGAGTATCTCCGTTCGTTTGGTTTTATCTGCTGCTTATTGATACGTGCCTTTAAGGAACACCGAGCGGCGCAGCGGTGATGGGCAGAACTTGGGTGTTTATAGCTGTCAAATGCGACAGAATGCACTGCGTGTGAGCCCTCAGGCTATTGTATTCCAGCTGCCATGAAGACGATGACGACCAGAAACTTTTCCATTGTGTCTGCTCCGGGATGTTGCTTTGCTGATGGGCGTTTAATGCTTTCATATATTATTTTAAACTATTTGCTTGGCGTGCAGACAACGTGTTCTGACCCCCACCTGACTGATGCTTTGGTTATGGTCTGTGGTATGTGTGTGTTCGCGTTTCTTCTGTCCTCCCAACTTCAGAATTCATCGGTGTATTTGTGTAAGTGTATTGGCTGTTCTCAGCATCACGAGGCCGAGGTCACCTTGCTTCAGAGAATTGCATGTGAAGTGCTGTTTTCTTTCTAGATAAAGTGGAAAAGGAATTATTGCACAGAATGCACTGTGGAAAATTGTAGAGGCAAATAGGCAATTACGTTGGGTTGTAGAGAAAATAAAATTCTAGCTATGTGTCCTGTAGCCTTATTCAGTAGTGCTACAAATAGCACATGTGATATTCGCGTGTGTACGTGTGCCCAGGTATTTATGCATACTGGCAGCAAGCTCATGCTTGTTAGAAACTTGTTTGGGTTTAATGGCATATGTGTCTTCGCACACTGTCCTGTTAGTATTATAGAAGACAAAGGACGGTAACGAATACTAAGTTCTGTGGTGCTGTCATTTAGACTAAATTCACCCAGTCCATCCTGAGAGGATTTATAGTTCACAGCTGTTGATTACTGTGTTTTTTTGCTGACCAGGAAAGGGGCGTTACGGAGAAGTCTGGAGGGGTCAGTGGCAAGGAGAAAATGTTGCTGTGAAGATCTTCTCTTCTAGGGATGAAAAATCCTGGTTCAGGGAAACCGAACTGTACAACACTGTATTGCTGCGGCATGAAAACATTTTAGGTGAGTAGAACAACCGTATTTATGTTGCTCATAAAGGTAACATAACTGAACAGTTAACTTGTAAAGTACTGAAAACTTGTCACATCTTGCATTCTTCAAGAGTTGACTCTTGTATTTGCATTGAATGGTTGAAGGAAAACTTTTAAGGGGGGAGACTTGCAGGAAGGTGCTGAAGCTGAAGTCTGAGTCCCATAACGAGGAAGTGTCTGAGCAGCCGTGATTCTTTGTTCTTCTGCAGAAACAGTCTTGCAAGAGACGAACGAGATCAATTGACTGTTGGCAGCATAGCCTATAGAGGTGAAGGGAGGTGCCACAGACCCTCATGCTAAGAATTCAGCCTTGCAGCCCTTGTTGTGGGGTAGCAAACTGGCAAAGCACGGTGTTGTGCAGTATGTAGGTGGAAAACTTCTAGTGGATCTGATTTTGTTGTAACTTTAACTGGGAGAAAGAGTGGGCAGGAGTTTACGAGGAGACTTAAATATATGAATCTTTTTTCTTGTGCCTGAATAAACTGTGGTATGAATTCATTATTCTCCGTTTAATGTAACTGTGCTGCTCAGAGCTTGGGTCAAACTGGTAAGTCACCTTTGGTGTTTAAACTTCAATTATAGTTCAAATTAAACTTCAATATATATTTGCAAGGAAACGAGGTAACGTGTGATGATTTTTAATCTGCATCCTTCGCACCTTGTGTGCTCAGTTCCAAGAGCTTAGAAAAGGGCTTCCTTGTTGTGTTAACTGCGGCGGAAGCTTAAGCTTTCGTCTTGATTCCTGGTAGCGACAACCTGCTTTGGTGTGCAACCCTTACAAATAAAAGTAACAAACACCTTGTCTTCTGTTTACTGGCTTTACCTCACTCACAAATTGTCTTAGTTCAGTCAGTTTTACTTGGGCTCCTTCTTGTTTCCTGACTGAGAATATTCCTTGGCCCTATAGCTTACCCTGCTAGATGTTTGTCCGTTTCCTGAAGCGATTCCTTTGTTACTACAAAAATAATTCAGTGGCCTCCTGAAATGTGAGTTATTGAACTTTCCTTCCCCAGGGAGCAACTAGCTTGGCTGAAATTTCGTTACACACTTCCCGTGTTCCTCTGTTTGTGTTCAGTCTTTCTTGATAACTGTCAAATTTGTTGGCTATTTTATAGAATTTTTTTAGATGCAATATTAAACAATATCACAGATTACAAAAGTGTCACGCTGTGGAGAAATCTGACTTCTAGGAGAGAAAGCAGTGGGTGTTCTTTCTGACAAATGTCATATGTGGTCTTTTAATAAACATAATTTCTCTGTCTTGAGAGTAAAACTTCGGCTGCTTCCCAGCTAAAGCTGTTGAGGCCAGCAGTGTGCCTGCACAAATCCAGAGGTACCAGGAAGGGAGCTACGCCTGAAGATTAGGTTCAGTTTTAAGACAGTGTGGGGTTCACGGGCTTAGAAAAGAAATTCCTTTCTTCCTTTCTAGAAATCACTGAGATACAGCCGTGATGTGTGAAGGTGCTCTGCCTCACTTCGCTCTGGCAGTAATGTGCGCACCGGGTTGGAGTGGAGCTGCTCCTCCTGCTGTCTTTGGTGTGCTCATCCCCTGGTGCTGCCGAGCTCTCCTTAGCCACCTGCGGCTCCGTGCTGAGCCGGTGTGCGGTTAAGGAGAGCCGGCACTGGGAGGCTGGAGCAGCCTCAGAGGTCAGGCTGCAGCCATCCCTGCGTGGCCTGTTAAACAATCAGATCATTGGAGTGGAAGTTGTTGCTGTGGTGAGGTGTGCTTTTTTCAATCTGTTTGATTTGAAGGGTGTGACATTTCCTGTAGGGACAGTAAGCTTCTGACATGTGAAGGCTGATTGCTGAAGTGCTCCAGAGACTCACCTTGAATGTAAATGTGAAGCTGGTACGACGTATATTGGCTGTTTGAGATTTGAAGCTTACGTGAAACACTTCTAAACCTTTTCTCAGAAGCTTACGCTGGCTGCTGCTTCTCCTTGAATAAGAAATGAAATTTTACTGCTGCTTTGCAGTGTAATCCTGTTGAGTGGACAACAGCCGATGTGCTACTACCTGGTGCTACTAACTGGAAGCTAAACCTGCCGAGTCCTTTGGAAGGGAAGAGAAGGGGGAGAGTGGAAACAAACAAATATATGTATTTTAAAAACTTTTTTCAAATATGTGGTTCTGGCAAGTAATTGGTTGGTGTGGCTGTGAAAAAAATAGGATATGGATATTCTTGTGTGTAGGCTTGAGTTAAGAGTTCAGAATGAATCATCTATTTTTTCCATCATCGTAATAACCTGCGGTCTGTTTTCAGTGCAGTATGATGGAGGACAAGTTTCTAATTAAATTAAGTTTTAAATTACAGGAGAACCCTAGTAGTATTGATTCATTTTCTTAGGAGAGTCTAGAAGGAGCTCTGTCATCTTTTTTTCTTCCTTTTTTTTTTTTTTTAGGTTTTATTGCATCTGATATGACTTCCAGAAACTCTAGTACCCAGCTGTGGTTAATTACCCACTACCATGAGATGGGGTCTCTGTACGACTATCTGCAGCTCACTACCCTGGACACTGTCAGCTGCCTGCGAATAGTTCTGTCCATAGCTAGTGGTCTTGCACATTTGCACATTGAGATATTTGGAACCCAGGGGAAGCCTGCCATTTCTCATCGGGACTTGAAGAGCAAAAATATCCTCGTCAAGAAAAATGGACAGTGCTGCATAGCAGATCTAGGTGAGTTCATTTCAGTGCTAATATACTCTGTGTTCCTGCAGTAATGTAATTATAAATATAAACATATCAGATAACTCCAACCTGAAAAGCCTTGAAGTAACCTTAAGATTTTCTGGTGTTGCCCTGCAGGATTGTAACAGCCGCTAGATGGCACTTACAACTTAGAGATGCTGAAGAGGCGCAGTACGGTGTCTGGGTGCAGAAATAACCCCATTGCTTTTGACTTGTTCTTAGGGCTTTTGTTGCTGAATGCCATTCATAGATTTCTGCAGGTAGCAGCTGTTAGGGTTCACTTTGCTTCTGAAGTTAAATTCCTCCTGTTTGATGTCTAAGGATCTCGCACTCCCTGTTCCAAGCTCTGTAGGTCTTAATGATCCATCTAGCTAGAGCCTTCTCCCAGGTAATTCAGCGAGTCCAGAACTGAACTCCCCTTGACCAGCTGGTTTTAGGCTTTTAGCGGGTAGGATGCTGAGAGAGTTGCAAGAGTGTTCAAACCAAGGGGAAAGAGGCTGTCTGCCAAAACTTCTTTTGTAACCGCAAGGGAGAAGACAGTGGTAGAATAATAGTACAGGGAAGTCACTGGCTAGGTAAGTGTATTATTCAGTGGGATTTTTGATAATTCCAGTGCATAAGTCCTGTGGGACATGACGTACGCCCAGGAAATACATAAATGCCACACACCTGGGCCACAGAATGCTGGCCTATCTAAATTTGCAGAGGGAATACTAAGTTTAAAAAAAATAAAAAATAATGGAGCTGTATGTTGAAAAATACAAAACTTCACAGACTGGCTTTTAATTCATAATTCACACTGAGAAGAGGCTAGAGCATAACTGGCATTGATTATCACCACACTAATCATATGAAACCATAGAACAGCTTGGGTTGGAAGGGACCCGAGGGATCACCTGCCTCCAACTCCCCTGCCGTAGGCAGGGACGCCTCCCGTTAGGTCAGCTTGGCCAAGGCCCCATCCAGCCTGGCCGTGAGCACCTCCAGGGACGGGGCACCCACAGCTTCTCCGGGCAACCTGTGCCACTGTCTTGCTACCCACACAGTGAAGAATTTCCTCCTGATGTCTAGTCTAAATCTATCCTCTTTTAGTTTAAGCCCATTTCCCCTTGTCCTACCGTTATCTACCCAAGTAAAGAGTCCTTCATCTTTTTTATAAGGTCCCTGAGGAATAAAATTGCTTTGACGTTGTTTGGAGTATGAGTTTTGTCTGCAGTTCGGATGTTCCACTTCTGGAGCTTGTTGTGTGCTGCCGTTCAGTCTTAGTCTTTGTGGCTGGCAGTGAATGCAAGAGCTTTGTGAATCGGCTGCTTTGCTTGTCCTTTGCTGGATGCTGGTGTCTCAAACAGCTCCCCAAGTATCCAGAGCTGCAGTTACGAAATTAGCTAGGACATATCTGAAACAGACAAACAGAAACTGTGATAAAGTCCAAGGATAGATGTCAGCCTCACTTCAGTCTGTGACCACTGATAGACCTGGAAAAGTTCTGCCCTGTAGTTGGGTAATGTTGCTTGTAAAGCAACCCGTGTATGGTAACAGGTCTTAGTTGAGAAATGGCAGGATAAAGCTTGTATAAAAAGAAAGATAAGTTCAACCTTCTTGCTCCCTCCTTCCACTCCACCCTCACTTTCCCCCCTAGAGTCATGAACATCACATTGAAGCAAGCTCTAGTATTGTACAGCACTTGTAAGGAGAGCGCAAAGAATGCTAACAAAATGCATTTGCTCAATTTCTGTTCCTGGAAGATACTCCAGTGTGCTGAAGGTGATTCTTTTGGCATCCTGAAAACAATGTGTTTTCATACGTATCCCTGACAATGTTTTCTGCCCAGAGATTTATTACCTTACAACAAGAGCTCCTTTGATTTAAATGTGCATTGACATCTCCTGAGGTGAAAGGAAAACGAAGCAGTGCAGTGTCTGCTTCCTAACTCTTGTAAGCAGCATGGATGCCACCGTGATGAGAACCGGATTACAACACGGTTGTCCCCTGGCCTTATTGCAACACGTCTTAGCTTGTAGCGTACAGGATGCTGACTTGCATCCCTCAGCCCTAAACCTTTGACCTGTCAGTCTATTGGATCTGTTTTGCCCAATTTGGATGGAGCATTATGAATTTTAACAAATATGTTCTCCAGAGTCTTGACGTGTTCAGAGTTTGCCAGGAACTCTTTTTCTAACCTCTGTTTCCAGTGTGGGAGATTAAATATACGTATGTATAATAATAATAAGTACATATTAAGAATTAAAAATATATATATGCTATCTTTCTAGAAGTGCTACGAGCATTTTCTTGCAGCCTGAAATTACCTTAAATTGCAGGAGAGTTTTCCAGACTGTTACTGTGAAATACAATCTGTATTGTAGGTAGGTTAGTGCTTTGTGGGACTGAGGTAAAAGCTTTTTAAGTTTCATCTAAAAGTCATGTTAAATGTAAATAGTATATGTCCTTACAAGAGTTGTTGAGGAAATCAGAGTCTGTTTCTTTCCTATTGCTTAGTTATGTCAGGCACCTGTTGCTGTTCAATTTGCAGTGCTCTCTGTTTACTGTGGCAAGACGAGTACTTTGTGTGTTTCCAAATTTACAGTAATTTAGTCCCTCACATAATGTTCTTTGCTTAAATGTTTGGTAATTAGTAGAAACCAGGTAGAGTGGTTTTGACTGACTCATTTTAGATCACTTTGAGGATGTTTATTTTTCAAGCTACTACAAATACGGTGGGTTTTATTTTTCAGCTTTATTTTTTTAACTCGCGTACATCCATCATGCAGTGTTTTTCTTCTTTTCCCCACAGTTTGGTTATAACCGCCTACCCAAAAGTTCTATAAATAAATTTGAATGCTGGGTAAAATTGTTTTCTTCTAAGTAACAGATGCCTGGCCTTCTGCATGTGTGTGCCTAGAGCGCCGGTGACATCCAGTGGCTGCAAAACACTCGGTTCCTGTAATAACGTTTTACAACAGTGCAATAACATGCCTAATGGTAATCCCTCAGGAGATAATTGGTCCAAGTCTATGGACACAGTGGCTGTTTTTGACAGCAGGTTTGGAGCTGACCCAGCTGATCTTTGGACGGTTGGACTCGCAGATCCTTCCTTTTAAGAAACTGTCTGATGGGTGTCACTGCTCACATTCGGGTTTAAATGTGGAGTTTTGAAGGGGATTTAACCGTGTTTCTTTCTGTTGCTCAGGCCTTGCGGTTATGCACTCCCAAAGCACGAATCAGCTGGATGTGGGGAACAATCCCCGTGTGGGTACCAAGCGCTATATGGCTCCAGAGGTCTTGGACGAAACCATCCAGGCTGACTGCTTCGACTCTTACAAAAGGGTCGACATCTGGGCTTTTGGGCTGGTCCTTTGGGAAGTAGCTAGGCGCATGGTTAGCAATGGTAAGTATTTAGGACTCCTGTCTTTGTTTTTAAAACGTATTAAGCAAATGATTCACTGCAAAACGTCCGCCACTGAAATAGGTAGAATGTACAGCAAAATACTGGACCGCCAAAATATTTACATTCCTGACGTTTTGCTGCCTCTTTGGAATTTAAGTTGGGTACCGTGATTAAGTATTGTCGCCTCACTTCTTTTAAGGAAGAGAAGGAGGGTCCCTTGCTAAATCGAAATAATGATGAGAAACAATTTATGACAAATAGTTGAGCTAAAATTTTAGACCCATGAAATCTCTGAACTTCTCTGTGTGCCATTAAACCATAGTGAACACTTGTAGGTGTCTATTTCCCATGACAATACCTATGGAACAGAGGAGGAAAACATGCAGAAAGTTAAGAAGTAAAGTGATCAGAACTCAGGGATGCTCCTGATTTACCACGTTAAACAGACTCACAAAGCAGGATTTGGTTGAAGTTACAATTCTGATTGAAAAACTGGCCTTGAAATTTCTGTTTTGTAATGCACGGTGTTGCATTATTTCATTGGGAAGGGAATCTGAATTGAAGAACCTTGAAGCTGGGTATCTGCTGGTGTGGTTTTTCTTGTCCTTGTCCGTATAGCAGTCCTTCCTGGTTTTTGTCCCTTGGGTTTTGTTCTCTGGCGACTCAGAAGACGTCCCTCAGGCACACGTGCAGATGCTGGCAGCAACACGTTGTTAATTGTAATGTTTAAATCTGAGGAAATTCTGAATCTTCATATATATTTAATACTTCTATTACTCCCATGTAAGCCAAAACGGGGATTCCATAACTGACATCAGACAAAAGAAGTGTGCTTCAAGAAAGATGTGGTATGTCTGCAACCATACTGGTGGCTGGGACCCCACAGTGCAGGTGTCCAGTGCCAGCTGGTCCAGGCATGAACCCCAATGAAGGAAGCGTGGTCAGAAGGGCAGGCAGTAGTTTGTGGCTTCTTTTTGAGGCTCTTTGCAAGTAGGAATTGCGAAGTTGGAATTGCAGCTATTGCAAGTAGGGGTTTGAGGGAAGACTGTGGAGGAGAGGATGAAGGTTTCTTTGCAGAAGTTCTCACAAGGCACCTGCCAAGAGCCAAAGGGGACAGAGTAAGCATTTTTGCTGGAGAGAGATGGGTATGAGTGAGCACTGAGTGGATAGGGGTCGGGATAAGCCAGGGCAGTGAAGAGTCATGGTAGCTCAGGCAGAGTAACAAAGCCTGGCTCCAGTGCCAGAGGAGGTTAAGTTATTCGCTTCGTGTTGTTTCGTGGGCATCATCTCCCCTCTGCTTGTTGATGCCAGTGGAAATCCTGCCCAGGTGGGCTGAACACCTGGACAACACAGAACACATACTGTTGTTCTGTTGTAATGCAGGACTTCTAAATACGAACCTTTCATTTCATACGTTATTTGTTGGTGGCTGAAATAATTTACCCATGAGTTTAAAAAATAATAAAGTATTATTTCCTTGCCAAAGGTAGTTCTCAGCACAGCAGCCACCAAGCAGCTAGTTGTCTCTGCCATCCCTGCAGGGAGACTCGTTTTGAGAAGGCAGGCCCTTGGACGGAGGCACTTCTGGGAAGGTCTGTGGACCTTCCAAGTTTGCCAGGGAGTTCCCTGGGGACTTGAGCTCTGTCCCAAGCACCTGTCTTCTCTAGGATATTTAAAAGGTGCTTAAACAAAGCTGACTTAGAGGTAGTAAAATGCAGCAGGTAGGCTCAGCAGGCTAAT
The DNA here is from genome assembly GCA_011076525.1 of Nettapus auritus. Taxonomy (NCBI): domain Eukaryota; kingdom Metazoa; phylum Chordata; class Aves; order Anseriformes; family Anatidae; genus Nettapus; species Nettapus auritus. The sequence goes on along the minus strand of CM021771.1, from coordinate 38,817,346 downwards.
TGAAGCGTCCTTATAAGCCTTCAGTAATTCCAAAGAGATCTAAAATGGATTCTCCTCTGAGATCAAAAGACCAGGTTAATCTGTGCGGCTGGACAGCTCTTTTGGGATTTAACTTGCAGGGTCCGTAGGGTGCAGCTCCTGGGTGGAACCTTGGGAGTGACAAAGGGAGCAGAAGGGGACCTCCACGGGCTTTCTGTCTGTGGCCAGAGCATAGCTGGTGATCCTGCCAGCTCTCTTACTGCCCCTCAGAGGAGTTCCCTGAAGAGCGGTGTGGCAAGAGGAGGCACAAGAACATGTCAGCTGAATCACAGAGCGACGATGACCTCGCGTTAAGGTGTATGTGGTTAATTGGAGAAAGGAGGAGAGTCCTGTGAATTCGTGGTGTTAATTTTCCGGTACTCTGTTCATCGACAAATGTATGTCGTAGGCAGTTATAAAGCGTTGCTGGTTGCATTTCCCAGTATCTGGAAACCTCTGGGTTGCAGTTCACATCAGCCAGAGTGCCTTGAGGATCTGAGCCATAACTTCATTGTTTTCAGTGCAGCTTTGCGTTCTGTGCTCTGCCTGTTTCAGCAGTCCGCCAGCTGCCGTGGTAGGATGGGGGCTGATGAATTCACTGCAACAGGCAGCGCTCCCTGCTACGAGGATGGAAACCAGAGCACGAGATGAGCCGTGCACTGTGCTCCTCTGCTGTCTTCTGAGGGATGGTGTCCGTAAGCCTGAGTGGTGGGAGCAGCAGTACTTAAGGGGTACTTGCTCCTAGGTGGGCACCGTGTAGTGTATCTTGTTTGAACCTAGCAGTCTGCAGCACGACGAAACTTCGTACGTAGGATTTTGATGTGCTTGTTTTTATTGCTAGCCTGAAATTTTGAGGAGCTCATCTGAAATCTGTTTTGCTACAGTGCTGTTTTGGAGGCCGATGAACCTTTTTGGAATATTAGATGTCTTTATCTATTATTTTTTGTATAGTGTGTGCATATGGTAGATAACACAGGCTTACCTAGTTACCTCTCAAGTGAAAATTTCATGAAAGGGCACATTTAAACATTCCCTATATATATTGATACATATAGTGCTATTTAGTGAGGTTTAGATCGTGTTTACAGCTTAACAAAGATAGTATGAAACTCGGCATGGACTGCAGACCTACCAAAGAAGATAAATAAAGGCTTCAGTAATTTAATTCAGGCTAAGCTCGGTGCTACCATGGAAGCACTTTTAACAGTAATATGGATACTTCATGACATTAGTCATGTCAATGAAGCCTTAAGTTCAAGGCGGCTGTGATACTAATTTAACTGTACTTGTTTCCAGTTGTTTTGTATTTCTAGCTGTTGCCAGAAGTAATTTCATTTCCTTGCACTGGTTTGAGGTGAAGTAAACATTTTCCTCTCAAAAATCCGAATGGCTGGCTGTGTGGAAATCGTTACTTCATCAGGTGGTCGTTCAGATAACCCTGTTTGATCTGTAATAAGACTTTGGCACTTGGAGTGAGCAGGCTGACGTCAAGGTGGTGTGCTCGTGTGAACCAGGTGATAGCATGTGTTAGATGGGCAAGAGACAGTTGTAGTTTAGGTACGCTGTAAATTTTTGCTGTTTATCCTATGCTGATGGCTCCTTGCTGTCTATCATGTACTGAGTGGAAAGATGAAGTCTGTTCCCGTGCGTTACCCTGGTTTTGCACATCCATTCTTGGAGATCAAGTTGCTGTAATCTGACTAGTGAACCTGGTTTGTTTTTTTCTCTAACGGTCTGCAGGGTGACAGTGATTCTTAATACTTTGCGGCTTGGTATAAGAAGGAAGAAAATGTGTTGTTAAACTCCTCGACATCCAGGAGTACTTGTGTATTGTCTTTGTGCTTGAGTAGCGGCCCCTCAGCATTTCTCCCTGTGGTTGAAGCCCCACGTCTCTTACTCTGTGGGCAGTGCTTGTTCCCTGCACAGAGGTTGTCCACAGCTGCTGAATGTGTGCCTTCCCTAGTGTACGGTGCTGTGGCGTCTTCATTGCCTGGCCTCTGACACTCGCACTTCAGTTCCTTGTGGACCTTCAGTGTCGTTTCCAGTACTGTGACCTTGGTGTTAATACCACAAACTGAAAGGTGGTTGCTGCTCTAAGGTTTGTTGGCAGCCCTGTATCTGCAAGGCTGTATCTGTTCCTTAGGTATCTGTAGATCTTACGTTGCTCCAGCAGTATATTCACAAGCGCATAGGGTAAGCTTTCATCAAAGCTGCAAAGAGTAAAGATGGAAAAAATGCTGCTCTGAGTTCCAGTTGATTTGAATAGCAAAAAGACAGCTGCCCCAGGGAAAAAAACACAACACCCTATTGTCAGTGACAAAAGTCGTCTTGAAACTGTCAGAAAATAGCAAGCTATAGGTCACGTTGAACAACTTTAAGGGTCTCTCTTGTAGTAAGAGGCTTGTTTTCTTTCCTCTGGAAGTGGGAAAGGGAAGCGTGTCACAGTTCAGAACGACGGCTCTGTGAGGAGTAGTGCGGGCTAGAGGTTACAGTGGCTTGCTGGCATCGCAGACAAACTGTTGCAGGGCCAGTGGTGATCCCACAGGGTCTGTGACGTTTGGCTGTGGTAGATCAGAGTGCTTCAGAATTACTCTATTAGAGTAAAGGCTAGACCAAATTCAGTTCGTATGTGGTATGTCTTATCTGAAGTAGCCATCTATATGCTCTGTTGGAGAGACCACAGGAACATGTTGAATTAAAATAGAGCCGGACTCTCTCCTAGTGATAAAGGTAATCCATTAACGTCTTAATGACACTGGCGTTACTTTCAGAGTTGTATGATATAGCTCTGAGGCTTTGCATTTGAATTGTGTTTAGAAAAAAACCACTACTGCTTTTTCTACCATTTCAGCTGATACAGATACACAAGAGCTTTTTTGTAGTTTCAAGTTCTTGCAGTAAATTTTGTGTTCTGGGAGGAAGCGGGAGGAGTGCAAAAAAATAAGATTTCAGCCTTTATGCAATTAAGAATTGCTTGAAAATGTAGGTGATGCCGCTTCGTGCAGCATGGAGCATACGCAGTCCGTCATGCACCCGTGTCAGAACGCCACAAGGCAGTGCCTGCAGTCTGTTAGGTGTTCGTTCCGGGAGCTTGCCCGGGTAGCCAGGTCTTTGAACTGACCTACAGTTCTCTATGTGAGTCACAATTTGTTGAAGACTGGTTCTCTTTTGACTGGTCTTCGCAGATAGGGATTGACTGATTTTTACAGAGAATCTGTGGGATTTTGATCTTCATCTTCAACAGAACAAGAAAACTAAATCCTAACCACTGTAGCAAAGTTTCTATTGCTTTGGATATACTGAAGGAAAAAGGTTCTCAGGAAATGTCCTGAACGCCTTGTGCATCGGGTGATAGGACAGCTGCCATCTGCTAGAAGGCAGCTCTGGCGTTGTTCTGCCCGTGTTCCTGTACGCAGAGAGCCGCTTCCCTCAGTATTGCTCCGAGCTGCTGGCCTACATGTCTGTCTTTGAACGCTAGTTTTACATTGGCTTCCTAAGAAAGTCGAGTTCCCTGGATCGTTTGTGAGCTTAATCCACTGATGAAACAGCAGCGCTGCACACGTGCCTCAGGGAGCAGGCAAAAGGCTTCCTAGCCTGCCAGTTTTTGTAACCTGGGCGATAAGCTGGGAGCACACACATCAGCTTTTTGTTTCCTCACTTTTCAAAGCAGAATCTGTGAAAATGCCTTCAGATACTGGTTGCCACAGACTTCCAGGTGTTTGGTTTTGTGATGGTATGTTGTACCAATGTTGTACCCTAGGCATTTTACTATATAACAAGAAATTGTACGTGAATTACCAGTGTTTAGGGTCTGTAGATACTGGTGTCCTTTTTGGGCTTTGTCATGAATCATAAAATAAGGCAAAGTGTATGATAAGCCTATTAAAAACAAGCAAGCAATGCAGACCTGGAAATTTTTATACTTTGCTCATAGAAATCCCAGTTTTCTAGTAGTTGCTAAACTTCTGTGCATGATAAAAGGTGGCCTTCTGGCAAGGGAATTTACTTCTCATCACTACAGCTCAAGCATCCGCAAAATGGATATGGTTTCTAATCTTCAGAATTACAGTATGTGCCAGTTAACGTTTTGGGTAGGAAAAACTCTATAGTAGTAAGTGCTTTTCTGTTTTTTGTTTGTTTGACATGTTTTCAGTTTGACATGGTGGTGTTGAATCATTTTAAAAATATTTTTGTGGTTCTTGGGTGGTTAGGTCATGGGTGTTCCTTTTCAGAGATGCTGTTTCATTGACAGTTAGTAAATAATGCCTCTCTTGTTTGTATCTCACTAGGTATTGTAGAAGACTATAAACCACCATTTTATGACCTGGTCCCAAACGATCCCAGTTTTGAAGACATGAGAAAAGTGGTCTGTGTAGATCAGCAAAGGCCGAACATTCCCAACAGGTGGTTCTCAGACCCTGTAAGTGGATATGCCTGTGTATGGTTTATGGAATATGAGCTGATCTTTCTTCTTCTGAACTGTAGCAAGCTATTTTCGGTTATCACTTGAAATGGCCTCAGTGCTACTTGCCAGGAGCGTTAGCTGTACAGATTTCAGAAGCATACATGTTAGAAGGTTGTGGTTGTAGAGCCATGACCAGTGCTGCCACATCAGCCAGCTCTGAATCCCAGCCATTCGAAGCTGCTCTGGCTGTGATGAAATCAGACAAAAATCTGTACCTTCTCTGGCTTTTCGTCCTTAATCTTGTAGGAATCAGTTTCATTGAAAGGAGATGCTATAGTGTGAAACGGTTTTTTGGACTTCTAAAAGATGATGCTAGGTTGACACTGCAATCAACCCATTGTCCAGTTACTTTTTCTTTTGTTACTGAACTAGTTTACAACACTTGAAACTCGTGTATTTCAAACACCCAAATAGCAGTAAGTTATCTGTAGACTCTGAAAGTTGACTAATAATGAGGCAATAAAACCATATTGTGTTAGTGCTGAACAACCCAATCTATTGCTTTTCTGACTCGTGATTGATATACTTACACGTGTCTTGTGTTTCTTATTCTTTCCCCAGACATTAACATCTCTTGCCAAGTTGATGAAAGAATGCTGGTATCAAAATCCATCAGCAAGACTAACAGCCCTGCGAATCAAAAAGACTTTGACCAAAATTGATAATTCCTTAGATAAACTGAAAGCTGACTGTTGACCTTCTTCTCATGGTGCTCTCCTGACTGGAAGGCACTTGTCTGGTTCAGAAGTAGTCTGGCTGGACAGTTTATATAATTGGTCCCCCTGTGGCTTCTTATAGAGGCAGAAGTTTCTACCAAGCCATCTGTTTGGGAGACATCAGAACCATGTGGACTTTGCTCAGTGACTACAACGGGCATTTCACAAATGGTCAAGCTATAAAGACTCGTGCTGGATGTACTGTTGCAAAGGTAGTGGCCTGAAGGAAGACAGAGAAATCCTAAGACAAGATCAGGGCATTAAATAATGGCTTTGAACAGCTACTTCCCCCCTATCCCCCCCCCCCTTTTTTTTTTTAATTCTCCTAATCACTCCCAGGGTGAACACATGGAAGTGGTAAATTTTAATCAGCAATATTGCCTGTGCTTCTCTTCTTTATTGCACTAGGAATTCTTTGCATTCCTTACTTGCACTGTCACTGTTAATTTTAATGACATGACTTGCCAAAAATATGATTGGCTGTATACTACATTGATCTATGCCTGAGTAATAGGAAATGAATTTGGTAAACTGAAAATGTAACTGTCAGATTTTAGCTGCATTTTACATGTGTACTGATGTTTACAATAATGCTGAACATTAGGAATTTCTCGTTTATACAAAACTTGCAAATTATTTATTACTAGTGCACTTGCCAGTTTTTTAAACTGTAAAATAAGTGCATAAAGTTAAAGCTTATTTTTATGTGGCCTCTTTCATGATTTCTTACACAAATGTTTTTGTAACACTATAACCTGAAACATAATTGTTTTCTGTATTATCATATTACAACTCAATAGTCACATTTTAAGTGCTTCACATTTGTAGGTGTGTGGTCTGTAACGATTTTCAGTTCAGATATGGAACATATATATAGCTGTTACCCACATGACAATGTGTCTAGTATCTTACTGATCTAGAAGAGGAAAGCAGTGGAGGAATTATCTAGAATTTTAGGTCATGAATGCTGTGGGGAGAATGCATTTTATTTCTTCTAAGCTATATAATATGCATTTAAACTCTGCCAGAAAAAAATAACTATTTTGTTTTAATCTACTTTTTCTATTTAGTAGTTATTTGTATAAATTAAATAGAATGTTTTCAAGTCAAACGAAAGAGTGTTTTTAGTTCTGTCACTGTCTGTTAGTAACAAATGCATACTGATGCAGCAGTGGGTGTTGCCAGTCACACGCTCCCAGGTAAATAGAGTTGGTTTGGGTCAACGCCAGGTTTAAAACCAAGGTGCTGAGGCTTGTTCACTGTTGTCTGGGTGTGTTTTTTCCTGTGCCGAACTGGATCCCAAAGTAGTACAGCACAATGGTGCACTTCTTGGATATGACATCAGCTGTGTCCATGCACACCTCCTAAAGCACGTCTTGCAGAAGGGGGTGTGTTGGCCCTTAATCTTGTGGGGAAGGACTCAGCTTTGCATCTGGAAAACTGTGTTCTCTGCCTGTACCTCTTGATATTTCCATATCATTTGTTACTCCATATGGAAGAGTAACTATGGAGTGACAGTGTCTTTTTATGTCTTTTGAAAAAAAACTTCTTTACTTGTTCGCTTGAAATCCTCTGGGTAATCCGAGAAACTAAAAAGTAACGAGCCATTAAGCCATATTTCATCTCTGCATTCAAAATTTTCTTTAAGGTTCCCTTCTCGGCTTTATGCCTGCCGGATTCTGCTCTCCTGTTTCCTCTAATTTCTCCTTCTCAGTCCCAGTCTTCCTTGTCCTTCTGTGACCGAGCGGCACGCCTTTTTCTCCGTTTCTACCAGGGTAGAAATAGCAGCCTAGTTTGCAGATAGGCACTTCATGGGTTTAAGAGACTGCATAGAATAGCTCTGCAAAACAGTGCGTACCAGTGGGTAGGTCTCTTAATTATACTTCATGAGAATCTGACAAGATGTAGTGCTGCCAAAAAAAATGATATAGTTTGTTTTTCAATGGGAGGTCTAAGGCGGTGTTGCCTGAGTGCATTCTGGTTTGCTTTGAATCGCTGTGGATGTGCGCGGGGCTGTTACGCAGCTGCAGCCTGGGAAGGAGATTCTCAGGAACGAGTCAAACGAATCCGCCTCCTGGGTTGCAGGGGTTATGTGAGTGGAAGTACCAGTGAGTGTCACAACCACGACATCGGCAGCTAAGTTAGCGATAATCTTCTGATGCAGATTACTGCCTGAGGGCCCTTGGCTCTAGCTGCCTCTCACACGTGTGTTTCTTCCACACACGTATGACAGAGCAGGCGCTGGTACTTTGTCCAAACGGGACGCGAGGAGTGCAGCTGTATGGACAGTCGGGCAAAGTTCAGTGCACAACGTGAGTTATAAATGGGTTTGCCAGGCTTTTTGAGATCTCACCTCTCAGCGTTTGCTACTAGAAGTAGTGGAGCAGAGAGACAATCTGTCACCTTGATGACCAACAGTGCTGACGGTGTCGGTTGAATTTGTTGTGCCTTTCTCAAACAGTAAAATACCAAATCGCAGCACCTTACAGATACTAGGGAGGATCGTTACATCACATTCTTGATCTCTTTGTGCTGCAGCGTTTTCTGAACAGTGCTATGTAGAACGACTCGAGTTCAGTCGCAGCCCCGTGTGCTCTGCAGCATCTCGCCGTGCCGTTGCTGGCGGTGGATGTCCTGACTGCAGCGCCGGGCGCCAGTCCTGCCGCCTGCTTGGATCCAGCGGGGAGCCGGAGGGGGGCCGGGCCGGCTGGAAGGAGCACGGCTTTCCCAGGGGCTCTTCCGGGACAGGGCTCTGGAAACCTCTGTCCTCTGCTGAGTTTGCATGCAGACCTGACTGAGGAACTTTAGCGTAAATTTAAACTCCTGTCTCACCTTTCCCTGTCCGTAGAGCAGAGATGACCAGCTAAAGCTAAAGGAAGAGCGCAAACCTTGGCAGAACCTCAGCAGTTGGGTGCTGGACGTTGTCCTAGAGCAGATCACTTTAATCGGGGGTGCTGTGGCTGCTTCCTTCAGCAGGTCAGGATATCCAGGGGTTCTTCTAAACAAAATCCATGTTCGTGCCCAGCAAAGGAACTACTTTTGGTCTAGGCTTTGACTGAACAATTGGTGACGTTAACTATTTTTTTAATTAGGTGAACATTCAAATTTAGAACAACAAAAAAACACCTCTGAGAGGGGAAAAAATAACATAGGAATTAATTTGTTAGCGTTAGCAACAAGTCATTCAGCGTTGTGCTTCCCTAACGTCCAGCTGCTGGCTGCGCCACAGTCTGTGCTTTCAAAAGAGCAGCAATAGCAAAGTTCTGAGTATTCACCTGGGGAGCTGGAGGGTGGAGCGCCCAGCGTCAGAGGAGGAGGAACTTGGTGGTAGTGCGGGATTATCTTTGGTCTCACTTCCAAGGGTCTGTTTGAATAGTAACAGGAGAAAACTTGTTGCTGCTGTCCCCTGAAGGTGTCACGGCTTGGGCAAGGGGGCCAGAAAGCCACTTCAGAGTTTCCAAGTGAGGCAGAGGAGGATCAGCCGCCCTCCACCCCCCGTGGTATTTTTCCTGTATGTTTATTAATGGCTGTTCCTCTAGTCCTCCCATAAAATCTAATCTTCTAAAGAGATTTGGAATGCTTATATATAATCCGCTGCTCTCAGGGCATCGCAGTATTTATTGCTATGGAGATGGCACAAGCCGTTCCGTAGTCGATGTTGAATTATTCATGTGGCTGGCAAATTTGCGCTGAACACTGCCAGCATGGACCTGGGGTGTTGTCATTCAAACAGGGCCAGGCTGAATGTCACAGCTCCAGTAAGAAGTAAATGGATGTAAAAATAAAAAGAAGCATCGAGGTTTCAGCACATGGGTAGCACTGACGCTTATACGGGGAGGCTAGGCAAAAAAAGAGGTACTCTGAGAAAAAAGCACCCCCCCAAAACCCACTTTTCCTTTTTCATATGCAGTAGATTTGTTTATTACTAGTTAGGATTATGTTGCACTTTGACTAATGCATATCAGGACAGCTAAAGCAGCCTGCGGTCAGAGGCTTGTTTAGTGTGCTGGGAATATGTGACTGAAGTCTTCCTCTCAGTTGTTTGTAACTTTCCTTATGGGCCTTCTGTGCTGACAGCTTCCATGAAAAATCCCTCTCAAGCCTTCCAGACTTCTTATTTACCTGGATTAAACTGTTCTGATAGAGAAAAGGAGGAATTCTCTTCCCTGTGGGGAGAATGTTTGCTGAGCAAAAAGATCAGCCTTGGCACAGTTGTTGGCATTGGAGAAGGGAAACAGAAATGTTACAGGTGCTGTTTATTTGTATAGAGAAAATTTGAATATTTCTCAAACACAGAATACTTCCATATTTTAAAGCTAAGATTTGTGTGGAAAAAGTAAGTGTTTTATGAAATGTAGAGTTAATTATGTACCGTGACAGATGCTCTCACCTGGGAATAACACATTCACTTTATTCCCGGTTGGAAGAAAAAAACATTTTTAGTGTCTGAACCAAGAAACCATGCCAAGACACGCCAAAGAACGCCAGGGAAAGCCGAGGGCAGCCGTACACAGCTCACGTCCATCTGGGCCCATCGTGATGGAAGGGAAGGCTGCAAGGGTCACTGCTAGCGCCGGAGCTGGGGCCTCGTCCGCAGAGGTTCCTCGCTGGTTATGGACTTGTCACTACCTCCAGAGTGTGTGGTGGAAAGTGAAGCCATGTGAAACTTCCTTCGCAGAAGGAGACTGCAAAAGGGATCTTCCAAGAGGCCTGGGACATCAGCTCGCTGGGTCAAACCAGTTCTGTACAAGTCAGACGCCTTAGTGGTCCAGGAACGTGATCCGCTTGGGGATGGTGTCTACCGCGATACACCAAAGTGCCTGCCAGCTATCTGACTTGAGAGACTTGTATAAATAACTACGTTTGTACGCGGTCTCACCGCAGTCACTGCTGCGAGCCTGCTCCACGCGCAGCGTTCATCCGAGCGCGCTGGAAGCGGGGAGCGGAGCCTTGCGGAGCGGCGCTGGTACGCGAACCTGCGGCCTGGGGCAGCGTCGCTCCTCGGGCCTCTATTGATACCTACAGCTCTAATAAATACCTTTGCTTGTTCTCGACTCAATAGTTACTACCTTCTTATGCTCAGGGCTTGGTAGACGATGCTGTGCAGCCTTCGTGCCTTCTCCCTGCCCTGGGACGAGGCAGGGTCACGGCGGGCAGGGAGGCAGGGTGAGCGCGGAGGCCGCTGGCAGAGAAAGCCTCTCCCTCGAAGCCTCTCCCTCGCCTTCCTGCAGGGAGGGCGGTCGTCTGGCGGTGTGGTTTCAACACGTGTGTCAAAGCAAGATGAGGGTTTTATACCTGGGTTTGTAGTGAGAAGTGCGTGAGTGAAGCAGCTGCTTCCCATGTCTAAATGGTGCTAAAATGTCCCAAGAGGCTCCCTCATCCTCATCAAAAAGACACCAAGTCGGGTTAACAGAAACTTCAGTAGATTCAAAGGGTATTTTTTAACAGGATTTCAAAGCTGCAAAGAGCAGCATTGGGGGTGGATACAGAGAGAGAGGGGTGTAGAAGCGTGTAGCAGCAACCAGCTGCTGCCTGCTGGTTTGGGATTGCTGCTGTTCCAGCCAGTGCTGAGTGCGCATTGAGCGCTCTTCTGTGCACGTTCACTGACGGACAGGCACCTGGCACTACCTTTAAGCTACGGGCTTGTTGGCTGTACGCATCCTTGCCTAGAGGAATGCACAAGCTCAGTGAGTCACTTACAAATAAGAATGCGCCTTACTGATCAGAGCGATGGTCTGTCCAAACCAGTAGCCCAAGCAGCCAAGGAGGCGCGATGGAGTGCACACCTGTGCCTGGTGCTGGCACTCTGTGCCCTCCGTGTCCAGCATCCCTAACTATTGTGCTAGGGATAGGTAATTTAGGTCACACTCCTGCCATGCCATCTTAATACCCGTTTAATATCTGTTCATGGACCTGCTGTCCATTCGTTTCCATAACTCCTCTGAATTCACTGATCCCATCTGCTTCTGCAGTCTCCTGAGGTCTCACGGCTGCTGTGTGACAGTGCTACTGCGACCAGCAGGGGGTTGAAAACAAAGTTCATTCTGGCTGTAGTCGTGCAAGGTACTTAGTCTTTTTGCATGAGGTAGATACTCTGTCCCCTGGTTATTTTGATGCCTTTCTCTCAGATGTATGGTTTGGATTTTGATTTTTGGGTGCTTCTGTGCGGAGCCAGGAGCTGGGCTCGATGGTGGTTGGGGGTCCCTTCCAACTCGGGATGTTCTGTGATTCTCTGTGCTCTTCTCTAGCACCACCAAGTTCTTGCAGAGACCAGAACTGCAGACATGCACACCTCGTGTGAAGTCCCTGAGGCTGTATATCCTGGTAAAACAATGCTGTTTTGCTAGCGGTGCCATTTGAGGTGGTGACCAACGTTTTGCTGGCATTTTTGGCTGCTGCAGCACAGTGAGCAAAGGACTTCGGAGAAAAGACAACGATGGCACGGGGATCTCGCTTCCTGAGCTGTGACCACCAGCTGTGTTCAGCATCGTGTAAGCATGGTTCATGTTTTCTTCAGAGATGCCACTCATCATCTGGTCACTGGCGAACTGAACAAGCCAGTCCCAGCCATGACCACAGGGCTGCAGCTTCTCCCCCACTCCTTTAAGAACATGGGAGTGCTGTGTCCGCTGGGTGCCCGTCGTTCACTTGCTTTCCCCTTCGTAGGAGCCGCAGCTGGGCAGCGAGGCTGGGTTTCCCTTCGTGGAGCTGTTTTACTGCCTCACGGAGGCTTGGCAGGCCTGGAGGTAAAACTGGCGCTTCTGGAGGCCCGCGGGTTTGGGGGTCTGGTGGTGAAGACATTCCCATTGCTATTCTTGTAAAACTTATTTCTTAGAAAGAATATTTTAGTGTGTTCTCCTGAGCCACTGCTACCTCTGTCAGAGGAGTTCACATTACCCCGTACTAACCGTGTCGGAAGTCTGGGCTGTTGACAGGGGTCTGGGTCTAGCTAGATCACCTAATTCTCATGCTAAAAGTGTGCCTGCCCCATGTTGTGGGCTGAAGGTAAAATTTGGCAGGGCTGCTTCACTTGAGCTGGTGTCATGCTGGCTGCTTTGTCAGCTTAACGCCTCTTCTGTGTGCTGGTGATTTTACCTAGCTCAGTTCAATGCACGCCGTACAAATACCAGGCACCAGGAAAACGTTAAAACGGGACTTGGAACAGTTTGGGAATTCTTTTTTTTTTTTTTTTTTTTTTTTTTTTTTTTTTCCAGTTGCCATGATCAGCGGTGTAATATTTTTGCAAAAATACATCATTCTTATGGCAATTTTGGAAGGTTTCATCAGATTACTGGGTGAACAGAGTGGGAGATGAATACACAGCAAGACTGCTCCGTAGTTAGGACATGGACCTGGGATGTAGAGGGCTAAGGTAAGTGGTGCTACTGACCTGCTGGCTGTTGTCTGTGCATTTTATTCTGTTTTGCTTGCACAAAATTTCAATAGGTCTTAGTTTGCTCCTGATGTGGAACAAAACAAATTACAAAACAAAATTCTTGTTTTCCAGCCAACCCTAGAAGTACTTCCAGTTGGCAGATGTTTTTATGGTGTTACCCATTTCCAAAGACTCTTAAATCCCTAGGATATGCTATTTCTGTCCTACTATGAACCATGCCATGAAAACATCTAACTGGGGAGCACATTTGCCTCAAAGTGGTTTTTCTCCATGCCTTGTTTTTGTTTTCTTTTTTTTTTTTTTTTTTTTTTTTTTTTTCTCCCCACTGGCATTTGGTGTGTCAAAGGCCTGATGAACACTGGAGACAAAGGGTGAAAGATCAGCAGTCCCGGCTAACCGGGGACCGAACCTGCAAACCACCGAAAGCTCTAGAATCGTCGTGAGATGTGAGTCACTGGCCGTCCTCCTGTCTCGGCCCTCAGACGAGGTTGTTGGTAGGTCCTGAAGTGCTGGGCAGCTTCAGCCAGGGGCCCGCACATACAGATTTCTGCCTCAGCTCAGCCGTCGCGGAGGAGCCGCCGCCTGCGCTGGCAGCGGCGGGGGACGGAGGGCGCTTGCTGCTGCTCGTTTCCACTTCTGTGCTCACAGACGCAAGCAGAGAGCTCCAATTTTAAACTACACGATTTAATAATTTAAATTCGAGTTATTTTCTGTGTTTATCATATCTCAAGTTACCAAATTTATGGCTGTGGAGTAAAGCAGTTCTGGTAATCTTTGGAAAACAAAAAATGGTCAACGTTCAGAGAATGAACTTTGTAAAAAGGTGTTTAAGCGTACTGCTGCTGTTTCAGCAATGGACTTTATTGTGTATTGTACTAACCCTAGGTGCTTCCTAAATTGTGGGTGAGGTTAAGTGCTGGACGCAAACGAAAACGGAGGACTGAGCGGAGACAAGGTTGAAAGAATACCAATGAGTTTGGGGCTGGTTCTTCTTAAAATTCAGATTCAAAACAGTTTTGCGATGTAAGCAGCTTGTGATTTTGTATCAGTAATGGTTATAGTGCTTCTAATACATTTATTTCTGTGAAGCCAATTGAAATAAGAGTTCAAAACCCAATGGACAATTTGAAACGCATTGTTCCAAATCATTTAGGCATCCTATACTACAAAATATAATAGTCTATTAAGTACCCAGACAAATAATTTTAATAGCCTACAGAGAAACAAAAGGTCTGAAATTTGTTTTGAAGACACACAGCATTATCAGGATCAGATCTTCTGAAGGCGGGCCTTATTTAAAATAGGTAACATCAACAGCATTGCCACGTGAGGTATGAAAAATCCGGGTAGAGCACTTGGCCTAATTAGTACTGTAGAACAATATTATTACTAGTTCGATATACTTCTATTTTATAAATACAAATATAAACTAGGCAAAAAGTGAAAAACTTGTCAGACAATTAATACACTGCCTATATCCACGTTCTAAATTATATGGACTGTTGTTTTTTGTTTGTTTGTTTTTGTCAGCAAGCCTTGGAATTTCTGTTTTCTAATAGATATGTATTCAGTCCCAAATAAAATACTCCAGTCTTCTCACACAAGTATGACATTGCTTTTCATAAACAAGTCTTCAGTTTTTTGAATTATTCGGTCTGTCGGTCCATCGCCACACTAGTATTCTCTAAAACTTATATATATATGTAGTGTCACTATGTTTAGAGAGGACTCTCCAATCCCTATGTTCTCTTAAATGCATGTCTATCAGATGACTAGGACTTCTGTCCCAAAAGTATGTTTTCTGATGATTATACGCCTGGCATCTTCTCCTGAGCTCACCAAACCTCTTTTAGAAGGAAGATGTTTGTGCTCAGGTCCCTAAACACTGACCCAAATGCATCCAGCCTCTGACAGTGTGGTCAGTGCTGAAGGCTTTGAAATCCCTTGGGAAGAGTTCTGCTAATAAACAGGTACAGCATAAACAGGTACATCAATTAGTTCATGGCACTCCTCCACTCTCAATATGCACGTAATGAACAAAGCCACCATTTTTAAAGCTGTATGTACAACTTGTGTAAAATAACACGTAATATAAGTGGGGCTTGAACAGATGCAATATATTCTCCTCCTTGTTCAAACAGAGGGGTGCTACATTCAGATGATGAAATTCTCTTCAACATGGCTGGAAATTTTGCTATACATTTTAATGGAACTAGATTTTAAGTGTATATTTCACTGAAACTTTCTTGTCTTAATGCATCATCTGTCATCTATCATAATTCCAACAACAACAACAACAAAAATAAAAAATAAAAAACCACTTAAAACTGTTTGGTTTGCACCCATAAATTTATCTACTTTTTTTCCCTGTGTAATTTCTCTCAGATAGTGTATTAAAAATAACTTACCACCTCTTGTGCAGGGTTCTGTGCCATTGATTTTATAGATGTTGTCTTGGAGTGGTATCATGGCAGAAAATGCAATTTCAAGTGAACAATTCTCTCTAGCAAAAATTTATTCTCCTTGCATCCTTGATTGTAATTAGAAATAACACCCACTCTATGCACGCTGGAGCATTTTGAAGAGAAATGCACCATTCCTTTAACTCCCAGCACGTTCTGGGCAAGGAGAAGTTCTTTTTTCAGGGTGAATGGTGCTGGTGGGAGCCCAGGGAAGGAGCTTCTCTTTAAACAGGTCCACCCCCACCCCAGTCGCCCAGAAAAGCTGCTGCACAGCAGTGCGTGGGAATGCGGCCACTTCATGTATTTCAGACCTTCAAGGTGCACGTGTGTGGCATGTTGGGGTTATTAATGTATTTAAAAAAAAAAAAATCAAAAATTCCAACAAAACCCAATCTCCTTGTATGCCAGAAAGTTCTAATTTTACTGCAAGTGGGATTTCTCATCTAAGTACTTTCTTTTCAAAATTAATTTGGTTCTGCTTGTCTGCTGTTGCTCCTGATGCAAATCTGTTCACTCAGTTCTCATCAACTCATGAAAATAAAAATGTTCTGACGTGGAGTATATTCAGGTGAGAGAGAATTTTCTGTGAATCTCCTCACCCCCAAAAGGTAATGTTGAACTGGTGTTAGAAGATTAAATGATTGCTGGAGGAGGGGAAGAACGAGAGAGAGAGAGAGAACTGTCTTAGAAAATAGGAAGCCTGGGGATGCTAGGATTTCAGTTTATCTTCTTCAGTTTTGGTCAAGCTTGTGGTGTTTGCTCCTCCCTTAAGTATCTGGGAGGACAGGGCTATCCTGGGGTAGGGACAGGACTTCTGAAATTAAAGGAACTGTGTAGTTACATGTAGTTAGCTTTTCTTTCAGCTCTGCTGCTCTCTGATTGTTTAGCTTCATCAGCTACTGGTCCTGTGGCAAAATAACTAATATGTGGTCCATATTCGTGTGATTTTTTTTTTTTTTTTTTTTTTTTCTGTTGCTAGGTGCAAATAATCCCATGGGATTTCCGTGTAGATAACTGTCTTTGAATGGCAGGAGTACAAGGACAGAAATTTGGAAGTTCTTTGCAAACAAGGAAAAGAGAGAACTGGATTTCAAACTGGAGCTGGAAAATGACAGCACCACTTGTGTCCTGTCCCCTGATTCCCTGGATTCTTGAACAAACCCGAGAGATCCATCTTCTACCCTTGAAGAAGGTACTCTATCAGAATGCAGAAAGCTAATATTATTCCTGGTAAGCATTAATTTTAAATGTGCCTGTAACAACTAACAACCCTCAGTCCTTTCCTTGCCTCAGTTTGTCATATATTCAATCTTGGTGAAGAACAAGGAAAGCACCAAGAACTTTCTGGCTTTCAAGCTGAATTCTCAGTTTTATAATAGATGGTCACATGTGATAAAGTCACGCAGTGTCTCAACAGCAGTAAGCTCTGCAACCACACTTTCGTTGATATTCTGAAAATAATCTTTGTAGTCTTTGTGCATCATCTCAGTCTGATGCTCTTGGTTAGATCTGATCCAAACAAGTAGTAGTTACTGACAGATGACGTTATCGGATTTATAAAGGAGAAGTCATGTAGAATCTGGCAAATAACATACCAAACCCTGAAACTTTCATCATACTCTTATCTCAGTGACTGAGTGCAATAACCAGACGTATTGACTGGTTGCACATAACTTATTTATGTAAATGTGTTCTGTATGTGTTTCTAGGTTTCCTTGAAAACCTTCTAGAGCACTCCTCATTTTTTAGAATGAGTAGGGATTTGATTAGATGCTTCTAGAAACGTATTAATTGTAGGTGTCACTTCTTGGAGTAGATCTCCTTAACTACAAGATGCCTCTTGGTGTCAGCGGGTAAAGATAACTCATGCTTCTAGGTGATTAGGGGTGGTGGGGAAAGGAGGGATCACAAGGAAGGAATTAAGGTTGCTACAATACATAATTAAAATAGGCTTACTGTGGGATACTTTAAATATTTTAATATTTATATATTTTGGATTCTCAAAAAAATGTACTTATGATAGCAGGTGTGAGAGAGAAAGCAGATGTTTAAAAAACAAAGAACAAAATCAAAACCCAGAACATGGGCCAAAATAATACTAGAAAAACTCAGCATCTGTGCTGTTGAAGGAATAATGTAGACACTGCTAAAAAAAAAAATATATATATATATACATATATATATATTAATTTATTTATTGGGGGGGGAGGCAGGAACAGAAAATAGGATATTTTCATAAACTTTAAAATTAAAGCTATGGTTCTGCATTGGTCTATTGAAATTACTTTAGATTTGATAGCCGCTTCATATTTGTGTGATGAAAATGCAAGGGTTAACAAAAGAAAATCTCTGACAGAAGTATACCCAATTCAAATTTCTGTAATTTGTTGTTCGCGGTACATACAAGACAAGTGTTTTCAGCTATTTATAACCTCTGCTCCCATCGACTTCAATGCAAGGTCAGGCACTTTGCCTTTCTGAAAATCAAGCTAAAAAATATTAACATTCACAAATTTCACGTAATAAAAAACATGGTGCACTAAGGACAAACTAATTAGGACAAATGGAGTCTGATTTCAGCACGGCTGATTAGAACATGAAGCATGGTTCTTCCATTGTGTGCTGCAATTAAGAGAAATTAAAGCAAGCAAACCAGACTTAAGCGCAGAAGAACAACAAGAACAACAGCAGCAAAAGAGGAGAGAGCAGCGCTAATTGCGAGCTGACGATTAGCGTTGGCGGCCCCCACGGACGGAGCGTGCCTCCACGCGGGGCAGCAGGCGGCCGGTGAGGGGTCCCTGGGCTCCGTGCATGGGCGTCGATCTACACATCCACGCCGGAGTCAGCGAGTGCTCCCTGCTTCCAGGGGGCAACCGCAATCAGTATTTTATTGCTTTGACATCCACGTCTGCGTTCTGGTTTTAATTAGACCTTGGCATATGTTTTCTAATTGCTTTCTATGTATAAGGCTGTACGGCATGTGGTACGGTGCTGTGTGGTATTTCAGTCTGATATTGCACACCTGCAATTTTTCGGTCAAGATGTTGGACTTGGTTGTACCAAGTTGTTGTAATTGCCATTGCATTTAACTGGTGATGGGGTGCCACAGAAGTCCCACATACCTTACCTGGATATAACTGGGTGACAATTACAAAAATAATTGTCATCAAAAAATAAAAAAGAAAAAAGAACAGCAGCTGTTTTTTGTCTTATCCAATGGCCCTGTAATTCAGATATGCAATTCTAGGCTATTTGGCTTTCACTTTTACTGTATCTTAAGTTCTCTGTTGGTAGAGGTTAATTCATTTTCTGTCTAAAAGTATTTAGTCAAGTGATATTTGCTTGTGCTAGTAATCACGAAGAAGCACTGCAATCAAATAACGTTAATTTGAGCGCATTAGTTCAGATATAAGCACATGATAAAATAAAGGGAACAAACCCACAGCACTGAAACAAACAAATACGTTGAGTTTGCTTCACTGGATCTGAAGTCAGCCTGTCTGACCTGACAGCCCGTGTCCTTCAGGTCAATGCATTCAGCAAGGGGCAGTGTTCACAGGGAAGGGAAGGGCAGACACCCCTGCAGCTGAAGGCACAGGGGGACAAAGGGATGCTCCGCCGCAGCGTTACCTGATAACCCAGGTCATTTCCCCATGGTCTGTCTCAATACAAACGTGGCTGGTGCGGAAGGCAGTCATGCTCCTCTTACTGTGCGTGTTGTGCTGTTCTCTTCCTCCCTCCAGAAAGCACCAGGGCCTTGCTGAAGCTCCTGTACCTGCCTCCAGAAGCTGTGCAGTGGCGCTGGATGGAGGCGGCCGAGCCGGCAGGTTGGAGGGAGGCACAGGGAAATGGGAGCTGGGAGGAGAAACGCAGGGCGTTAGGAGCCAGGAAGGGCCTTTCTGCATATGGCCGGTGTCATTGCCCTGAACAAGGACTTAAGGAAAGTACAGGAATAAAATCAATGCATGGAGACTTTTTTTTTTTTTCTTGTTTATTTTTTTTTTTTTTCCCCTCTGGGGATTTAATATCATCGTGGAACCTCTTCCAGCTCAGGTAGGACAAGGTAGGCTGCAACAGACCAACGTGGCAATGCCACTAACTTCAGCGGTCAAAAACTGGGAAAAGAAAGAAGTTGTAAGCATCTTAAGAGCATGACTAATGAACTGATTGGTTAAGGAAGTAAAATACCACCATATTTGTTTTACCTGATGAACTTCTGAAACTGACTGAGAGAGGGACCTGAGGCTGAGGGAAAGTAAAACAAACTAAGTGGCTGCAAGCGCTGATTGGGTGCCTGAGTTCACTTCAGTTTCTTTTTTTTTTTTTTTTTTTTTTCCTAATGAATTGTGAGCAGTTTGATTTTTGTGCTGTTGATACCTCACTAATTTATGTTGTGTTCAAAAGGCTTAATAGAGATGTCATTATTATAACACGTATAATAATAGTAATAAAAATGTGCTACAGGGAAGTGGTGCCTAACTGGCAGCACTCGCAGGCTGGGGCTGCGTGTAGCAGTGCATGGGCAAGGGGGCTCCTGCTAGCATCTTCCCCTTAAAGCAGCTCCAGGCACATGGGGTGTACAATCCAGACTGTGTGATCTGCTCCTCTCGCCTGATTATAGTTGAAATGTAATTGACTTATGATGATGCCCCTAAGTACTTTTTTAACAGCCCACAGGGCTCTGTGCTGGGGTGCAGAGCTTTGGGGGCTGCAAGGATTTTTTGTTGAGGGCCCCGATGTGGAAGAGACAAGGGAGCAGTGGAGAAACGCTGACGACGGTTCAGAAGTTGGAGAACACAAGAGGACCTGCGAAAGCCGCCGCAGCCTGCCGGGGTCTGCGGGAAGGCGCTGCGGGAAGGCGCGGGTGGAGCGGGGCGGGGAGGAGACGGGGCGGTGCGGGGGAGATGGATGGAGCCGTGCGGGGGGAGCTGGATGGAGAGG
>CM021771.1:38777806-38792193 GCA_011076525.1 Nettapus auritus | reverse complement strand
TCTAGAGAGAGCACTTTTCCATATATTTCATAGCAGTCCAAACAGCAAGACTCTTTAAAGAACTGTCATTTTTCAAGGCTCTATTTTCCTCTTCTGCAGAAACACTTTCAAGAAAATAAACTGACAGCGTCACGTTATCGCTCCCATCAGTGCAGCTCACTGTAGGAAATGGAGAACTCTGCCCTTAAGAGCAGGCGCAGTGCTCTGGGTGGGAAATAAGCATTTCAAGCTGCGTGTAAAGACTTGCAGATTTCGGTCAATATTTGCAAGTTAATTCTCCACCCAGAGCTCATGGCGGTGCGTGGGAAGCATGATGTTGGTCGCAGCAGGCTGGGCCAAGGCAGCAGGCAGCCACCACTGCTCCTGCAGCAGCCGTGGCAGGAGAGGAGGGGACGTGCTGGCAGCTGGCACAAAGCAGATCTCACGGCTCACAGGTCAAGGACTGCGAGTGCTGTACTGCTGTGCATAGCGGTGTCTGTGAAACTGTTGTCCGTGCATTTGTCTAATGACTTGTTTGAATAGGCCAACACTGCCACCCAAATGTTGGCAATAAGACCTCTTGGGGAAGGGGCGAGGGAGCATGAAAGGGAGGAATGCTTCCTCGTGCTTGTAAAATTGCTGTCAAGGATGCTGGTGGTGTCAGGAGCTTTTGAGGTATGGGAAATGATGATCAGCTGGTCCCATTCATCTTCACAATACGATGCAAGGTTTCTGTATGAAGCTACACAGAAGAGCCTAGTTTCTAAATTCCTCGTCCCCCTTTCCACCTGCCCGGTGCCTCTTCCCAGCTCCCCAGTGCCCTTTGGAGTGGAGCTGGGGCTGACCCCACATGCTGGGTGGTGGCGGTGGGTCTGCAGACACCTCCTGACGGCCAGCCTTCCCTGTGGCAGCAGTGAGCTGCTGTACGGCCCTGGTTCTCTTCCCTCTGGTTGCACTCTCCTCTGGCTGTGGGTGGCTTGGGCGGTGAGGTTCCTTCGCGATGCTCTGGAGTCAGGTGTAATTTTTCTGTCCTCAGCAGGTCTTACTGCTTCATTATCGGTGCCCCTTTCCAGATCACTGGAGCACATTGAGCACCACACATTTCTGCAGAGATAACGGCCTCTTGCTGTGAAAACTGACAGCTTTTCTCCCTACCTTTTATCTTAGCTGTTACAAGATAAACAGGATAACCCCTGGTTAAAAGATGGAAACAGCTCTGCCTCGTGGCAGCAAAGTTCCTTTTCACGTAGCCGATGTTTGTTTTCAAATTTCATTTTGAAATGCTCTACTGCCCTGTAGTCACAATGTGAAACTGCTGACTTCTGTGGACAGGGACGGATTATGACTTAATGGAAGATTAATGCTGCATTAATCTGTACAGTAAAGAGTCAGTATTAAATGTAAAACCTGTGGTCCAGAGGAGGTAGCAAGTTCCATCTTCCCCATAGTTCTTATACTTCTAGCCCCACAGTATTAGTCAGTTTATGCCAAATGTGTGCTCTATTTTTTCCATTTAACTTTTGAATTTGCACTACATCTACTTGTTTCAATTGTTAGCTGCTTTCATTAAGCTGGTGCCTGAACTCTTTCTTCCATCTGTTGTTTACATGTAACATCATTCTTGTTCCTTAGATATCTAGTGATTCATGTATTTGAAGCTGACACTTGAGAGAAAAAAGCCTTTTGTGCATCTTTGTGTTAATTTGTTTGGAATCCATTGCTGGTTCAGTTCTTCCTGCTGCGTAAGTTAGGTTCACAGGCTGTTTGCCTGTACTGTGCATTTTCTAAAGGTTGCCCTGAAAAATAAAAATAATAATAAAAAAAAGTTGTTTTCTTATATAAGTCATGTAGGTTACTTTCTGCTCTGATGAGCAAATAATTCTGTCTTTGATTCACAGTGGGTTTCATCCAATAAATTACTGTAAAGCCTCAATTCCTATTGCAATAACAGGAGAAAAAAAAATCCTTAAAAAATACTGATGGCTTAAAAATTCTAAAAAGAGGGGACACCTGTTCCTTGTGATCTCTATATCTAAAAGTTTCTTCCCTTGTGTACTTGGTGGTCTGTGAACCAACCTGACTGTTCCCTGCCAGGCTGTTTGTCCTGCTGTTGGCGTGGGTCTGGACAAGCACCACCCTTCTCTGTGGAGGGCAGGAAGGAGCACGTGCTGCTGTCGGGATCCCTGGCTCCACTTCTCTGCCCATGGTTACGGGGGGACCGGTGGTCCGGGGGGCCCTGGGGAGCTCCCAGTAGCCATTGGTAACCCTGCCTGGATGCCTGGCATAGCTCTGCGAGGCCGAGAAGCGTTTCAGTTGTCCACTTTCTCCCAGTTTCTCAACATGAGAATGCAATGCTTTAAGGGAAATGTTGTCATGCTTGAGTAAATAACGGAGCCGTGTTCTCTACTGCGTTGGGTGCCTTGTTTTGAAATGTTGGGAATGCATTTTCCTCCTGCCTCTTTGATCCCTTTCCTTTAACTCCTTTGCCATCCCCTTGTCCCACCTCTCACTGGCGTGGCAGCAGGGCAGCAGCACTGTGCGCTTTCCCTTCTTGGCAGCCCTGGTGTGGCTGCACCATCAGACAGGGACTTGGAGGAGGAAGCTCAGCCCAGAAACGAGGTTGGCTCGAGCACTGGGTGCCATGGGCAGGGCAGGTCTGTCATCTGCTGCCTCTGGTCCGTGGGTTGTGGTGAGCGTCCTGCCAGCCCACCTGGGACAGCCGCAGGGCAAAGGAGGGCAGAAACTGCGTGGATGTGTAACGGGAGAGCTTGACTTCATGGTGCCACTGGATTGTAGAAAGAAATATGGATAGATTTTTTTTCTTCTCATAGAAAGAGAAGGATAATAGAAGAGGTTGTCACAAACAGAGTGGATCAGCATGGATAGGTCACGAATTCTAGTGAGTTGCCTGTCCCTGAGCACTGGTGGGGGGATGCCGAGGAGGCTGCACAAGGCTGTGACAGATGCGGTGAGAGCTGAGGGCTGATGCTCTGCCATGCACTGCCGTGGTTACGTTTTAAGGTGATCTTTCTGCTCTATTAACAGTGGATTCTTGGTGTACATAAATGTCGGAAACGAGGTCAGATACTTGAATCTGCGTTGGGTACTTCTCTATCCTGATCTCTAGAGGAGAAATTAGCCAGTAGCACAGGCAGGTATCTGGGGAATCTTGCATGTATTTTTTTTATTTTTTTTTTTTCTTCTCTCTTTTCTTTAGATGTATCAGTTTTTGAGATATTTATTTCTTCTTCTGTAAATGTTATGGATGGGTGTTCAAGAGATCAGCGACATTATCACTTTCCTATAATTTCAGACTGTTAAACTCGACAGGCACTTCTTTTTGTAATGTCTGCCAAACACTTAATTTCTCTTCAGTTTTTCCATGTTGGATACCTGCTTCTGGATGAATTACATTTAAAAGTGGTCTATGTATATTTTCTAGGAAGAAAGAGTATCATCTTGCCCACAATTCAGACTCTAATCTTGTCTTTGAATAGATGTAGCTGGCTTGGTTATTGTTTGAGCAAGGGCTTGAAAGCGGGCAGCATTTAACCTCAGCTGAGCAGCGGCAGAAGACACAACACCAGGAAAATTTGAAATGCAGGCAGGAGAGGGCAGGCAGTGCAGATTTCAAGCCTCAGTAGAGCCCCTTTGCATCTGGCCAGTAACAGAGATGTGCAGGGCGCGGAATGGGACAGGGAGGTGGGGATGGGCATGGGCTGAGAGTCGGGACCAGAACAGACAGCTGGGAGGAACGGGGCTGGGAAGCACTGGCTGGAGACTGCTCTTGCTAGAGCAGCGGCTCACAGCTTTTTCAAAGGAGTGCTGAAAAAGGCAGCAGTGCTCGTGTGGCAGGACACACACATGTTGTAATGTTTTTGTAGGATGTAATGTTTTGGGTGTGGACAAGTTCTGCTCTCTGTGTGCCTCTTCCAAATTGAACTTAGTGTTCCCATCAAACCTTTGTGTGTATCGTCCATGACTTCTGTGTGCTTGGTATTTCTGAATGAGAAGGAGTGTTGGTAGAGCTGCCTCAGGCTCCAGGACTTCGTGGTCTCCAGAGAGCAAAAAATCTTTCTGGAAGTATCGAGTTCCCTGCACTCCTTTCCCTGCTCCTCCCAGCTTGTCATCTGCTTTCACTTTCAGAAGCAATGACATTGTGGTTGGGCTGTACTGACAAAAATTACCAAAACCCTTTTTGTTCTACTTAGTATAATAGTTTCTTGCAGAAGTAGCTCTGTGGGGAATAGCCCTTATTTCCATAAGTTCATGAACTTTCAGTTGTGGGCAGTAAACTGGACAGGTCAGTTTCAAGCAAAATATTCAGAACAAATAGGAAAAATGGGCTTAGACTCTTTCAGGCAGTCTCTGAATACAGCAGTAGGAAATAGTGATCTTGTGGTGGCACTCTTTGCTTACCCTGCAAGCGAGCTGACCGTCAGACCGGTCTGCATGTGTGACTTCCAGCCACCCCTGGTTGCAGACAGGCTCGAGGGGGAAGAAGCAAAGACCTTTTATTCAGGAAATAAGAGACAATCTTAGCGTGGCCAAAGTGGGGTTGCAGAGCCTCTTAGACACTCTTTTCTCATCCTGTGTTCACGGTGCTCAGAGGAATGCCCTTGGAGCTGTTCAGGAACTGCAGTGACAGTTTTGATTAGCTCTCCTTTCAAGCAATCCACAAAATGTCAGGATATAGATAAAGCAGTTATCTACTGTGGATGACATTGGAAAGACCATTTCCTATTTTATTTTTAGCCCATGAGAAGGTGGGGGAAAAGAGCATAATAGCATATCTGAATCACTGAAGACACTTTCAACAGTCATTTATTTTCATTTCCTCGAGTAATCCTTTTATTTTGCAGCATTGATGACGATGTCTGTTTCTCTTCTGCCAGGTCTCTTATTTCTTTGGATCTGATGAGTCTTGCTCCTGGCATCTCTTCCAGGACTATGTCTTTACCGAAGATTCACCTGTTCGTGTTGCTGGGTGATTGTGCTCTCTCCCCTGCACAGAGAGAACACTGAGACAGACATGCAGTGATACGGTTCCTGGCATACCCTGCATCCAGGATAAACATGAACATATGGTGCCAAGGAAGTTTGTTGCGGGCCCGAGATGAAGATAAACACTACAAGCTGTTATTTCAGAAGGGTAGCATAGGATGAAGATTGTTGTAAAGAAAACAAATAGTGTTACAGAAACAAAGATTGGATTCATACTGACATCTGTCAGGGCTTCTTGGCTCACCCGAAGAGGCTGCTTGAGCTGCGAGTCCCCGTTAGTCCTGCTGCAGCTGTAGGTCACCTCACCTTCTTCCTCACACATGAATGTGGGACACGATAAATTGCACAGGGGGCTGGGACACTCTTGTGGAAATCAATCTTTTGTCAGCTGCCAGCTTGGGGCAATGGCAGAGTCTGATTTAGCTCCCAGTTTGGACAGGGAAATGCAACATAATAAGAAATGCATCATCTGTTAGCCTGCACTGGCTTGTTGAGCACTGGTTAGGAATCAAAGAAGGCCCTTCTGTTCCTGGTGGCCCTTCTAGATTCTAGACATCTCATAACTTTCCTTTTTGAGATGTCTGCTATCTTTAAGTAGAAGAAAAAGTGTTCCGTGCCCCCACCTAGTTCCCGAAGAAACAGAATGGATGCGTGGATATATATATATATGTATATATATATACATATATATATATTTGTAGACTTTATCTCCTGTTGGTAGAGCAGTATTTGATCTTGCAGAGTGAAGGTGGTGGCCTTCCTGGTGAAGGCATGCAGAATGCATTTTGGGGACCCTGTGGTGGGATAGGAAGTAAGTCAAAAGATGAAGAAATCAAGTCACTGTACTCTAAAATGATTTTTTTTTTCTTTTACCAGAAACAAACAAACAAACAAAAATATAAAGTGCAGTTAATAAGATGTGTTGCTTACCATATCACTGCTAATATGGGTTCCTAAACTTGTCATGAGAGATCAAAATTTGCTTCTTATTAAGCAAGTGAAGAAAACAAGGAAGGCAAAAAACCTGTCAGCATCTGGTGTTTCACCGAGATGATATGGCTTGGGTTCCCTGCCCTTCTTCCAAGAAAGCTGATAAAGCCTGAAAATGTAGTAGTTACTGATTAAATGCTTTACAAAATCAGATAAAAGCACATGAAGATATGGTTAAAAGCATGTAACACTTAGCAGACACCTGATTTTGCACAAACAGAAATTGGGCAACTATTTGCACGTCTGAGAAAAGTGCATCGTTTCAGAGGACATGGGGGGAGAAAAGTCCGTCGCTGCTGCCTGTGTGTGTCTGTAGGGAGGTGTGTGCCAGAACGTCCCGTTGCGCCTCGGTGCTCCTCTGTCCCATTGCGCCGAGCCAGCTGGTTCTCCAGGCAGGCTGTGCCTGGCTGGCACAGATGAGAAATGGATGCTTTTTTGGGAAGTCCACAGATACATAAACAGTGGCTGTTGACATTATTTAAAATTCAGTACCTAATGTTGTGTCTAATTATATGTTCTGAAACTGAGCAGTGTGCATGTGCTTGTCGTGAGACTTACAGGAGATGTTGCACCAAGTCTGTGAGAGCTGAAGACTTGAATCTCTGTCTCCCCATCTAAGCAAAAGACAGCTTCCCCAGAAGTTTGTTCGGGGGTATCAGTCTTCTCCACCATGTGGGAGAGATGATGTAAGCTCTCCTGTGACTGAGGGCACACGATTCAAATGCTGCTCAGCAGTGGGTGCTTGGGATGTCTGCTGCTGGGTGCCTCCTGCCGCCCCAAGCCCCTTGGCCAGCGCAGGCTCCCGATGGTCGTGCCCGGCCCCAGCCGCCCATGGGTGCTCCTGACCAAAGGGCCAGCCTTGGTGAGATGGCCCCAGTCTTCTCATGGAAAATGGAATTGTATTTTTCAGGTCTCAAGTGCGTGTGCCAGCTGTGCGAGCACACAAACTTCACCTGCCAGACAGAGGGAGCGTGCTGGGCTTCGGTCATGCTGACCAACGGGAAGGAAGAAGTGGTCAAGTCCTGTGTCTCCCTCCCGGAGCTGAATGCTCAAGTCTTCTGCCACAGTTCCAAAAACATCACAAAAACCGAGTGCTGCTACACAGACTTCTGCAACAACATCACCCTCCGCCTGCCCGTAGGTACGTTCTGCCTGAATGCAAAGTGATGTGCAAGTGCTTGTGTGATGGTGTGGGAGCTGCAGAAACATTGGGCAGAGAGCAGCTGTGAGAGCAGCTAATTAGGATTTTAAAGGCTAGCTGTAAAAGCAAAAGCTGTTTTTTCCCAATTTAGGAAAAACTAAATTGTGACTATGTTTGGGGAAAGGAAACTTCTCACATTGCCTTAGATGTTCCAGACACTGTCTTTTATATCCCAGGAGCTATTAACCGTGAAGACAAAAGGAGGTGTCTGGAGGAAACAGCCTTATCACCTTACAGGTCTTTATAGGCTGGGGCATCTTAAGTGAGTTTGTGGTTTGAAATGGCATTAGTTTAGATCTTGTGAAGGTTTTGGCCAGCATTCGGGGGCTTCTCCTGTGGCATGTATCAGCAACCCACTGCAGCTGTAAATTGATGGTTGTGGGGAGCCGAGCACCGTGTGTTGCTGAGTGAGCTGATCATGTGTTAACTGGTGCTTTGCCAGGAGATAATGAGAACCTGACAGCCTAAGATTTACAGCCTAAAACGTCTCTGCAGCCAATGTAAAAATCTGCATTAGATGGGTTGGGTAAGAATTCAGACTAGGGAGGTGTGGAAAGAAGGCAATCGCAGATACTTATTGTCAATGGCATATGGGAAATCTAGCACCTGCTTTTGGCCAGATGAGGGTCTGGATGCTCGGTGAGCCTGCACCGGGATAAAGCAGCCCCGGCACATGGGGAGCTGCTCTCCCCAACCCCCTTGCGCAGTCTACGTCCTACCTTCCTGGCCTGGATCGCCCAGCAGCTGCTGCAGGTCGTGCTGTGTTGGAAGCTGTGTGTGCAGCTGTACTGTGATGGGCAGGAGTGACATGGGCTTGTGTGGTACCTAGGGCTGGCTTGGCAGGGGCGAGGAGGGACACAGGATACAAAGTCGTTGCTGGGGGAAATACTTATGTCTCAGCAATTTTGTAAGTCTGTCTTCAGCTTTTGGCTTCTGCAATTTATTTTAGCAGCTTGTAGGGCAGCTTTTGTTCTGTGTTAAATCTGTATCATTGATTCTTGCCCAGCAGACACAGGAACGTGTGAGATTCCTGGTTCCAATGAGAGGGAGGAAAAAGATTTATGCTTGCAGGAGCTCTGCATATTACAGTCAGTGCAATTCTCAAGTCTGTCAGATTCAGAACTGTGTGGTGAAGTTGATTTGGTCCATTTAAAAAAAAATAAAATTACAGTATATTTAGATTTAATTATTGTTAATATACTTCACTCTTCTCTCCAGTAAAACTTGTGCTTCATCCAAGCTTTTTTGAATAAGCTGTCAAATCTACGAGTTCAACAACTGATACCTTTTTATGTATAGTTACAGTACTGAGAGATGTTACAGATAAGAAAGATGTAAAGTAATACATAATTTACAGTTATATTTTGCACTTCAGCTGCTACTGTAGAGTAGCTAACAGAATTAAAACCATCTGTTTCTGTGAGCATTTGATACTTAAGATACAGGAGGGCAGACTCAGCTGTCGGTGAGGGGAAGGACTCCTGAGAAGTCAGATTCTAGAGGGGGCACTGAAGGGATGGGCTTGGGGAGGGAGAGCTGGGAGACTGCAGCTGGGGGGTGTGTGATGGTGTGCGAGGGGACCCATTTAGGGGACACTTAAAGCCATGTCAGCAGAGACACTTGCTACTATGCGAGTGGTGGTAGTACAAGTTGACTGAGTGGTGTGCAGATGGATGGATGAGCATTTTGAATCTCTTATCCATGGAGATGCAATCCACTCTGGTTTTTCAAGCCCATTCACATGCTGTGCTACTTCTCTTCTTTGGCTCATTGTTGCGCTGTTGTCTGCATGCAGAAGATGATTTTCAGGAATGTTTTTGCCTCAGGGCCTGCAGGACAGTGCTGTGCCTGCCGGAGGTGATGTGTGAGTGGCCCAGGTGCCCTCACCTCAGGGGAGCAGTGGTGGGAGCCTGCAGAGCACTCCGTGGGATCACCCAAAGGCAGTGTGGCTGGTGGCTGGTGCTGACTGAGGGGCCGGGCGCTGCCAGAGGGGGGTTGGACCCTGCAAGCATCCCCTAAGCACCTGGGCTGGGTAGTGGCCTCTCGGCTGGGGGGCTGCTCCCCTGTGTCCAACCTGACCTAAGGAGCAAGGTTTTTTTGATATATGTCTTTTAGTCAACGAGAGAAGGGAGATACTAATAGTAGTTACACTCTAGATATGTAGAAGCAAAAGCTATACCTGTTCAGGTTGGGATGCTGGAAACTTGGGAGAAAGCTGCTATTTTGAGATGGAGTGGAGGTTTGTCTGTCTTCCTAATACTTGAACTGGTAGTTGCAAAACCTCTGGTTACGTTTTTCAGTACCAGAGAAAGTTACTTAATTTTTAGCCTGAGCCCTTTGCTCTAAACATTTGGGGGAATTCACGTTAGTCAAAAGTTTACAGCGCCAGTGTTATTTGCTTGCTGGTCTTGCTGAACAGCCCTTTTCCAAATAATTAACATTATTTGAAAGCTTTATTTAGGCTCCAGCAAGAATAAACTTTCTTAGGGGTATTGCTGAGTATGTAGGCTAAAGAGCTGGGCTGCAGGAGGTGGGGTTGCGCTGGGCCTGCTGTGTGTCCAAAGCAACTTCTAGGCTACTCCTTGCTCAGCTTGCATCTTCTTTCATTCCAGTCCTATGTGATACTTGGACATTCTAGTTGAGGTCTTGGACTCATCAATGAGGAAAGAAATGTAAAATGGAGGTACCACATTTAGCAAGTAACCAGTAGACACTGCAACTATCAGCTGGTGTCATTAAAAAAATAAAGCAAACCAGAGGCAGTTCTAAGTTTAGTGATCAGTCCAGGATCTCGCTGAAGTGGTAAAAGTTTCATTTCCACTGCTGTGTAAGGGTCAGGCCAGGATTCACACAGCTGGACTTGTGAAAGGGCTCTGCTCAGGGTGTGCTCATATAAGTTCCCAGAGATAAGTGGTTGGTCCAGCAGCTCACGTGTGGTGTCACTTCATTCTCTGGCACATCACCACACACCTCCTGAATGGCTGTTCTCGTGTTGGCTGTCCCTTGCCAGCGGTGGCAGGTAACCAAGCCACGGTGTCTGTCCATTGGTGCATCACTTGGCCATGCAAGGTCTCTGGTCTTTAACACGTATCTGCTTTGTCAAGATGCTAATTTAGGCCAGCCCGCCTACCGCCACTCTCTCTTTGAAAGAGTAATGGTTTGGTGCCTGGTACAGACATCTTAATATGGGAGTTAAATGTATATCAACACATATTTCTACTATGCAGATCCTAGTTTAAAAGTAGAGCACATGGGTATGGAAAATTTGCCATTAGGCAGGACTGAATTTCACTGAGGAGAAGTGTTGGGAAGGTCCGGGGCAGGGCATATCCCTGCCAGAAGGCAGGAGCTTCTGCAGGCTCTTCCCACCTGGTTCCTGCAGCCCCCACCAGCCAGGGGGGCCAAGCCTCTCCAGCAGCTCTTCTTCATGTCCACCCACCACAGCTCCGTTGTGTGTTAATTACCAACGGCTCGTGGTGTGAAATACCAAGAGTGACTGGGAAACAATAAAGTGATGTGCACCGTGAGGATCTCAGGCAGAAAGCAATTTGGTTTTTGATCTGATTGCCCGTGCATGAATTTCCACGGTAAGGCTGCAGGTGGCATTGCGTGCTGCATCATTCAGCAGCAGAGCTGTCCTTGCTCTGCCATGTGCAAGGAGGTTGCTCTTGTTCTGAGCTGGGTTTTTTACCATGCGTGAAGAAAACAAACATTTCTAAGGGCAGATGCAGCCTTCATATCTGCTTTTTATATCCTTGTCATGGATTTCATCACAATATTTTTGCATTAACAGGTCATATGTTTCAAAGTGCAGGACTGGTTTTCAATAATTAGAGTTTTTCTGTGTTACCCTGAATTTATTTCCAGTTTTCTACCATTTAAACTACAACACTTTCTGCCCAAGCCGGTGACCTGAGAGGACCTTTCTCTGTCGGTGGGGTGTCATATCAGGTCTACAGAAAATGGCCCGCATGCTGCTTCCTTGCTGGTTCTTTCGATGAATGTGTGTGTCTACGAGAAATTGCCTGTGTTCACCTCAGCATGTTGCAGACTGTTTTAAGGACTTGCTAATAAGATCTTGAAGATTTCCTCAAGTTGTACACTGGTGTCTCACAGGGCTATCAGACCGTATTTCAGATTAGGGAGATGGTCCTTGTGATCTGTCCCTACCCCACTTGTGAGAGGGATTTTGCCCTCTCACAAGCCTGTTTATAGGTGACAGACCTCTACCTGCAGCCCCGGGGCAGGTGGCTGGAGGTTCTCAATGCTTGCATTTGGTTATGGTGGAGGGTGGTGTCTGAGCCCATGGCTCAATACATACAGGCTGGGGAACTTGTTTCCCATCTCTTCTCCAAAGCAGCAATGTTGGTGTTGTCTTCAGTCACCTCCTTAGGTGGAGGCGGTGACTCAACAACCGTTGAACCCAAGCCTGAAGGTTCAGACTTCTTAGGCTTGTTGCCAGGTGCAGTAATCAGGGCTTTCTTGAACTCGCATGTCGTCTGTTTATAGATGCGTGGGAGAAGTTCATGTGACTGTCATTCTAAACTCTTGATCTCAAAACACCTAGTGATGCTGAATATTAAGTCTCTGTCTTTACAGATACTGAAAATTGTGGCTGGATGGGCGCTGGTAGGTTTGCAAGCTTGTCACAGGGTTATGGGCTTTCAGACAAGCCTGCCTTCAGTGACCGCCTAAAGAAAACCTTGACTGCTATGAGAAGGAAGTTGGTGATATGTTCAGACTGTACAATAACACACCCGTGAGTTGGTGGGAAAATCCAACACAACAAAAAGTCTCTGTAAAAGCTTTAATTCTAAAGCTTTCAGTGTTTCTTTTTTTTCTCTCTTCAAATTTACCCCTGTGGTACCAGCAAAAAGCACCACTCTGCTAGAATGGTGTCTGTGCTCGCTCTGGGGTCCTGGCGGTGCAGCATCTCTAGAACATGAGATGAAAAGTATATTGTTCTGTATTTATGTGATGGAAAATGAGTCAGAGGAGTGAGGACGCTTTATGGAACAAGATTAAGATAGCCGTGGGATTAACAAACTGTATTATAAGTAATTTGCCAGCTCTTCTCTTTACTGTCATTGCCCCAGCTGTGCAGTGACAAAAGGCACTCATATCACCTACAGAGATAAACAGCAGGATGAAAGACAGTGGAATATAGAACAAATCCTAAGAACAAAAATTCCTTGGACATATGAATATTGATAAGAAGGTTGATTTGTACTAGCTAGACTAATTGCCAGGCAATATTTTTCTCTCTCTTTTTTAAATATCATCTGTGTTTTTTGTTGTTGTTGTTTTTGTTTGTTTGTTTTTAATGAACAAATAATTACTTTTCAATATATTTACCTCTTTGAAAATCCCTAAAGAAGTCAGATACTGCTGTACCAGTTTATAAGGTACATAGTAATAGAGAAAATTAGAAGAATCAGCCTTCAACTAATAACTTTCTGAATGAAATTAAGTGTTTGAAAATATACTATAAGGGAAATACGTTCAATTGTTTAAGTGTAAGAAGAAGCAGCAACCATTTTCTGTAATTTAAAGGAGGGAAAAAAAAGATCCATATTAAAGAACATGATTATAAAAGATCCTGAAGGGCAGATGGGTGAGCAGGCTGTCCTGCTGGTCAGGGTTCAGGGCAAGGCTCTGTCTTTCCCTTTTCTTTATTCTTGGCATTCATTGTCTGTTACTGAACACAATGTAAAGGTTTCTCTGTTTTCCCAGTACTAACATCATCAAGAATAGCTTAGAAGGAGGGTGCAGAGAGAGTGAAGAGACAAAAGACAGTTATTTCACTAACCTTTCTAAAATGTTTAGTGATCGATAAAAATAGGGAGGATGGGGAATGCAGCAAAAAGAAAAGAGGAAGGGAAATATTTTGGTATATATTTTTGCACTTCTTTGAGGCCACTTTGTTTCTTCTGAACTGATGGGTTTGGAAGCCAGTGCCAGAGTCTGATGCCAACAATAACAGCTTGTATTACTACCCTGCTGCAATGCAACAGTAGAAACTTCATTTAGTTGATTGTTTTCTGTTTTGAGTTTTTGATGAAAGAGATGATGTCCACTGTGGCAGAGACATCAGGACAGAGGTCGGGACTGGAAAAGGAAGGGGGAGGAAGAGCTTCTGCTGACCAGCTTCCACCTGGACCCAGGGCCCTGCAGCCTGCTAGTGTCTGGCTGGGCTGGCCAGGAAGCTCTGGAGCAGACGTGATCACTGGGACCTGTTTAGGCCACTGTGAGGAGCACTGGATCCAGGAGCAGCTGTCCTGAAGACCTTAGCCTCTGAATTATACGCATTCTCTGCCTGGCCATTAGGAGGTTAGCTGCTTGTGATTCAAAGCACAGGTTGTCAGCATGGATTGTAGTGTGGTGCAGAGCTGCTCAGAGACTAAAATAACTGCATGTATTAAACCTGTTCCCTGTCCGTTTTCGTCCAGTTCGGAGCTGTACCACTGATGCAATTCTTAGGATAATCTCCTAGTTGGACTGATCTGAAGTTCTCCTTGAAAAAAGATCCTGTAGGCAGAGCTGCAGCCTGTCATAACTGCTCTGTGAATGTGTAATTTGGCAAATATTTCGCATACTGTTGAACATCTTGGCTGTCCCAGGTTCGTGTTCTCCGGTGGAATTTGTAAGAATACAGCCATTTGTAGAGAAGGCAGGGGAAGAGACAGGGAATAGGGGAAATAGGAATTTAGGTGATGCATCTGTTTACCTCGTAGCTGTATCCCAGATGGCTTTTCTTGAACCTCCAGATCCTCCAGCAGACCTTCCCCAGATGATTTCTGAATGTCCTGAAAGGGGTGGTGGAGTATGCAGTTATGGTGAAGGCTGGAGAAACTTGATTTTAGTCTCTAGTCCAAATTTTTTGAAATTGTTTAAAAAATTCTAAAAAAAATCTGATTAGAGCTCTGCAATAGATACAATATATTCTATTTTATTTTATTTTTTATTGGAAAGAGTACATTTTTTTTTTTCTACCTGTGTAGTTTAGGAACTTAAATTTGAATATTTTAGGGGTTTTAGAAGTCTCAAGGTTGCCATTATATGCTCAGAAACAGGCAAATACTGCTGTGTGTGAGAATGTCTTTTCCTTGGAGGGAAAATAACCTTTTTCTTTTCTTTTTTCTTTTTCTTTTTCTTTTTCTTTCTTTTTCTTTTTTTTTTTTTTCTCTTCTCTTCTCTTCTCTTCTCTTCTCTT
>CM021771.1:38717536-38777706 GCA_011076525.1 Nettapus auritus | reverse complement strand
TCTCTTCTCTTCTCTTCTCTTCTCGTCTCTTCTCTTCTCTTCTCTTCTCTTCTCTTCTCTTCTCTTCTCTTCTCTTCTCTTCTCTTCTCTTCTCTTCTCTTCTCTTCTCTTCTCTTCTCTTTTTTTCCCTCCTGCCTAAAAGCCCTCTTTTATTTACACAACTTGGAATATAACTGTACCATATTGTGAAATTGCTAAAGATTGCCAGATGTGCTATTTTTGTTTCATACATGGCAACATGTCTTCAGGGTCTATTCTTGACCAGTAAGTCATTGAATAATACATTAGAAATCAGATTGCAAAACATTTTGATTAATGGTGTTGATTTAATAGTTTTAGGTAGTCATGAGAGATTTTCTTATTTCCCAAAGTGTTTAACATTGCACAACTGCTGTAAACATTACCACACTTAATTGGTGATTTTGTCTTAAATTACTGTTTGTACCTTGTGTGCTGTGTACTTTGCACTTGTGCTATTCATCACTCCTTCGGCATGTGGCTTTGCTGCGGGAAGCCCCGGGGGATGGCGGTGTCCCAGCCCAGAATCAGCAGGACATTGCAGGGCATGGTCGCGCTGCCTGCTGCAGGATGCCATGCAGCAAGGGGTCAGCACTTGAAGATGGCCTACAATGGAATGTGAAGCAGAAAGCACAACGTTGGTAATTCTCAAGTCTCCCATGTGTGCTCTGTGAAGAACTGGAAGGGGCTTGAGTAGTTGCCAGCAGCCTTGATCTACACTTTGGTACAGCCAGGAGACTAAGGGAGGACAAATGTGGTCTCCAGCTGACTCCTTCCAAGAAACTTCTCTAGACAGTGAGGATCTCTTCATTTCCCAGGAACTTGGTGGAGACCCCGTGCAAACCGCCCCGGATGCCTCAGCTCCCAGTCTCATCGCTACCTCGCCTCCTGCATTTGAGTGCTCTCAGCTTAAGCAGCACCCCAGAGGAGACCTGTAAGCATCACTGAACTTGATTTTATTCTGAACAACTGTTACTGCTTAAGTCATAAAGTTGGCATCTGTATTCCTGATTCTGGATGTTACCTTCCTGAGTGTGTGTGAGAGTGTTTGAGTTTTGCTTCTGCCTCACTGATGGCTCACTCCCAGTCCCCAGGATGGCCATGAGCGTCTTTGCCTCTGTGCTCCCTTGCCCATCCTCCTGTGTGAGGCAAGTTTTCTTATTTTCTGTGCCCAAGAAGGTCAAAATGAGCCTGTTGGCCTGCTGTACTCACTATGTCCCTGCTAGACCTGCCAGCTTCTCCAGCCTGCCCCACTGCTTGCCTGGCTCCCAAAGCACCATACTGAGAGGGAAATATCTTTAAAAGTTAAGTTATGTAAAATTCTCTCAGCCTGCACTGCTGTTGTTTAACAATACAAATCATGCTTTATATTCAGTAAAAATGTCAGATCACTCTGGTGCTACAATTTGAGACATATTTTTTTACTGATAAAAATAGTGTTTTGTGTTTTTTTTTTTCTTTCTTTCTTTTTTTAAAGACATGCTGAGTGTTTTTTTTAGTGCTCCAAAATTCTGCACTAAAACCTCTTTCAGCAGTACGAACGTTCATACAATGTACAACCCATGCACTGAAAGTTCAGAAATTTTCATGTCCCTACTCCAGAAGCCCCAGGTGGATTATTGTGCCATTTAATTCTGTTTGCAGATCTGTACACCAAACCTAGATTTGCAGAATGTATGACACAGAATTGTAGACATACAGACTGACGCAGTATGGCTTTAATATTAAAATCCCATCAAATGGGTGCTTTCTTTTAGGCTCATTGTGTGAGTCAGGAGCATGCCCTGCAATGAAAGAAGTGGTTGGGAGCGTGCACATTTCACCACTTGCCTTGCTCAGACATCAGTATTTTGTGCTTGTTTTCATCACCGAGTTTCAGGAAACCACAGAAAGTTTTTTTTATATATACATAGATAAGTATATAATTTTAAGATTAAAAGAAAGTCAACAGTAACTGTTATCCTTTTTGCCTGTACAGGTTTGCCACCTGTGACATCCAAGCTTGCAAGGAAACTCACAAGGCTTGAAAGGGGAAAAAAAAAAAAAAAGGGAACTAAATGGAAGATTTTGAAGAAGTTTGCTTCTGGCAAGCATGCTGCTCTAGGATGGAGGATGCTGTGAAAATGGACAAAAGGGAAGGACCAGGAGGTGGATACGTGACAGCAGTCATTGTACATGATGGGAAGGGGCAGAAGTGGGCTGGCAGAAGACCATGTGGTGATGAAGTAAAACGTCTGTCCAGCAGAAGCAGGCACGTGCATGTGATGGAGGCTTGCAGACAGGAGCAGGAGGTGCGGTGAAGAGTGTTCCACCAGGACTACTGCTTGCTTTGCCTCCCGTAGCCATTCCACCTGGGCAGCACCCACAAGCACGGCAGGTGCCTAAGGTCACTTGCAGCTGGAGCAGATATTTCGGAGGAGGACCACCTCTCACCGCTTCTTGCAGAAAGGGATAATTGCCGTTTTGGTTTGTGCCTGCGCAGCAGGAATGGCCCTACAGAGCCCAGAGCCAGCTGTGGCACCAAAGCTCATGCGATAAAGGATACCTGCCTTCCGCGCTTCATCAGTCATCCGGAGGAACTTTCTGGCATGTGGATGCAGCCAAAAACAGCTTAGGAAATCACAGTGCATGGGTTAACGGGCAGCAGACACAAGGAAGAACCTGCCTGCAAATCCTCTTATGAATCTGCTAGCTAACCCTGTGAACATCCTGTTGAAGGCTATTAAAGGAAAAGCCCGTGGGCAAGATGTAGTGACTTTGTTTTCAGAATGGTTTGAAGAGTATTCTGTGAATAGACATGGGTCTGTTGTTAACTTTTTGTTTCTTTTATTTTCCTTTCTCACTTATTCAAGTGCATTGTGTAAAAAAAAAAAAAGTAAGGGAGAGAACAAAAAGGAACAAATTTACTTTGCATAGATAACTGCTGATCCTGGCACTTCTGAATCATGGACTGCATGCCTTGACACTGTCCTTTGAAGAAAAACTGCTTCAGTTGTAGTATTAACTGGAGGAAAGTAACTGTCAGTACTGAGAGCCAGGGAACTCGTCAGGGTTCGGAGACTCCAGAGCAGTGTCTGAGCTCCAGAGTGCTTCTGTGTAGTGTCTCAGCTGCTCCCAGACTGCAGCACATCACTGCCTAGCACTTTCTGAAAGGGAATGAGGGACTTTTTTTTTTTTTTTTTTTTTTTTTTCTATAAATACTACAGGAGTAACTTTGTATGGTGTGAAGTTGATGATTCTTGAATTTTCTATAGCCTTTAGGCCCACAATTTGGAACTTGTGTTTCAGCGTGCTTTGATTCAGTGGTTGTTTTTTTTTTTTTAGCTTACTCACAATTTTGCAGGCATTAAGGAGACAATGTGCAAGTAAATACCATAATAATGTATTCCTGCAGCATCTTGGTATGTTTTTACCCCCATAGATTTAAACTGGAAAGTGATGTAGAACAGTCTTGGTTCTTGACACTTGGAAAATATAACTTTGTGAACACAAGTTTCAAAAGTGTTCTGTCTTAGAAATCCTTTTGTTGCCTCATTTACTAGATCTTTGTATTCCCCTATGTATTAAGTGTTAGGGAAGTAGCTTTTCCAAGGATTTGGTTTTGGCTGGGACGGCGCATTGAGAAATCTGTACACGAGCTGTTAGGAGATGGAAGGGCATCCACTGGCGGTGGAGCCGGTTGGTTGTGTGGCACCGCTCGGTCGTGCCGGGCACGGGGCCAAGTCTCAGCTGTGCCATGGGTGTCTCGCACCTGGTCTCTGCTGGGGCATCCTTGGTGCCAGGCTGCATTTTGGTCTGTCCTGCTGCCAGCAGGACTCCGGGAAATAATTAAACCTCGATGTCTCATCTGCTCAGCAGTCCCTCACTTACTGTTTTCCCCCACCCCTTCCCTTGTCTCTCCCAAAAGCGTCCGAGTCCCCCAGCCGTGCCAGCGCAGGGCCCGTGGTGCTGGCGGTGACGGTGGCCGTGCCCGTCTGCGTCCTGTCCCTCGTGGCGGTGCTGGCTGCCTGCGCCTGCCAGGGCCGGCGCTGTGCCTACGGCAGGAAGAAGCAGCCCAACGTGGAGGAGCCGCTCTCCGAGTGCAACCTGGTCAACTCGGGCAAGACGCTCAAGGACCTCATTTACGACATGACCACGTCTGGCTCCGGCTCCGGTACGTCCCTGGTTGCGCTGCGTCTTGTACCCACCAGCACCGTGGGAAGTTGGGCTGCTGTGCTCGCCCTGTCTCTGGGTTCTTGTGGGGCTTCAGAGCAAACACGGGTGATGCTCGAGCCAAGCACTCACCTGCCCTGCAGAGCGATGGCAGACGTGCTCTGAGCGCGGCCGCCTGGGGTCTGCTGCACGGGCACCCACGGGGTCCCACACCTGGTACAGGCTGTGCTGGGGGGAGGCCAGGAGGGCTGACCAGGCTTTGTTTGCTTTTCTTCTGTCAGGTAGCAAAAGCTCGATTCCATCCTGCAGTGCAAACGTTAAAAAGGTGACTCAGAAGTGTGTTGCCTGTGCTAAAAGAGCCATTGCTGGCTAATGTGTCCTAGCTGGCCTCAGGAAGTAGTGCTGTTAACTGGATGAAGCAGAAAGCCACTGCTGTCCTCCTCTCGACTGTGCCAAAATACAATTATTCCAAATGCTTCTTTTGAGCAGTATGCTAACATTTTTAATGTTTTCCCCATTTGTAATATCCTTTCTGCTATGAGCTCCCCACTGCTATTGGGAACTTGCCTGATCAAAGAATCACAAAATCCCAAATTCCAATTCATCATGCTGGTGGCACATCTGGTGTGTGTGGCCCAATTTGCTGTAACTATAATTTTTATTTATCTCAAAAATACATAAATTATGCTTAATTTTATTTGTAGGTGAAAAATGTGCAAATGATGCTTAATTTAATTGACTATATCTTCCATGAACTGCATACCTTCAGGCTTAATTTATTATACTTCCCCAATCTTTCTTTGTGAATATAATGAGTAAACTTTGTTTACCCTGAGGGTTTAACTGCTCACACCAGCTGAGCTAACCACAGGGCTGTCTTTGTGCCAGCCTGCAGTGGAGGCAGAGGAAGAATCTACCGGCACTGGTGCAGTTTATTCTGATTTTGGGTAAATAACAAGCGCATTCCTTGTGGCCCGGCCGCGATGCTTGCAGGGTGGCCAGCAGCAGCCAGGACAGGGCTGTACAGAGGCAGCAGTGGGTACAAGGTGCCAGGGAAACCAGAGGAAAAATTTGAATAAATTTGAATAAGCTGACCTTCAAACTGTAATTTTTCTTGCTGATTACTTTGCTCTGTTAAAAGCCAGGCTGTCTGGATTTAAGAAAAATAAAATTTTTTGCTTTAAGACAAATGCAGTATCAAATCAAACAAGGAAGGTATATATAGCTTGTAAAAACAAAGGAAAAAATATGGTGAATACCATAGAAAAGATTCCAGATATGATAGAAAGTTCCAGATACGTTAGAGCAAGATTTTGAAAATGAAGCATGGGAAATCACAATAATAAATAAATAAATAAATAAATAAACACGCACACAAAACCCAATGTAACAGGTGCTCAGTAAATGAACGCTATTTGGGATATGAACAGATTGAGGCATGGTCTGGTGGAAAACTAGGATCGTAAGTACAGTTATGTATGTGTAAAAATGAAATGCCGTTCAAAAGAATACACATAAGGGTG
This sequence comes from Nettapus auritus, assembly GCA_011076525.1. Taxonomy (NCBI): domain Eukaryota; kingdom Metazoa; phylum Chordata; class Aves; order Anseriformes; family Anatidae; genus Nettapus; species Nettapus auritus. The sequence goes on along the minus strand of CM021771.1, from coordinate 38,772,013 downwards.
GAGGTTGAGTGTTGTTAATTCTGATGTGTTTAACTTTTGCACACACAACTGATACTGATAAGGCTGCTGCCACAAGGAGAGAGTGTGAGTATGTGTATTCCAAGTGGGGAAAATGTTAGTTGTTATTGTTCTCAATGTTTCTTAGCACCTGGGTGTATAATCCTTTTCTGAGAGGAAGAAAATGCTCTAAACTTCATAAAAACCTGAAGAGTCGGTTTACGTTTAATATATTTGAGAAATGCTGCAGTAAACAGTATACGGGACTTAGCAACATCTATTAAAAAAGAAAAACACCACCTTGTTGCAAAAGTTGTGAAATTGCTGAACTATTTCACAGATGCCCATCTTTTCCTTTCAAACTAGGCTTACCTCTGCTCGTACAAAGAACAATTGCAAGGACTATTGTTCTGCAGGAAATCGTGGGAAAAGGCCGCTTCGGTGAAGTCTGGCGTGGAAAGTGGTGTGGGGAAGATGTTGCTGTGAAAATCTTCTCCTCAAGAGATGAGCGGTCGTGGTTTCGGGAGGCAGAGATTTATCAGACGGTTATGCTGAGACATGAAAATATCCTGGGCTTTATTGCTGCTGATAACAAGGGTATAATTGCATTTCCTCATTCAGTTTCACAATTTAAAGCTGGCTGGCCAAGAGCACATCCATACCGCGGGGCACTCGGAGTGTCTGCCTGAGGCTTGGCTCTGCTGCCCTGCTCCCAGCTGAAGGGAATGCCGCAGAGGTCCCCAGCCAGGGCTGCCACCGTCTGCCTGGGGCATGAGTGGCACGGGGCAGGGGCGGCGGGGCCAGGCGGTGCTGGGGGCATGCTTGAACCTCATCTGGATCTGCTAAGGGAGTGGGTGCTGGCCAAAAGGCGGTGAGGACTTTTATTGGTGACATTTCTTATGAAGCTGAACCATCTCGCATGCTCTTGGCAGATAACGGGACCTGGACCCAGCTGTGGCTTGTCTCCGAGTACCACGAGCAAGGGTCCCTGTTCGACTACCTGAACAGGGGCACGGTGACAGTGGAGGGCATGGTGAGACTGGCGCTGTCCATCGCCAGTGGGCTGGCACACCTGCACATGGAGATCGTGGGCACGCAGGGTAAGCACTTCTCCCCCTCTGCCCTTCAGGTGTGTTAAGGGACTCCGCTGTGCTGATAGAGCATGTTATTTGCACCACCAGAAATGGTATTAGCAGAAGTATATGTGGTACAAGGTAACAATCTTCCCAACCGAGTTTGTCTTGTCGTCCCCTTAGCTTTTAAAATGCGGATTTTGTGATGTTCGGCACTGTTTCTGCTGTAATTTGGGATAGCCTAAATACACCCCTTCCTTGCCAGTCAGGCACAAAGAATATTGGGCCAGTCTGTGTTCAGATAAACAAAGCTCTCCTCTGTTGTTGACGTGATAATGAAGCAGCCTCTTCACAAAGCTAACCACTGTGTTTGGGTAGTGCTGCAGCTAATTGTGTCTGTTTCAAAAAACACTCATTGCCTGTCTGCTCCAGCCTTTGTAAGTGAGCATCTGTGGGAGCAGCTCTATTGGGGGGGTGGGGGGGGTGCTAATGAATGATTCTCTAAATGACTTTGGAGTGGGAATTTACAGTTTTGTTCCTGAAATAAACATATTTGAACAAATATGCCTTTTTTTTTTTTTTTTTTTTAATTTTTAATTTGATAGCATTGATCAGAGCTTTACTTGGAACAAAATTGCCTGTCACATTTTTTACAAGGTATAGCACCAAAACTGAATAAAACTATTTTTTTTTTACTTGCTCATTATACTAAAATTTGTGCTGCAATCATCAGGACATACAGCAGTCCTTTTTTATGAGCAGGCAAGCCAGCAATCGCGCACAGAGACCTGAAATCCAAGAACATCCTGGTGAAGAGGAATGAGAGCTGTGCCATTGCAGACCTGGGGCTGGCTGTGAAGCATGACTCCGTGCTCAACACCATCGACATCCCGCAGAACCCGCGGGTGGGGACGAGGAGGTGCGGGCAGGCAGCGTGACGAGCTTCCCCGCAGGCTCCCAGCACGTCCCTGCTGGCACTGGTGGGGTGGTGCTTGCAGTGCGGTGGGTGCAGCATGGTGCAGTGGGTGCAGTGCAGTCAGGGCGCTGCAGTCAGCATGGGCTGGTGGCACTGGGCACAGGAGGCCACTGCGCGCGCCACTGGGGCAGCCCGCACATCCTTCCCAGTGCTGCAATGACTCCAGGTGGCCGTGGCATCCCTCTTTCCCATCTACGTGTCTGTCAGTGATGCTGCTAGCAGCTGAGGGTGAGAAGTCAGCACAGCAAGGCCAAGGCTTGCTGCCTGCAGCAGAGGACGTGCCCAGTTTTATGCTGTAGCCCCCCTTTGGATGTCAGTGGGGCTTCAGGTGGCATAGGGTGCAGCAAGCACCTGCGTTGCACAGTGTGAATCACTTTCCCTGAATGTCTCAGTGTCATTTTTCACCGAGGCCAACACTCTTGCTTTCACTCAGAATTACTGTAAAAAGGATTTTCAGTTTTCCCTTCTATTACAGTAGGACTGGCTGCTACACGGCAGCGCAGCCGCAGTCATCTGTGCGAGCTGGCTCTAGCAAACTGACCTGTGTGTCCTTTAAAGGTATATGGCTCCTGAGATACTTGATGATGTGATGAACACGAACATCTTCGAGTCCTTCAAGCGTGCAGACATCTACTCTCTTGGGCTAGTGTACTGGGAGATAGCACGAAGGTGTTGCATTGGAGGTGAGCTTTCTACTCTTTTTATTTTGCTGTCCAGACTGCTTTCATCCTAAATAAACCAAACACAATTAAAAGAACCATGTTCCTGGCCCGGTACTCTCAATTACACTGGTAGAATGTGGACACAGAAATCTGTTGTTGAGCACTTGTTCTGCACCAAGAAACAAGGTGGCCCCAGATGTTCCTGTTCCTTCTCATTGCCTATAAAAACAATCAGAGTTTATTCTGGAGCAGCGATTGTGCTTTTTGGGTGCCCTAAACAATAAATCTTTCCTAGGAATCACTGAGGAATACCAGCTGCCTTACTATGATGTTGTGCCTTCTGATCCGTCGATAGAAGATATGAGAAGGGTAGTTTGTGAGCAGAAGCTCAGACCAAATATCCCAAACCAGTGGCAAAGCTGTGAGGTAAAAGCAGTTTTCCACTTTATTATAAAACCTACCTAAATAAAGACAGAATTTTTCGCTGAGACAGAGGGAAGCCCGTGCCCAGCCTCCACTCAGTTTAAATGCATTTAGATGTCTAGGCTTGTTTCAGCTTCCAGATCAATGTGTAGGAAGCTGTCTTAGCACCAAATTTCGAACTTCTTTCTTTGACTGTGGTAGATAGGTCTTGATTTATGGTATTGCTGTTGTTCTGGCTTTTCAGAGAGCTATATTTTATCTTCTAGTGTTGTATGTAAGCAGCTGAAAGCAGCAGGCAGTGATTTCGTTCCTGACCTGTTTTCCTAACTTGTGATTTGAAGGCACTGCGAGTGATGGGCCGGATAATGCGCGAGTGCTGGTACGCTAACGGAGCCGCCCGGCTGACTGCGCTCCGCATCAAGAAGACAATTTCACAGCTCTGCATGCAGGAAGACTCCAAAGCCTAACAGAATTCCCTGGAGGAAGATGGGAATGCATTCTTCTGTTCATCTTTTAACATGTGATATTATTTTTATTTTTGGTCTACCTCACATAATGTGGTTCAGTATTTAAGTGCCCGGACCAGAGCACTGACATCTAGCTTCATAGTTGGCCACTGGGAGGGGCAGCTTTTGACCTGTAGTTTTGTACAGCAAGTCCCTGGTTTGTGGGGGTTTTCTAAAGTATTTTAGATACTAGGTTGAATGGCAGAAAGGAGCTTTAAACACTACCACAGTGTAAAAATACCTTTTGCTATTGCGCTTATAACCTTAGTCAAAACCCAAAAGTTACTGCAAACAGCCAGGATTGGCTAAAGTGTTTGCAAGAAAAACCACACATTTTATCCTCAAATGAAGTAAAAGGCCAAATTTAATCAAGCTTTTTACATATTTCTACGCAGGAATCTGAAAAGGGGCTATAAGTAAAATGAATTTTTAAATACTGTATTTATCAATACCTAAGTGAATGAGATGAAAATTCCACTAAGCGTGTATATTATGAACAAAAGTATCTACTTGTTTTTTTTAAAATAACTTTTATTTTTATTGTCTTGATTTCATATATATTGTTATAGTTAGGATTTGGAATTATTTTGTTCTTTTCATCTGAGTTGAACATATTGATCAAGGGCCAATTTCTCTTTTTTAACAGTTAGTAGGAAAAACAATGCAGGCAATAATTTTCTGATAGATACATAGGGATGGAATGGGAGAAATTTTACCATAGCTGAGAAAATGTATATTTTTAAACAGCATCTTGCCAATCCATCATTGGTAACGTTTTGTAGTGCCTTTTGATGTTTTAGGGGGAAGCTTTAACAAAGCTGGTTCTTGGAAAGCAGCAGAAGCCTGGCAGAACGGCTCGCTCCCCGTGGTGGCGGTGTGTGATGAGCCCACCTCGCCCCGGGGACCACTGCTGCTGCCAACATGGGGCTTGGGTGTGTGGCCGTGCACTGGGCTGTCCTGCAGCTTTGGGGTTAGTGTGCTCCCTGCCGCTGAGTGTTTGACGCCTGACACTACTGTTCCCGATGTACCTGCGCTCTGGACTGGGTCACTGTTTTCTGTCACAGCCTAGGTACCTGATAAAATGCAAATGTGAAGTGCTGATGTGCTTGCAAAAAGTCAGTGCAGCCTATTGAGAAGTTTCGTATGAATTTCTGTAGTAGCACCAGGTTGGTGAAAGTGTCAACGTCCCTGATCTTATTTCCGTACTGCAAGCTATGAAAAGCAGGGTGTCTTCAAACTGCCCCCATGTTCTGGCATTGTGTGACTGCTGTCCCAGTCTGTGGTCCACACATTTGAATATACTATTCTAGTGTTTTTAGTTGCCAGCATTATGTATTTCACAAGTACTTTGTTTCTTTAGGTGTTTAAATCCATGCAGTCCATGGAAGTTAAACCCAGAGATGTCTCCAGAGTAAAGCTCTGAAAAAATTCGGTGTAGCACCCACTTACTTCTGTGGAAGCAAGCTATTAGCTGATTATGGTATTTAAGATCAAGCTTTGATATGAAACTTCTTGAACAGGGGCTTCTACATGGATGAATGGTTTGAACTTCCAGTGAGTGGGACATCAGTAGTATCAATATCACATGGTTCATCCTGATGCACAAACTCTAGGACATTATGGACTCTTATGGGTGTTAGTTGCCACATAAATATGCTCTAGTGAAACTTACCTTCTTGTGTAACTTTTATTCCCTTCTGCTTGTGTAAAACAATGCAAGTCTTTGCCTCATGTTCTGGTCTGTTAGCTGAATGGTGAAGAACATTTCTACCAGATTACTAGTGGATTTTTTTTTTTTCTGGTATGCTTTCTGAGATGTAATCAAAGTTGTCTGATAGATTTAATTCTTAAATGCTTCAACTGCATGAACTACACCAGGAGAGTTCAACAGATGTGTACAGTGGGAAAAGGCAACTTCTCATCCATTGAAACCAGCTTGTGTTGAAATTGTAGGATAGGGTGTCTGAAATCAATAGCAGTGGAAATGTAAGCACTGTGCTGATTTAGGGCTGCTTCTTTAAAGTATTTAAGCTGTGCAGGTGAGATGAACTGTTCAGAACTGCTTTAGCACTTGAGAAGGTTCCTGGAAGAAATGGTCATTCTTTCCAAAACTCTCAACACTGACAGATCCAGTTAGTTCTTGTGCTGAGGAGAGAGAATCAAATATTTATGAATAACTAGAGCAGTGTGTTAAAATGTGCACTACAACAGCATGCCTGAACAATTAACAGCGAGGAGAACATACCGAACAGTTAAGCTACTGAAGTTTCAGAGCTGTCTTACTGGGCCGCCTGATGTTACACAGTGGATGTGAACAATTACCCTGACAAACTTTAAAAATTGCTCCAGTGTATTTTTGTATGTCTGCTACTCACAGCATGGTGTGGCTGCACAAATTGCAGCATTGCTTATGAACATGGAAGTTGTAAATCGCAAAACACAAATAATAATTTAAAATAACTCTGAAATAACTGATGGAAGCAATCATAAACAAAAAAGTTCCGTAAGTAAAATGCAGCAGAAGCCCTTTTGTGTGAGGCACGCCCAGCCCTGCCCTGGCAGCGATGCGGTCTTGCATTGGCAGCGTGGTTTGCAGCTGAGCGGGCTCGTGGTGGCAGGGAGGAGCGGTGTGAAGGAACCGCCTCAGCAGTGGTGCTGGTGGTGTCTGCAGCAGCCTTGAGGCACTAGGACTCATCGGTGGAAAGCTGATCAGTTGCTGTGCAAAATGTACATGATGCAAGATGACCAAGGGAGACCTTAAGGTTACCTTACATGACATTTACAAAATGATGGGTTTTTTGTTTGTTTGTTTGTTTGTTTTGTAAAATGGAGGCAGTCATTGAACTTCATGGGGAGAATGATCAGAATACTCTGTAAGGACTCTTCCTTCATTTCAAATTCACTAATATGCACTTTTTTTTTTTCCTGTATTATCCTTTGAAAGTATCTATGCCCTTGAAGCGTATCAGATCACTGTTGCTGGGGCTTTTTTTCCCTGTAAGTTTGATTGCACACTGGTAGAATTTGGTGTCTATGCAGAAGCTCATCTGGGTCAGGCCTTGTGCTAGACTGAAGTCTCACTGTGAAATTAAGTATTGGGCTTTGGGGTGTTAGGCTGCTGGGCAGCCCCTGTGGTGACCTACTGTGGGGCACAGCAAGGAGATGCTCCTGCTTCTCCTCTGTCATATGCCCTGGATCACAGCCTGCTCCTCCTACTTGTTTATTCCAGTCTGGCTTTGGACACCAGAATAACCAACACATACAACTTTTTATTAGTTGAAAATGCCACTTTTTTTTTTTTTTTTTTTTTTTTTTTCAGTCATATGTGGTGGTGGATTTTTATATTACGGTTTTTCAGTTTTCCCCATGGAGTCCCTGCAAATCACTGTACTGGAATTTGAAAAAACCTGCTTTGGAGCCAGGGGAAGCTCTGCTGGGCTGAATGGTAGGTTGGCTTGGTCACAGCTCCAGCCTGTCAACACTTCAAATCTCGTCCTGTGTATATCTTGGGGCACGAGAAGCTACGGTCTGTTTTTCCTGGCTTTTCATTTTGCTCAGTATTTTTGCATTGACTTTGTTTTTGTTTTGTTTTGTTTTGTTTGAGAGGTAAATATATATTTTAGTAAACCATAGTTAAACATAACAGAGCCAAGTGGCTGATATTGTTGTATTGGGCTTTAAAATGTTTGTAAACCATGTGCTTCTTTTAAAAACAAAACAAAACCTTTGGTTTAGTTGCCTTTTCTCTCAATGTAGATGTGTTATGTTCAAATTTAAAAACAGAGGTTATACTGAGCTACTTCTTTGCTCTTTTAGGGAGCCTTTGGTTTCTAAAGAGAGAGATTAGTATATTTCCTGCTAATCTCCAGTTAAAGCACAAATTCTGAATTTTTCAAGCTTGATGATGCTCAAGGCTAGTGACCATATTTAGCCCTTCCTAAATGATCTTTCTCATTTGGGGGAATTACTTTTTTTTTTAATTACTTGTAATAACCTAAAACTTAATGCACGGAACATGAATTGAAAGGGAAAGTTAATTAATGAACTTTTTCTCTTGAACCTATTTTTTTTGTCTCCTTAAGTCTTCCCCTCACAAAAATACCCTATGAGAAATTCAAACTGTAATCTCTTTTGCACTTTGCTGTTTTAATAGTCATTTGCACTTAACCAAGATCATTCCCTCATGTAATCCTATATTTTAGCTATTGTTAGGTCACTTTTTTTTGGAGGAGAAGGGGGGGAGTGGGAGTATACATTCAGGAATTATAAATAAATTTGTGTAGAAGCATATCTAGTCCCTACAACAGGTCTTGATGTTGGACAGCACATCTTCTGCCAGGATCTCCTGTGAATGGTGATGGTCTCTGGCTGCCCTCAGTCACCAGCACGTCCTTGCTAATGGGAAGGAAGGTTTTTGTTTGTTTGTTTCACATGTTGTTGAGGATGGTGTCTTACAAAGTGCCTCATCATGACATGGAAGTGCTTGGCACCAGCGCTCCTTGCTGTGGCAGGTATTGCTTGGGTAGGGCGCGCAGAGGTCCTGCCGACACAGTAGAGTTCCTTGGGAGGACCGGTGGGAAGACACCCTGTTGCATGGGTCTCAGCCAACAGGTACAAATGTGTGTGTGCATTTTTGTGTAGTGGTGTATGTTTATGAATACCGAGACTCAAAGCTCCTGCTGTGGTTTAGCAGCAGTTCCGCAGAGCTTGCCTTGGCCAGCCAGCAGGGCGCCGTGCCCCCTCCCGCAGCATCTCCTGGGGACAGGGCCCTGCGAGCGGCACGTCTTGTCATTCGAAGCCATGCGGTGGGGACCTTCGTTTTGCGTTGTGGTACTCTGGTAGGTGTAAGCCTTTAGGCAAAGACATCCGTGTTCTGTTCGAACAGGCAGCACAATTTATGAATGTACAGGGAGGGGGGAGGGTGAAAGCATTAAGAGGTACAATATATTTCTACAGAATATAAGAAATGTGCAATAAATTGTAACCAAAGGCTATGAATGTATTTTTGGCATAAATAGACTGAATGTATTTTGAATGTAGCTATCACATTTGTGTCTAAATCTGCTGTGGTTTTCAGTCCCCAAAGAGAAATGTGTAGTGTTCTGTCAATCTAAAAAAAACAAAAAACAAAAAACAACAACAACAACAACAACAAAAAACAGTTGTCTTTTTTTTAAAGAAGCATTAATATTTTATCTGGAAGTACTGTAATATTTTAGAACTTAGTATAGCAGTAAAGGGATGAAATACATATGAAATGAAATGGGATGAAATACAATACATAGAGTCTACGTATTGTGAAATAACTAATCTAGTGTATATTGCAGCAAGTTATTTTTAAAACTATTGCTCAAGTTACTGCTTGAAATCTCAGTTGCCCCTGGATGTAAATAATTTGTTGAAATGTTGTATTTTGTATGCATATTTTACATACCAATATACTTTCAGAAAGATGTGGAGATTTTAATAAATTAAGCACACTCTGTTGCTGTGTTCCCGTGAAGTGTAAACCTCCGTTTGTTATGTCCATTTTGTGAGGGCTTTGAGGGCTGTTTCAGGTAGCCTGTGGACAGCGAAGGTGTCAAGCATGACCACAGCTCTCCCGCAGCAGCGCGTACCCCCAGCCCCGGCTCTGCTGTGCTGTGCTCGTGCTGGCTGGGGGTGCCACTGCTGAGCACGGTGCTCCTGTCCATCTGCAGGAGCTGGGGAAGGCCAAATCCCTGCTGCTCACCTTTCCCTTCAGCATCTGAAGGGGGAATTAGCTCTGTCTAGTGGGGACTCCTGCGTGGGAGGGCGATGGACAGCAGGAGTGCTGCCCACCAGTCCCGTGCATGGCGATGTGTAGTGTGTTGCATCAGCCTCTTCTCCGTACAGGAGGTGGGCAGCAAGGGAGCCCCATGGTGAACTAGTGTGCTCCGTGTCCCCTGGTGCCTCTGGTCTAGGCAGCTGCAGCCTGCTCCATGCTGGAGCAGCCAGCTTGAGACGAGGGAGGAGACATGGCCTTGGGCCTTGTGCGTGCGCCTGCGCCATGGCACGCTTTGCTCATCAGTGCTGGCTGGGCTTCACTAAATACAGAGGTCACCAGACCCCATCCTACCAGCTGTTTAAGTTCTTCAGTTCTGAAGTCCTTGCTTGAAAATCCCCATTACATAGCCATAACCTGGGGTTTTAAGTCCGGCCATGTTCAAATTGAAGGCACATCAGCATAAAATCCACCATCCTACTATGAAGCAGTAATGAGATGTTCATGACTCTAGAAGGGTATTGTGGACTTCTGTTGCTTCCTTACAGTGAGCACTGTCTTGTAGGCAATCACTTGTCAGTTCTGTCCTGCAAGAGACAGCAACTCAGGTAAGTGTGCTCTTACTTTTTGGTAACTGCCTGTTTCAAGGATAATTTTTCAAGTGTGACGCTGTCTGCGTCACGTGCATTGTACTTTCTCTGAGGCACATGGCAGCAGCCACCTTCAGCCATGGGGCTTGCTTACGGGTGTGGGCTGCCTTCACCCAGTGGGTGCAAGCTTGCTGCCTGCCAGCAAAGCCCGTGGGCAGCCGCGGGACAGGCGTAGCTCATCCCAATGGACAGGCGGGTACTCCCATGTGCAGACGCTGTGCCCTGACCTCTGCAGCCATGCTTGGCATCTGGCTTGGTGCTCGGCACATCAGCAACATGTGGGTTTTCATGTGGGGAGGTGTTCAGGACAAACTAGTTGGTGTGCTTGGGGTCTGAAAGAGAAAATGCTAATGCTCCATGTCCTTGTCTTCAGGTAAATCGACTGCACTGGAGTCATCGGTGCACACCTGGAGTCAAAGGTGAAGAGCCAGCTCTGTAGATGCACGGAGCTGCAGGTCCACATCCTGCAGAGGATACCTCCCTTTGCTTTCCTCCTGCCAGGGTAACGACAGTGCAGGCCGAGCCCTGCTGGCAGCTTGGAGCTGGAAGGTTGGGCTCTTCAGCAGCGGGTGGCTTCACACGAGCTCTGATCCCGGGAATGCGTCCCACTGCATTCTGAGTGTTTCAGAGTTAGATTAACAGTGAGCTCAGTCATGGTGAGATGCTAACTCCTGCTCTCTGTCTCTGCTTTATTTTGTAACGGAAGTTAATGAACAGCTCACCAGGGGAGGTTTAGGTTGGATATTAGGAAAAACTTCTTTACTGAAAGGGTTTTTAGGCATCAGAATGGGCTGCCCAGGGAAGTGGTTGAACCACCATCCATGCAGGTCTTTAAAAAATGTTTAGGTGTAGAGCTTAGTGCTACGGTTTAGTGAAGGACTTGTTATTGTGAGGTCAGAGGTTGTACTCGGTCATCTTGGAGGTCTCTTCCAACCTAGATGATTCTGTGATTCTGTAATGAAGTTTAAAGATTTCAGTCTTTAAGAGGCTGAAGGGTGGTGTGTACATGCACACTAATTCATGCAAGGAGCTTGCATGCCTGCACTCAGGAGGAGCAGTTCATGTCTGCACAGCATCTGCTGAGCCCCTGCCAGCCACTGGAGGCTGGATGCAGGGGTTATCCCACAGCTATGGGAATGGCACAGTCCCACCAGCAAAAGATTTGGGCTTTTGGAAAGATGAAGCATCTCATTTCATTCTTTCCTGGGCCTGCTGGACTACGGGAACACGGGAAGTGTGTCAGTTCAGGAAAGCCAGGGAAATGTGTAGGCAGTCCATAAAGAAAATTAAAAGGAGGAAAAATAGCAAGAAAACAAAAGCAAAACCAACTAACCAACCAAAACCCAAACCCAACCCCAACAATCCCCAGTGAAGAGGCTGTAGTGTTATCAAGTTGTGAGGGCAGGACCTCTTCCTCTCTCATCATGTTTGATTACTTCTTAGTTGTTTGGTAGCAATTGCATGTCACTGTTTGTCATTACCCATGTGTCCTGTGTCTGAAACAGTGTGGGTGAGAGGGCACTGCTTTATCCATCTGCCTCACGGTCTGAGGGCTGTCTTTGGAAGCAACGGACTCTCTTTTAAGGTTCTGTCACTTAATATTAAGGAATACACTTCAGATACTGCTGTCGTCAATACCATAATGAAAATAGGATCTGGCATCTGACTAGAACCTGGGTTCAAAGTACACGTAGAAGAAACTGAAAGATGCTTGGATTTTTTCCTTGCAATATTTTTATAAAGTTTTTTTTTCTTTCCAAATAATATTCTAAAGCATTGCAGTGGACTTTAAGTATGCTTGTAATAATTCAATAAGCTCATGTTCCAGACCTGATATAATATGTCTTACAAATACACTAGTCTCCTGCTTCATGCTAATCTTTTCAATAAAGCATCTAAGGGGAAGGAAGGGATGATTTCTGCACTCCGAGTGTGATGGTTATGAACTTACTGAAAGATTTGCTTCAAGTTGCTCAGTGCTGGGCACGTTTGCTATAACTCTAGAAGCCTCCAGAGGCAGAGGACTACTCTTGAGAAGCACTCATTTCATAAGACTACCAAAACAGTAGCAGCTATGTTTGCCATTTAGAAGTTTATTTCCAGTGAAACGGGGGGAAAAAAATCATAGGGTAAAAAGAAGTGTGTTAGCTTTTCAGGCCCTCTCGTGGATGAACAGTCCACTGCAGCGGGAGTAGAGCAAGTAGAAAAAGGCCCCTAAAGCTACTCTGTGCTGGTTTTGTTGTGGTGATAACATAAAAGACAACAGCAGGTTTGGGGTTTAACGAGATTTACATAATTTGTTTAGGCCTTCTCCTCTAGTGTGGAATGCAATAGCTAAGAAGCTGCATTTTCAGAACTGCCATAAGAGGCATTTGGTCTGATGTCCTGGTACTAGCAAAATTATGGGAAAGTTTAATATGAATTTGATACTCAACTGTGTGTGTGAATGTGACACTGAAAAAACTGTTTAAAACACTGAGGTTATTTCGAAGAGTATATAAGGTGGACACATAAAAATTATATTTTAATGAAACAAGACCAGGTGGGGTGCTACAATACAGTGGTACTGAAGTTGTCTGGGGATCTTCCATTGTTATAAGCAGTTATTTACACATATTTACACATCATGCAGCTGAATGCCCTGAGAGCTGGTAGAACTGTGAAGCTGTGTTCCTCAGATGCACTCCAGTGATAGGTAGCAGAAATCTCCTTTAACATGACAGCCTTGCTGAGAAACACATCAATCTGCGTTTTATCCCTGATATCATAAACGTGTTGTTCTCAGATACCCAAACACCTGCACAGTGGTGCACAGCCATTGTGAAATCTTGGTTTGCCCAGGGGTTTATTACAATGGTCAGATGACAGCAAACAATCAAATTTGTCTTTCAGGATTTCTCTAGCATGGATTGGCAAAGTTCTTGTTGCCGTCATGGGGAGGACACCAAGGTCTGTGTGAAGCTGCACACAAACTGTGTATCTTTGATGTGTCATCTTGTATGAATATAAAAATCTTCCTCTTTGTTTTTATACACATACGTGTTAACATATATCAGATGGAACCACACAAATCTCTATACTGCATTGAAAAAAACTGAGGATTTTGTTTTTCTCCAACTAGTTATTTTAATTAAAGACACTGCCAAGTACTTGGTATGTATTTGTTTAAAAATGAACTGTACAGATACTTGGCATACTTCTGGACTGCTGCTCACGCCACTGAAGTTGCATTCAATTAGATCTGTTGTAAAACACCTTTTTGATTTAATTGGTAAGTTAAATGGGAGGTGCTGGAAATTTGCTGGCTATAAGAAAAGCCACCAAGACCTGGCTATAATTTACTGGCTATAAGAAAAGCCACCAGTTCAGGATCATTATCTTGCACTTTTGCAAGTGTTTGAAAATCTAATGTAAAATCATGGAAACAAAGGTTAGGAATCTAAGCTTTCAGGACAATTTCAACTCAGCAAGAGGGCTGTTCAGGATTTCTTGAAAATCAGCCTTACGTTTCATGAGTATTGTTAGTATTCTGCAGATATCATGTGTTGGTTAGGAAAGCAGAGAAGAGCATATGGGATGGATTAGCAGCTAAGGGGAGAGGCACATGGGGTGATACTCATTTGGGTATGCAAACCGTTATTCTGAGTCATTGCATGGCTTGCCAGCTACTTGTCAAGTGGAAAATCTGGTGGCACAAAGGATTAGCCACTTATACAAAATGGCTTTTGTGGTTTTTCTATATTTTTAAGTGTGAAATACAAAACTGTCTTAGAAAAATATATAAAGAGACTATTTCTATGAAACCATGCAGCAGATTTCATGCAGGCCCCAGGATGGTTTATGCATGCTCATCAAGCCAGTCTGTATTACTGCAGGTGAAGAAACTATCTCACAGGGACACCCTCCTGTTGTCTTTTCAGCAAGACCACTTAAGAACCAGTTCTGGTTTTGAGATATACATGCAAACCCTTTCCAAGTCAGTGGTGGTCCATCTAATTATCAAAATGCAAAATCAGTCCCTTAATGTCATGTGAGTTTGTTAGTTTCTTTTCACAACAACCAGAACTTCGCAGTGAATTAGACCAAGGAAGCAGGGTGAAAAATATGAGGGATAGATGTCTGCAGGGAAGGGCCAAGCCTGGATGTGCCTGGGGAAGCCAGGCCAGACCTGAGGTACCAAAGAAGACGCAGGCTCTGCCCTTTCTGTCAGCACAGAGGAACCAGTGCCAGGCCACGTGGAGGTACAAGAGAGTCCCATGTCCTTAGGGCAAATGATGGGTAAGGTGGTGGGGCTGCTGGTGCAGGTCCCCGTACCCTGTCCTGATGCGAGATTTAATTTCTTTCTCTTCTTGGCTTGTTTGGAGATGAGTCACTCGGTTTCAGAAACGTAAACGAGGGTTGCCTGAGGAACTGAAATGCACTTTGTTTGTTTTCAAAGGCACTCAAAGGCAGGGTGAGGGTGAGCAGCAAAGAAGGAAGAGGCTTTGAGTCACCACAGTCCCTGCATTACTCAGCCTGCTTTAGGCACTGAACCTTGCCATCCCTGGGGTACAGATCACTTTGCTCAGGAAAAATGGGAGAGCTTTCCTCCTGTCATACTTTCCTCTTTTCCCTTCTTACCTTTCTCCCTTCTCTTTTTCCCCCTTCTTCCGTTTCCTTTTCTCTCTCACCTGAGCAAGCTCCATGGGAGGAGCTGGGAGATGCCTGAGCTGCCAGCGCAGACAGAGCAGTGCCTCACCAGGGAGAATCCCCCCTTCTGCTGGGATGTACGGCCATCCACATCCATCCCCACTGCCGTGCTCTGCATGCAGACTGCTCTGGTGAATGCCTTCCTTGCTGGCATGGAGGGCAGAGCGTGGGGCAGCTCATCAGGTGAAACTGGGATGATAAAGAGGGAATGGATAAAGAGGGAATGTTGACTGGAAACACAAACGTCCACAGAACTTTGACAGCACTTACAAACTGAAATAGTTTGAGCTTGGGCCAGGAAGGTGATTTTTACTAATGGTAACTCAACCACTGGCTGAAGAAAGAAATGATGTTTGTCAAGGTCCTCAGGGAGACACAGATAGGCACCATCCTTCACACAGGCATTCAGTATCATGAGGCTAACTCCACAGAGCATTACATCTCATTCATCACCAGAAATGAGGACTTATATGAAATGAAAATAAAAATCCTTTCTTTTACCTTTGTATTCCAAAGCCTTGTCAGTGGAAAATATTGTTTTTCTGCCTGCTGCATCACACACATCACCTGCAAAATATGGGGTTTATCTGGCTTTTGATAGACTAGAATTTTGGTGTTGAGAAACAAAATTTTGGTGTGCTGATAGTCTTATCTTTCAGGGTTGACATGAAAACCTACCCCTAAAGCCAGGATATGTGCACCATTTAGCTGCAGAAGTCCATGCACATGGTCCAGAAATCCAAGCTGCAGGGCTGGGAGGCAGCATGACGTGTCTCCCAGTCAGGAAATGTCATCAGTGCACTTGTGTCTTTTCTTGTCATCTCTGTTTTTGGAGCATAGGCAGGAAGAGTCTTGATTGTTCGGTTTTACCTGGAGCTTAATCATGCAACTTCTCCTGGGCCAAGAGGAGCACTCAGATTGCTCCAGCTGGCAGAAGGGGCAGAGCCCCTGCATCTCCTGGGAGATGCTCCAATTTTGACAAAAATGACTGGTGCAGCTCAAGGCCATGGCAGCTTTTTTTTTTTCTTTTTTTTTTTTTTTACTTTTCAAACTAGCCATCGTCTTTAGTAAGCATAAGATAAATGACAAGATCAGAATTCAGGGTGCGTCAGGCAGTTGGAGGTCTGCCAGGCTGCAGGGGACCAGCAGGTCCAAGCTTTGCCTGGTGAAGCATTGGTGTCACCCTGGCAGTGTCCCCCAGCCACATGCTGTAACTGCTGCTGCCAGCCCGGTTCTGGGAGAGTTCTGCTTGATGGAAAAACAAACCAGAACAACAACAACAACCAACCAAAGTAAAATAAGATAAAATAAAAAGCACACCAAAAAGCCCCTATGCTAGGAGTTAAATTTTAGTTATCTTTGAGTTTGAATGGCCCATCCCACCATGCTCATGGTTTTACTTACCCTGAGTTTCTGCTCAGATCCTGGTGTGATTTATAGTGCATCATAGTCCAAAAATGAACTTGTTTACAGCATGAGAGGAGACGCAGGTTTCTTTTTTTTAAATGATGCTTATTTTAAGCACTCATACTGCTTCTTTCGTAATCCTTTACTTCAAAGGTTTTATTTTTTCAGTGTGTGAACGCTCACAGCCGCAGCTGGACACCCATACGTGCTCCTCCTCCGCAGCCACTTGTGAAGGCAGAGCACTCGTAAAGGCAGGCAGACCAGCTCTGAACTGAGATGCTGTGACAGCTCGTGCCGGGCGGCACCCAGCTTCCACAGCATCAGCAGCAGCAGAGCTCGCTCCAGCGCCGTGCTGCTGCACCCCTGCCTGCCTCGTCCCAGTGCCTGAGGTCTGGTACCGCGGTGTTTTAGAGGCACAAGAGATGTCTCTGCTGAGAAAAAGGAGCACCACTTTTGGATTTGTACTGATTCTCTGTTTTAAGGGTCAAAACTCCCCTCAAAGATTCAAATGCCAGCTAGGGTTAACTGTGACACACTCTGTTCCGTTGTAAAGTTATTTTCCCTGATATTTGTCCAGCTTTCTCAACTGAAAAATCAGGTTTCCAGGTGAGTCCCATGCAGACGTGCAGCCCACCACTCCTGCTGGTGCTGGCCACCAGCGGCTGGCAGGGACAGAGGCACCCATCAGCTCCGGAGTGGCCCTGCAGTCATTGACTGGGGCACAGAGGGGGCTCTGGGCTCTGGGCTTGGGCTCTGGACTCACTGCCCGTGGCCACCAGCTGCTCCTGGGCTGCCTGTAGGGCTGGCGACCAGCACAGCCAGCGGAGGGAGAGGGTGGTGCTGGTCCTCCTGGGCTTCCAGTTCTTCTTTTGAACCACTTCTCTATCACCAAAGGGAAGCCGAAACGACACTGCTCTGTGTTTCCTCCCAGGCTTGTCCGTAACACCCAAGGAGCAAATAACCCACCTGAAGGTTATCAACGCCTCAAGGGTGCTAACAACCAAGCTGAAATGAACTACAGCTTACAGATAACTGGGGTGAAAAAACAAAATAGCCTCAAATTCCACAACAGTCCTGAGTCCTCCCAGATGTGTTTGCTGCTGAGATACAGCCTTTCAAAGACAGGAACCTTGTGCAAAACTTGCATTTAAAGCTCCTACACCATGTTCTGTCGGGGCAGGCATTGCCAGGGTGCCGGTTCCACCTTGTTCCAGGGCGGATTGGCGGCACTGCCCCACGTAGCACCCTGCTGGGGCATCATCACACAGCATGTGCAAGGCAGGGTGCAGACATTGCCCCCTTTTTGCTCAGTGCACAGGACGTTGCAGGCACAGTGCTTCTGCTGCTGCCCATCGGGTCACCTGCACGCAGCCCCCATGGCTCTGCCTCAGCCCCCAGCCAGCACCGTAACAGCCAGTGAGGAGCGGTGGCAAGGAGAGCTGCTGGCTGCACTCATCCTGGCTCTGTGCTTGTCCCTTGGTTCTGGGGCAGCACCTCATGTCCCTGTCCTCCGTCCCCATGCTCACAAACCCCATTTGCTGGGTGAGTTACCACTCCTTACTGAAGCACGAGCGCTCTGCTAACAGCACTGTGGAGCACGAGCAGAGCAATGGTTTCAGCTTCTACTTTCAGGTTGTGGCCTTCATTTCTTGCTTCTCTCCCTGTGGCTGGAAAGTCACACATCAACACGGCTGTCCAGAAAAAAGCATTATTTTTCTGTCTGTGCCAAAAGGTAATTTGAGCAAAGCAAGGGCTGCCGAGCAAGTGAAAGAATGAGCAAGCTGAATTCAAGGAAGTGTCTAAAGCAAACAGTTGTTTAAGGACAAATTATTGCAGAAAGTAGAAGCTATTCAGAGAAAATTGTTACCGTGTGCAGGAATGGAAAAATTAAGCAGATTTCTGTAGTTGCCAAGCCTAGTTCTTAACTCTGTTGTGAGCACAAAACATGCTGAGCAGCCCTAGTGATCTGCAAGAAGAGATTTATGTAATGTGCACCTAAACCACAAGTCACGTGGCCCGCTTTCCGTTTTCATACTTGTTGATCGCTCAGAGAGTGTATCTGAGCTCCCTCGGACATGCCAGCGTTCCGCAATGCCTCTGTAGGCACCCTTCCACTGGCATGTCTTTAAAGAAGCTAATTCAGCAAAACCATAACACCAGTGCCGTGGGCTTCGGTGTGGGGCCGACGTGCACGTCCCACGGGGAGCCGGGGCCGCAGATGGACAGCAGACGGCTCCAGCACCTGGCCAGCACGGTCGGCACGCTGCCGCGGGGCCGCAAGCAGGTAGGGCACCTCGCCGCCCGGCCGGAGCCCTGGGGGCATGAGCTGGGCTGCCAGCACCACGGGGTTTGCTGCTCGGGCTCCCTGTGCTGGAGCGGTCACCGCGGGCTGAACGGGATTTGGGGCTGTCATGAAATCTTTCCTGCAGTGACCTCGCAGGGTGCTCTTGAGAGGAGATGCAGGAGGAGGCTGCCCACAGGCGCTCGGGGGCCAGAAGAGCTTCTGCAGCCAGTATCCTGCCCTGGCTGCCTTTCTTCTCCATTTGCAGCTGTGCTGTGAGGCACAGAGGCTCCTGCTACCGGGGGTACCCTTAAATTCGGGTTTGCTTTGGCATGGTGGCCTGTCTGGGCTTTCCTTTGTTCTGCATCTCTGGCAGGAAGCTCCTGTATCATGAGCTGCTTCCTCCCAAACTTTGGAGTATTTTGCTACAACTATTGTAGCTATTCTGGCTGCCTGTTTCACTGTTTTTCATGCAGAACAGTAAAATTCTGTTGTTTCCAAGTGGAGTCCAACAAAACTCTTTTGCTGCTGCTGCAAATTGCCAGCTGAGCAATTCCAGCTTGTCTATTTGTCTAGTGTGAATACGCTTAAATAGAAAGCACTTGTAACACGTAATTTCCAAGTATTATCAGAGAACTGTAACACAATGTCTGTACACTTAAGGCTTTGCGCGGTAGCAGAAATGCACTCCATCCATCTCCTTGTACGAGCCTGGGAAGATAAGGGAGAGCCAGATCCAGACAAATGCTGGGAATGCGGTCACTGCATTGGTTCAGCCACACCAGCTGTGACAGAGGAGCACTCTGCGTGGCGATTGCTCCAGATGTAGAGATAAACAAATGATAATGGCCGTGATGCAACTGTGTATGTGTTAAAGATAAATTACAGCACGTACATCAGGCATGGGAACTGCTCTGCAGAGACCTCGCCTCGTGGGGCTGAGCAGCCCAGCTTTACACCTGCAGTTACCTCTCCCACCTCACGCACAGTTTATTATTACAGTGTCACCTCTCCTTCCTCTCCTTTTCTCTCTCCAAGCAAATGCATATTGATGAAATGGAGGTTTTATAGGTGGTCTTACAGTGGCATGACTTTATACCATTGAAGCCTGAGATGTTTTATATATCCATAAAGTAATTCCTCATTTATTGCTCACTAAAAGTGAAGGAAATAATTGATATTTAGCACTGATCCTTTTTTCTTCCAGGCCTCTTTAGTCACGGGTCTGCCTTGCCAGAAGCAGGGATGCCAGGTGCTTGTTGCCATGGCCATGCCTCAGCTTGGAAATGTTATGTGGCCACCACTAGAAACTGCTGAGAGCTGGCTGCAATTTTCTTAGTGTGTGTGTGTGTGTTTTCTGCTTTTTCTCGTAGGTGTTAAGTTTATAAATGCCCACAGATTTTTTAGAGGAAAGGTGTGAAAGAAAGGAGAGGTCTTAGCATAACAGAAACATGATTTAGACACCATATAGGTAATCGTTACAGTTTTAATGGGAGTGATGGCAATCCCTGGCTTCTAGTCTTGGAGCCTCACTCTTTTAGAGTTTTGTGTGCTAAAATGTGATGGGAGATCCATCTCTGAAGCCATACTGAATGCAGGGTTTCTCTTTAGTGGTTGTGCCTCTTGTTCTCCCAGCTTCTACTGTCTTGAGTAGTTACACTGATTTATTTATTTATTTCAAATAAAGGTGGAACTGGCACTGTAGCACTGTCTCCCAGTGAGGATACCTCGGTCTTCACTGGAGGAGAACAACTGAGTCAGTATTATGTGCTAAGAGTACCTGTTTTGTTTTTTTTTTTTTTCTTACTGTGTAATGTTAGCACCTCTTCTGCATTTAGAAGTCTGGAAAAAATGCAAGATCTCATTTTTCCAGGGCTTAATTTCCAACACAATAAAAATACACATGAATTCCTTCAGCTATGGCCTCATGCAGGCGAGTGCCATGCTTTGCACCAGGACGTGCTGTGGCCGCCTGCACCTCGCCGAGCTTGCTGCCGGCACTGAAGAGGGCTCTGAGAGCGGTGCTGAGTGCTCTTGCAGTCCTGCACTTGGCTCTGCCTGACGCTCTGAGCATTTATGCTCGCATTTGACTGATGGCAGTTTTCTATTTTAAATTGCAACCTTTTCTCTGCAGTTGTGCCCCGTTTGCTCACAGTTTCGTTGTGCCACATGTGTTTCCGTTTTAGGAAGCCTCCAGTGCTGTGCAAAGTGGGGAGATGCTTCTCCTGCCCCTGATTTTGTCCCGGGGCAGGGCTGCGGCCCCTGGGCTCTCGAGTCCTGCCCGTGGTGACCGGTGCAACCTCAGCACGGCTCCTCGCCCTGCACCTCCTCCAAAGCACCTGACATAAAGAGTTCCCCACGGAACTGCCACCATACTGACCCTTTTCTTCTCCCATTTCTGGTTCCAGCTCGCTTTAACCAGATCCAGCTCCTTGGGCGACTCCACCAGGCCACAGAGGTAGGAAGATTCCCTTCTGTAACAGTCGTGTGTGCTGGGAAAAGAAGCACAGCCCGCCAGGCTGGGGCCCAGGGAGCGACGGGGACAGGACCCTGCTAGAAAGGGAGTGCACCCCCGGGGCTGTGTGTAATTCCGAGTGTTTTCCTTACAGACACCTTGTTGCTATATTCAAAGATGACAAAGAGACGTTTGGGTTTGAAATACAGGTAAGACTTAAATGATGAGTTATTTCATTTAAAAATAAAATCTGGTGCAAACTCTTAAGTGCCACATCCGCCAAATTATGTTAATAGAGCAGCGATGCAGAAATGGGATGCATTTCTGATTTTTTTTTTTTTTTTTTTTTTTTTTTTTTTTTTTTTTTTCATAGCAAAGGTCACAGATAAGAGTTTCTGACCTGCCAGAAGTCAGAGCACTGAGAGCAGGAGAAATCTCAAGTGTGCAATGGTCACATGTTCTTTCCTCCCTAGCTGAGTATTTTTCAGAGAATTTTGTATGGAAATATTTTTATATAAAAAGAGAGAGATCAAACATCTTTTCCTAAAAAACACCTTGTGCTTGCTGTACAAGGCAGTGTGGTTACTGCCTCAGGGCACAACTGAGGGTGTGAAATAAACCACATGGGAACATCTGCAGAGCATATGCACAACGCATTTTGAAGCACCCTCAAGGAAGCATTAGGCATCACAGCTGAGCCACACACCTCTTCTGTGCGAGCAGGAGCTGCTCTGTCCCGGCAGTGCATGACAACACCTCCCACGCTGCCCCTTTGGTCTCATTTACTGCTGCTGCAGCACATCGTCAGAGCACTTGCCTTTATCTATGCACAAAGGGAAAATACTAACTTCAGTGAAATGAGTGCGTTAGGAAAAACCTAACTTTTTAAGATTTGATTCTGTGACTAATGAATGTGGAAGTGTTCAGCTCAGGAACAGTAGAGAGCTTTCGGAAGTGAAGATAATTGAGTCAATTATTGGGCTTTTGTATAAATTGTCAGGGTGGATTTTCATTATATGTGACACTCTGATTAAAATTAATTGTTCTTGGCATATTTCTTTCTGAACGTACATTCAGTGTAAGCATTTCACTAGAAAGTCCAGGCTCTGAAAAGACAGCATCTGTCTGGTACTAAAAATAATCCATTATTTAGAAGTTGCAGTTCCATTACTATAATTTAAATTTAAGCAAACCAGAATAAGATGATGTGAAACTCTAGGTCCACCATCTGCAGGGAATTTGTGAGAATTACAGTGATGGCTGAGTGCCAGAGTTTCTCGCGAGCTGCTGCTTCTACTAGTACTTCCCACTGGTGAACTGGAGTCTGGAGGCGGGATGGATGCAGGAAGGATCTGTACGTGCCCAGATGTCTGCAAGAAGGCACTCTGAACCTCGTGTCTCTCCCCACTCTGTAGCCACCTAGAACCTAGGTATCTACTCCAAAATAATTGGCCTGCTGTATTTGCTGTATTGAATGTGAAGTCCTGCAAAATCCTCGTGTTTCTCTTGGTGTCCTTACTTTAACTGAAAGATTTACTGTTGGTCTAAGTCTGAAATCACTGAATTGGTGTAATTTGGCCTGATAAACTCTGAACTCACTCCAGTCTTCATTCCTATTTGTTCTATGTGGACTGAGAAATTTGAGAAACTAACGTGACTTCTTATATCCAGGGTAGATTTGGCTGTCATAGGTTTTCAGGAACTTCAGCATCAGTATTAAAATTTGGTAGAGGATGTGGCTGAGTACTGATATTTGCATGTAAATAAAAATACATTTCCTGTCATGGTAAGACTTGCTTGGGTTACATCTTCTGGTTTAGCATTTTTCTAAATGAATGTCAGAGTTGATAATCAGATGATGGATTTTGCTTACAGTTATTTACCATACATTTAAATGCATAAGTCAAAAATATAAAACGCTTTTTAGGGGGAGGAAGGGACATATGTAGATAATGAGTTTAAGAGACCAGAAGAGCAAAAGTAGGTTAATCTTTTCAGTTGTAATTGTTAACTGGTCTGTTTGGCAACACCTGATGGCTTAATGTGGCATTCACAATGAATCAATCGTTTGAAAAGCCAAGGCCATGCCCTGCCATGTCATGGCTGGGAACATGAAATATCCTTCCAGTTGTAGGGTGAACCAGAAAGCAATTTGCATCCCTGCTAATAGATGTTCCTGACTGAAGTTACTGAGTTTTTGATAATGAATAATCAACCTGCTTTAAAACTAGATTTTTCAAAAACAATGTACAGACATCTGTCAGGTGCTCACTGTTCTCTAATCATAAGAAAACTATTTCTAATTATTAAGTTATAACATTTTAGTGTTCACACTTCTATGATCATATAATCTGCTCAATACAGCCTTCTCGTTTTAAAAAGGTGTAAAAAGACTGTGAAAACAAATTAGGCTGTATGACAGTATTTTAAGTATTAAATTGTTATCATGGCTTTAATATTGGTAACAACGTTGCTTTGTTATTACAGACTATTAGATTTCCAAACCAAAACGATTACTCCTTGGAGGTATGCACTTGTGTCTGCAAAATTCAAGAAGAAAGTCCTGCTCATTTATCTGGCCTTCAAATTGGTAACTATTAGCGTTTTTTTTTCCACTATGGGTAGCCCTATCTTGCTTTTTATCCCCATTAGTTTTATTTCAGAGAAAGTGGAAGGGATACGTATGCTGAAGATGCTCATAATAGCCTCTGCTTATCTCTAACAGGTGATATCCTTGCCAATATCAACGGAGTAAACACTGATGGGTTTAGTCACAAGCAAATAGTAGACCTGATAAAGTCTTCAGGGAACTATTTAAGGTAGGCATCTGTCCTCCAGAGTATTTTTAGTTTAATAGCCTGTCTCACTGGAAGCCAGGGAACTTTCTCACGCTAACCAGCAGCCCCACCCTGTCCCACACACATAGGACTGTATTGTGCGTGTCTCTTGCCCACTCTGTGTTTGCTTCTCTGGCACCAACACCACTGTTGCTGAAGTCAGCTGTCGAGGACAGGTGACAGCACACAGGGCCTGCCCTGTCCGGCATGCGTCCCCTCCCTGAGGACACCGCAGCACCACGTGCTGCTGTGGGGCCACCGGTACCCAAAGCGCCTCTTCCTTCCAGGCTGGAGACTGTCAACGGGGCCATGTACCTGAGGAAGATGGAGCTCGAGACCAAGCTGCAGCTGCTGAAGGTAACGCAGTGAGCCGCTTTTCTACTGCACAAAGCAGAGGGCTGTTGTGGGTCTGTTGCTCGTGGGGGTGGCTGGGCGGCGTGGTGGGGAGACAGCACCCGTGTGTCCTCTGCGCTGGCACCGCCAGCCATGGCACCTCCGAGGGTGGTGCTGCAGCTGCCAGGTCCCACAGAAATGTGCGGGGACGGACGGTGCCTGGACTGCCTGGACTGAGCGCGCTGTCAGGTGCGGTGCTGCGGAACCACAGCAGGCATGGCACCGCCGTGCTGGCTGAGGCAGTCGCGCCATGACTGCCCCATAACATCCCAGCAACTCACACATCTCCAGCACTGGGGGGTCCTCCCCCAGCCCCTGGGCATTTTCTGATTGGGTTCGAGTGCTCTCCCTGCCTGGGGTTATATGATTTTTATGATGTAGATAATGTAATGGCTATATGGAGGCTGTACAGCGAGGAAGGATGAGGCCCTTCAATACTCATTAAACTCAGTTGGGCTGTGGAGGATGCTTCTGGAGAAGTTCCACTCAGCCCGCTGGTCCCAGCCCCGCTGCCGTGAGAAGCCTCCTGGGCTGCTCCCTTAGGCAGCTTCACGAAATAATGGCACAGTCACAAGACACAGGCTGCCCCCCATTCCAGAGGATTTATAAAGCCCAAATCTGCTGTGAAATGCTCTGCATTCAGGTTTTAGAAAACAGTTGTTTCCCAGAAGCGCCAAATCTCTACAATGAAAGTTCTCGCAGTGCAGAATTTGGGTGTGGGCCTGGCCCTTGCGTGATCAGGAGTGTGGTGGCAGTGGAAAGAACCTAGTTTTGGTTGTGACTGTGTCTGATGTCTCACCGCGGGATGTGTTCAGAAGCTGGAAGCTGTGTAACCGCAGACAGGGAGCAGCGTGCTGGCTGGTGCCATTGCAGGGCAGGGCTGCTTCACCGGCACACCCTGCGCAAAGGTGCTCAGCAGCTGGGCCAAATCGGCAGCTGGCAGCAGCGAGCGGTTACATGTGCCATGTGCCAGTTATTTTGGGGAGTCCAGCTGCTAATGAGGCCTAATTAGATGAGAGAAACCATCATCGGGAGGTTGCTTTGCTTGGGTCGCAACGGGGGCAAAGAATATCTTTGGACAACTCCCCAGCACCTCTGGCCTACAGCGGGGGCGTCGCGGTGCTGGGTGAGGGCACCGTCAGCCCTGCTCTGCAGCCGTGGTTGCCCAGAGGCGGGTGGGGAGCATGGTGGTGTCTCAGGCCCTCCTTGACAGCGGTCATTGCTCCCGTATTGCAGGGGAGGCAGTCTGGGTGCTGGATGGGTGGCGGTACTTTACCCTCGGGGTGGTGTGTGTGTGCTTGATTGGTTTTCTGAAGTGTGGAGCAGGGGAGAAATGTGCAAGGAGTAGCAAGATTGTCCACGCAAGCTTAGCCTGGGCAGTTTGCACATATAAATATGACTTGCTAGGGTGCCTAGCTGCATGTTTGAGGTGCACCGAGTTCATGCAGGTCACTGAGGAAGCACCTGCTCCAGGCAGAGGTTAACCTGGCTGGTTTTGAATCAGTTATGCAGCATTTTATTTGTTATATCAAAAGATCATCTGCAACAGAGGAAGAAAGTTAAGCGTTGCTTATTGTTAGAATGGTATGTCAGCACCTGCAGGCTGTAAGGGCAATCTGGGTGACGTGTTCCCAACTGCAGGATCAGGGCACCACTGACCGCGTGCCTGTGCTGCTGGCAGAGCCAGGAGCAAGGGGCATGGGGCCCTGCTGGCAGCCAGCCGGCTCTGGGCTGTGGCAGGTTTCTGACAGAGTTTGGCTGTGCCATCCGCCTGAGAAACTGGTTTTCTATGTTTTCTGTTTGAATGCATGCTGCATGCTCTCCAGATTCCAGCCTTCTACTTTTGCAAATGTCCTATGTGAAGCACCTCGTCCAGAGCGCTCAGGGCATGAGGGCAGTTGTGCTTTGTGGAGGAAGTTTGCTAAACTCCAGGACAACTGTTGTCAGGCTGATGAGAGGAGGGCACACGGCTGCTTCCTGTAGGCGAAGTGTACTGCCTGAGAACCCAGTCTGTTAAAGTGTTTTAAACCTCAGTGAAAGCATGTGAATGACAGGTAGCCTCTTTATCCTTCACAGAAAACTCTGCACCAGAAATGGGTGGAGTTCCGCTCTTTGCACTTACGGGAACAGCGCTTGCTGCATGGTAAGTCGTCTTTTCTGGGTCGGAAACCACAGCACTGCTGAGACCTTCTGTGGAAACTCGGGCTGATCAGTAGCAAGCATTCCTTTAACCTGATTTTCATTTGCTTGCTTTTTCCCCTGTTAATGAGGGCATGGGGCTGGCCCACGGGAAAGCTTTTTTTTCAGTGTCTAATGAATTTGGATGCCGCTTTGCTGATGCAGACTAAAGGCTCTTTTGCATGAGTTCTAGAAAATGAGTTCATGTGGGTTGCAAAGTTTCTTTTCCATTCTCTTTTTCTGGACTTAAAAACAAACAAACAAAGCCCTCCCCTTATTTATGGGTTGCCCTGGGAGCAACTTTGGTTCTGCATTTTGGGGCAAAGCAGTGGTAGAGAGCCCCACACAGCTGGGAAATGCGGGGTGAGAAGGGACGCTGGGCATGATCCTCCCCTGTTCCCTCGTAGCATGGAAACACCACAGCACCCCTCAGGTTGCCCTGGCTGGGAGGGCGGAGGGGAAGGGTGAAATGCATGAGAGACACAGCTGATGGCCTCAGCTGAACATAGGGACAGGAACGGCCATGCTGACCTCCCTGCAGTGCTGTTTTGGGACAGCTGCTGCGGAGCCCGAGGCCATCTGTGCTTGCACAGGCTTCCAGCTCTCTGGCCTTGAGCAGATGCCGTTGAATAATGCTCCTTGACCTCTGCTTCCAGGAGAGGTGAATGACAACGCTCTGCTGGACACGCTGGAGCTGGAAGAGGCCAACTTATTTGGTGGCTGTGGCACACCGGGACCTGTTTCTCTGATCAAGCCTCGCTTCTCCAGTGAGAGCAGCTCCCAAAGCCGGCTGAGCTCCATGACTGTGGACAGTGAGGACAGCTTCTACCAGTGCAGTGCCTTCGATGATTCTGCTGCAGAGAGCCTGAGCCGCCAGTCCAGCATCGACGACGAGTGCTTCTTCCCCAGGGACGGCGACTGCGCATCCGGGAGGTCCTCCCTGCGCAGGAACCGCAGCATCAGCCTGGCCAGCAGCGGGTCCATGTCCCCCCTCTGGGAGGGAGGCGGCTGCTCAAGCAGCTTTGGGACACTCCCACGGAAGAGCAGGAGATCAAGTGTACGAAAGCATCTTCTGAAATTCATCCCAGGCCTTCACCGGGCGCTGGAAGAGGAAGAAAGTCGGGTCTGACACCGTGCGTGCTGTCTGTGATGTCTGGGGCTCTGCTCAGGAGCCGGCAGCGGGGCCAGGGACCATGCACAGCAGCCCACCTGGAGGCTTGCGGCAGGTCAAACCCAAAAGGCTGCATTTGTTCCTCTCCTCACACAACCTTACAGTGGGACTGATGGTATTTAAAATGCTCTGGGGTTTTTAATTATTTTAATTTTAATTTTTAATCAGAGTGCACTGTGGACTTCTTCATTAACATGAAAAATGACTAACTCCGAGATGTGAAGAACCTTTGCAGAACTTCCTCAGCATACTTTAGTGTTAATAATGGTTTTTAATTGAATCCAAGATTTATAGCTATTTATTTCCTGATACTGAAGTCAGAGGCCTCAATGGTGTCTAATAAAGCAAGCATTTCTACTGAAGCCAGTGACAAAGTCCCATTAGAAATGGGATGGAGCCTGGACCTTACAGCAGACCCCAGGGGAGATGTTCTGAGATGAAAACAGGCTGGTGACAATGACCAAATCAGCGAAGGGTGTGGTGGGGCTCTGTGGAGCCCTATCAAAGCCACAGAGCTTTTTTTGCAATTCCTATCGTGCTTGCTCGAAACAGCATGTTCTGTGCTGTGTCAGCTCAGTGACAGGTCATTTCAGTGCCGGGTGTCGTCACCAGCACCCCTTGAGATTACTATGGTCAAATCAGCTTAGTGGAATTTTAGCAGGTTGGAGAAAATGCTTGTCAGCATGCAGTGGTCTAAGCACACAGTTCAAGTTAATTTGAGCTCTTTAAGGCAAGCAGAGCAGAGGATCTCCCCTGGGGACGACCAGGGCTGGCTCTGGTGTGGGTGCAGGCAGGCGCTGGCCGGGGGCTCCCTGCGGGCTGTGCTTGGTGCCTGCCCACGCTCGCCTGGGCCTGAGGCAGAGACCGCAGGCAGTGAGGGCTCACTTGGCAGCTCGTATGAGGTGCTATAATAAATATGGATATAAATGTGAAGAAACAGAGGACTTTTATTTTCCTCTCAGGCAACACAGAAATAGGCTGTTAGGTCAGAGCAAGCAGCATAATTGTGTTTTCCAGGTACAATTGGAAGAATTTTAAATGTAATTTAAATGCCTTGTGTGCCTCGTTTCTCTGTTGACCAAGAAGAATGTGCAGCTGTTTGCAATTCAGATATTGCTGTGGCAGGACTTCCTGATCTTTTCAGAAACCTCAGACTGATACCAATATCTTTCCGTGGAGAGGAACCCCAAATAAAAACAGCCTGTCCCGGTACTCCTGTAATTGATAAATGTTGCTCTACAGGCTGCTGGAGGCCCAGCGGGGTGACCCCAAGGGAGGCTCAGCCCTGGGCATGGAGCTGGGCTTGGGGCTGATCCTCGTCAGACAGGTGGGCTGGGGCCTGGATTCGCCATCATTCTCCTCACTGGAGCTCATTTCTGCACACCAAGTTTTTGGCCTGTGATCCACTGCCTCAAGAAACAGCTTGGCTTTGCCAATCATGGTGGCAGAGACAAGAAAGAAAAGTAGAGATTATTTCCATGTGGACAACTTGGAGTTAAAGGCAGATGTATGGGTGTCCAAGTGAAAGCAACCGTGGCCACAATAACCAGAAAATCTGGCGGAGGTTGATTAATACCCCAAAGAGAACAAAGAGGTCCGACACTTAAAAAAGAGACATTAAACTCAGTCATGTTTTTGCAATTTGGTAAGGCAAATGTTATTGTTTTGTAACTCATGCCAAATAACATGCCTAACTTATTAGTGGAAATATGTCTAACTTAGATAATCTGTTTACTTATTCTTACTAAGTTATGCCTGAGCTAACTGTACCTGCAAAGTTCTGTGTCGGTATCAGAGTCCGAATGCAATGCTTGAAATACTTACATTTCAACAGGGTCAAGATTCTTCCTTGCTGTGTAGTGTTACTGAGAAACAGACTAGGAATTCCTTAGATGTGTTAATTCTCACTTGCAAGTAAATGTATGTTATTTGCTGGACTTCCTGGAAAACCCAGGCATCAGCAAAGGGCCCTTGGGAGGTCACAGAGTGAGTACAGAGCCAATGCCAAACCGAGACCTGCAAATGCTCAGTGACCTGCACAGAACAGTATCTTACACAGTTACTTTGCTTTTACCCTAAGCCACATGGACACTGCTTGAGGTCTTTACCAGACCTCGAAGAAAGGGAAGAGAGCTGCCCAGTGCTGTGTGCTTGCAGACGGGATGCTTCCAGCCGCCCGTCACTGTGAGCCACGGGTGGGTCCTGCTCTATCACAGCAGAGCACACCTCTTCTGTCCGGCCCAGGACTCGGGGCCCTGGCTGTTGGATGCATTTATGTCTGAAGAAACAAATATTCCTAGTCTGGGGAGATACGTGCCTGCTTTTAGCATTGGGAAGGCCCATGAGCCTGGGCACCCAACAAGCGTAAGAAAGGCAGTTAGATAAATGATGCTATTTTAGTGGTGGTGAGAGGACACTCGGGTTGCTACAACATGCTGCGTGACCGCAACGCAGTGTTTTGAGGGCCAAGAGCTGCGCGGCTGATCAAAAACAGGATGTGGGCGATCGGCAAGCTCTGTGGGGCTCTGCAGTGTGTCTGGGGATCAAAGGTGCCTCAGCCTCTCAAGGGGAGAAGAAACTCACAGGCAAACTAAAGAGAGAGCAAAAAGGAGGAGAAAGCTGTTCTAGAACTGCATTGCTTCTTGCAGGGAGCAGCTGGGAGCAATTCCTGCTGTGCTCCTGGGATGTGCATGGGGATGTTCTGGTGGCGTGGACTGGGTCCGTGGCGAGTCCGGGGCCAGCAGTCCTGGGGCGTGGGGCAGCACATGCTGGCTGGGGAGGGTGCAGAGCTGCAAGCCTTTGTGCCAGCCGCAGCTCCTGGGGACGTGCTGGCACTGAGCATGGCACTTATGGGGCTGCCTGGTCTCCTGAGAGCCAAGGGACTGACTTTTCTCATCCCCTGTGGATAAAGGGGATGATCCGAGCTGACAACAGAAAGAATCAAAGAATCAGAGAATCAGAATAACCTGAGTTGGAAGGCACCCACAAGGATCATTGAATCCAACTCCAGGCTCCACACAGCACCACCCCAAAATCCAACCTGTGTCTGAGAGCGTTGTCCAAATGCTTCTTGAACTCTAGCAGGCTCTGGGCCATGACCACATCCCTGGTGAGCCTGTTGCAGTGCCCAACCACCCTCTTGGTGAAGAATTACCGAATGGTTTGGGTTGGAAGGGACCTTAAAGACCACCTAGTTCCAGCCCCCTGCCACCTCCCACCAGACCAGGTTGCTCAGAGCTGCATCCAACCTGGCCTTAAACACTTCCAGGGTTGGGGCATGCTCAGCTTCTCTGGGCAGCCTGTGCCAGTGCCTTACCACCCTCTGAGTGAAGAATTTATCCCTTAAATCTAATCTAAATCTCCCCTCTTTTAGACTAAAGTTTGCCCAGCCCAGTGAAAGGGTCAGGGTGATCCTGAGCCCCGGATCATGCATAAGCCACAGGAAGGACAAGGTCACCGTATCAACCCCTGCTTTAGCAGTAAATGGGCAGACATCCCACCTGAGGCGATGGTGATGGTACTGAGCAAGTGGTGGCATTTCCAGCAGCAGGGCTGGCACAGCACCTCCGCGCCCAGCACTGCCTGTGCTGCGGTGCTAAGGGGGGAGCTGGCGGGAACAGCACGGGGTGCAGCGAAGTTCCCTCTGGTTACACAGGTTGGTCCCTGCTGCTCAGGCACTGGTGCTTGTCAGCTCGGCGTGGCTTTTCAAGGGCCTGGCAGTGCCTCGTCTGCTGCTCCTCAGACCTGTTTGCCTCTTGCGCGCTCCTGCAGCTCTCCAGTCAGCCATGCCCCTTTTTAGCAACCTTCCCAATTCGCAGTTATTCTGCTCAGTTCTCTTGGCCTGTAATTCATATTGCTGACGTTTTTTTCTATAAAGCCATGAAGCATATTCTGGCTTCTGCTGGGAAAATTTTAAGTACAGTGGAAAAGCATGCTGGCTTCAAGGCTGTATTGCCCTGCAAAAACTCGCAGATTACAGGTGCAGTCCTGGAAGCTACCGACAGACGTGAGGCTTTTGCATTTCCCTGTCTCAGACTTGAGTTTCTGCCTGCTCTTGGTTTTGTTCCATTTCAGTTCTGCTCAGGGCAGGCACCTCTCATTTCAGTGGCCAGTTCGCTGTTTTTCAGGGATGGCTGCATTTCTTCTGCCTTCGTGCATGTGGTTCTGCTCTGGTAATTTCTGCTTTCAGACCAGACATTTCCTTTCTCGCGCAGCTGTTTTATAAGTGTTCTGTAGCAGCTGGTGGCACCTAGCTCGTGTAGCAGTGAGAAGAAGATCACGGGACGTGCTTATGTGGGGCTTCTCTTTCCTGCCTGTCACTGCAACTCAAATAGCAAGCAGGCTTTGCACATGCATAAAGCCAAGAATTTGATGTTAATATCGCTCAATTCTTAACACTGTAATTACATGTAATTATTCATCTGGACCCAACTGATACAAAAAGAAGTAGGGAGTCTGCTATGTGCGGTGCCTTTAGCATGTTGAATACTAAATTCTGTTCTCTTTGCAGCCCCTAAGGCCAGTTCTGCCCGTCTCCTTTCTTTGGCTGACTGCAGGTGAGCTCTGCACAGCCGTGGGGTCCCCAGCTGTGTCCTTGCATCCCCTGCGCCCCTCTGTGCTGTGCCCCATGCCTGCTGCATTCTCCGGTGCTGCCGCACGTGTCTCAGCACTGCATGCCTGCTTGTTCCTGCGAGGTGCACAACCTGCAGCCGGGCTGGGAAAGCTAAGGCAGCATCTGGGGGACTGCACCGGGCAGGTGGGGACAGACCTGGTGGAAGTGGCCGGGACAAGGCAGCGTGGCACCTGACAGTGTTCTGCCTCGGGGAATCTGCAGCTGGAACAGCTTCGGTGAGGTTCGTCTCATTCATTGAAAAACATTTTTCTTAAAAAGTTAAAGAGGCAGAAATGTGATGGCTTCCGGCTTGTGCAAATGAAATGCTTTTGTAGGCTCAGAACATGTTTTTGCCCAGCTCTATTTATAAACAGCTGCCAGCGGTGGGAGGAACCCGCAGCTACTTCTTCCTCGTGCCCAGCTCCAACTCCACCTGCGTGAGAATCAGCAGGGACCACACCGGTGCCTGAGCAGCGCCGGGCCCTTGGCCACCGCGTCAGAATGGGGACAGGGATGGGGACAGGGACAGGGATGGGGACAGAGCAGGCAGCTCCTTGCTGCTGGCATGGCTCTGGCAGGGGGCCTGTGCCGGCGGTGCCTGTGGCCGGGCGGGATGCCACGCTGCCTGCCACCCTGCCCTGTCCTTCGGCTGGCACTGCATCCCCAGCCGTGGCACTGGGTTGCACAGCTTCTGCCGTGGGCCTGCTACGGAGACTGAGCAGTGCACGTGTTCCTCCCAGGCTGGGCGGTGGGGACACTGCCACTCCTAGGAAACTGTGAGTGGAGCAGAAACTGGGGGGTAGGCGATTAACGACAGATGAGCCTCAAGAACCCTGCAAATACCCTGCAGCACCTGCTACTTAATATTTCTGAGATGAATTTGAGTTACTGTGGCCCTAATGAGGCTCACCTACTTTCAAATTCCTGATGTGCTCTGGTGTCTCTGCAATCACAGGTGCTACTTAACGAAATTTTAGAAAAAAGGAGGACTTGTTGAATGGAAACTTCCTTTTTAAAAGGTCACTCGGAAAATGGTTTATAATAGATTCATGCAAATAGAGCTTCAACCACGAGCCGCTAATTTGGGACGTTGTGAATGGGCGAGAGCTGGTTGTGTCACCAATAGATGGCACCACGAAGTATCTCAACGTGTTTCTGGAGCTTTTTGCAACAAGAAGGTGCTGGGGAGAGGCGGACAGGACCCGTCCCTGTCCTGTCCCCACCAGTATCGGGGTTCAGCTCGGCTCCCAGGGGCTGCCCTGACCCGTGGGACACCGTGCTGCTCGTGCTTACAGCGCTGTGTAAGCGCTGGGGATCAGCCTTGCTGCTCCCCTTGGCAGCGCCGTCCTGAGGTGCTGAGGTGCCTCCCAGCCGCCAGACCTTCCTCAGTGGTGTTTGCAGACCATGGGAACCCTAGGGACAGGACCTGGCAAACAAGGAGTCGCATGTAAGGGCTCTTCGGATTATTTCAGAGCTAAGGAAATAGCTTGGGAAGAACAGGAAATGATCTTCTCTTTAGCTGTCAGCCTGTGCCACATACCCGTCCTCTCCTCATGAGAGTACCTGAAAATGGGCGCTGCCAACCTGCTTCCAAATGTCATCATCCATTTGTTTTGGACAAGTTTTTCCAAGAAAGGATTGATTTTTTGAATCAATTGCACCAAACTCATTTACAGCACAGTGAAAAGTTGTTGATTAAAGGATGCAAACACAGATGAACAAGAACAGTCAAAGCGTTTTGGCTCTGTTTCTAATCAAGGTCTGATCTCGACAAGAGGATTTCCAAATCCCAAAACCCAAAGATGTCAAAAATGTTGTATTGTATGAAAACAAAAAATCATTCAGAGCAGGCGATTACGTTCTTATGTAAACCTGGCTTCACTCAGCAGGGTTGAGATGAGTTCAGCTGTGGTCAGGAAATGGCCAGCACTGTTCATGCGACCCTCGCCCCCCTGCTAGCTTGTAGGTCCGTCTGCTGGTTCACAATGTTTATCTTACGCCTTGCCCCTTCCACGTTCCTGTAAGGAGCGTTTCTGCTGCTGTGGCCCAAAGCTTCCTCCCGGAGGCACGCTACATTCTGCAGCCACTGGGCATCGTGCAGGATGTGCCCGGGCCCAGCCGTGGGCCACACGTGCCCCTCAAACCACGCAGACAGCACGAAATGAGGCCCTGGTCCTGCGGCAGCCCATGGGGCTTACGGGGCAGGAACCGGGGTCCGCATTAAGCCGGTTACACGGCGGTGGTAGGAGCGAGGTCACCCTCTGCGGATTAGGAGGCGAGAACAGTCGGTGCTCCTGTCGCGGGGGTAAGCACAAAGGGCCATTGTGCGCAGAATACAAAATCCCTGTGTATTACCGCGGGCTGACATGCTGAAAGACCCGCTCTACATGCCAGCACAAAAGCCGCCTTGCTTCAGATTGTTTGTTTATGTAAATTTCAGCGCTGCATCTAATTACGAGGCCGGAGGAGCCCGAGCGCCAGGCGAGGTGCTGATTGGGTCCCGGTGGCGGTGCCGGCGGACAAGCCCCCACCAGCCCGTGGCTGTCACCGCCGGCCCCGTCTCGCCGCCGCGCTGCAGAGGGGACACGCGGTGACCGCGAGGACGTCCCGGGAGCCGCGGCCCAGCCCGGGAGTGGAGCGGGACGGGGCCGGCAGGTGCACGGCCCCATTGCCCCGGGCACGGAGCTCAGCATGACCGAGGACGTGCCGGTGGTGCCCAGCATGCCCGAGTGCAACGGGAGCGTGGTCCCTGAGAAGGGACCGCTCCAGGTCATTGGCATCATCGATGACATTGCGAGGTCTGTCGGGACGGGGCCCTACACAAACGCAGACACCAGCCCTGACGCTCCGCTCGCAAAAGGACATCAGGAGGAAAGTAGAAACTCGCTGGCGGAGGACGTAGTGTGTGGAGATTTTGATGGAGAGAAGCAATGTGAAGGTAAAGTACGATGCTGCCTTTTTTTGAGTATTTGGACAGAAAAGCCTCTGTATAGTCTTAGGAATAATGGCATGTTTTATGTGTGTTATTCAAAACTCCAAAGCTACGGTTATAGTAACAATGGCTCAGAATAATGGAGAGTCAGGGACAGATTTGAGCTAGAGGTTACAGAGGCTGAAATGAAAAGTATATGACCAAAGAAAAAAGCAATTTTTTCACTTTGCTCTAAAATTCTGCTGCCAGTCTGCAGCCATTAAAATCTAATTATTGGCGGTAACTGCTCCATAAGTACATTTCTTGTGCTTTATATTTCCTAAAGAAAAGCAAGAGGAAAATGATGCGACGCTACAGCAGGGATCAGTTGATCTCCAGGATACAGGAACCGGCGGCCAGGAGCCAGAGGAAGGTAATGAAGAATGCCGTGTGTTGTGACTTGTTCTTCTGAGGCATAGCAATGAGTAGCCTTCAAAGATGAGACTATACAGATGTTTATCTTTTTCAAATTCGTTCAAACCCTCATGCTGCAGAGGAGGGTGACTCACTCCCGTTTGTAGGATTGCAGCAGCTGCTGCCTCTCCTCCCGTGGTCTGTGCACGACGCCCTTACTGGGGGTCGAAGCACCCTGGGGCCTCGACACACGGAGTCTCCAGCCCTCCTGTCAGAATGGGAGATGCTTTGTTTTCTGCTCCATGCAGGATAATGTTTGCCTGCTGATTTGTTGGATGGCTGTAAGTCTAAATTTTGCATCCTCAGAACCCAAACTCCTTCATGAAGTGTCTAAAATGCCCTGATCCCTAAGTAACTAGCAGAAAATTGTCTGCCCTCTGGAACATCTCTTCCTGTGTCTTTCCGCTCGCACCTGGGTGGAAACAGAAAAGCATGCTCTGGGCAAGCCTGGGCCCCCCTACCCCTGCACAGAGCAGGGATGGGGGCACCGTGCACTGTCTGTCTCCATGGGCACACCAAAATACGGTTAATGTCTATGAGCATATTTAGTTATACCACGCAAAAGGGCACTGAAAAAGGAGGGCTATTTTATAGCCTTGGGGACAGACCTGCATGCTGGTGGTGCAGGGTGAAGTCCTCTTGAAGATTTGGGACATCCTCTTGGATGTCCCGAATGCCGGCTGGTGCTCTCCTGGCCACGGCCATCCCGCGTCTCCCCCTCCATTGGCGCACCCACCAGGCCCCGATAAGCTGGTGTGTCTATATGTCAGCTGCCACATAAATATTGAACCTCTCCTCACAGAAGAGCAGATTAACAACTCAGAGTAGTTGTCGTGGTGCTGGCAAAGCTGAAGTCATTTGAACAGAGCTATAAAAGATATACGGTCGTGCCTTGTAAACAGAAACTGGTGCTGCTTTGATTAAGAAAAGAAAAAAAAATGTATGAACATTTGTCCTGGGCAAAATAATATTTCCTAGCAACTGCATGGGTTTTGAGGAGGTGAATCATGATGGTGGCTTTCCCACTCGGAGCTGACATCTACACTCCAGCTGTGCTGCTTTACAAGTGCACAATAAAACCTATTAAACGATCTTGCACAGCCCCCCATCCATCTCAGCCACAAGCACTTTATCTCTAAATTGCAGGCAGCTTTTTAGTACCTAACCAATTTAGTCTAATTAATACTCAGAACTCCACAGGCAAAACGTTGAATAGACCATTTGTTGTGACAGTGGAGCAGAGATGTGCCGAACAGGACAAATACCAGATAGCCATCCAAGTGTCGCCCGCCACCCCTGAAGCAGGGACGTGCGCGTGCCCATGTCCCTGGGAGGGCTGCACGTGGGGTCCCTGCCCCACGGCCACGCAGACGGGTGCAGGCGGGTGAGCTGCAGCTCGGGTGCCACCCGTGGCTCCGTGGTGTGCCTGGGGGCTGTAGCTCTGGTGCCGGGAGGGCGGGTGGGAGCAGCTCGTCCTGCTGAGCCTTCCCGCGGGGCCGAGCATCCTGGCTGGGGCGTCAGGGATGCCAGGAGGTGGCACAGGGTATGGAGGGGGTTATGAAACAACTGAGCAACCCCTCTGATACCCATCCAGAACAGGGAGTTCAGCTGATGGAAATGTCAGGGGCCGGTACCTGCCCAGGCCGATAACCGAAGAGCTTTGGGACTGCCCTTCCTTCCAAAGTAGTGAAACGGCTCATGAGGAGGCACTGTAGCAGGGCCCCACATTGGGGTACGTGTCAGCTGGGCTCTAGGAGGGCGAGCAGAGATGCAGTGCATGCAGACAGACACAGCGCCTTCCGCTCCTGGGGCGCAGGAGGGGCATGCTGCACGGCCCTCAGGTCCGCACCGCCTCTCGTTAACAGGGGGCTGCAGGGAGGGCTCCCAGGAAGGTGGTACAGGAGGGGCAGGTGGCCGTGGACAAGGTGTCTGTGAGCATACGAAGCCTTGCTTAGATAGGTGCGGGCACGGTGGGATTCAGCCTGGAGACATTGCACGCCCAATGCGAGTGGCCTCTGGAGGGGTGAGGTGGGAGGAATGGTGCCAGGCAGCAGGCGGGCAGCACGGGGCATGCAGGCACGCAGCCCCAAACCCGCACACCTCTGTGTCGCTGCAGGGCCGGGCAGTGAGCAGCCAGCGCTGGGGACAGTGGCCAGCCCCAGCGGGGAGGTGGCGGGGACCCCCACGGGCATCGCCGAGCACAGAGGGAACCATGCTGAGGAGGAGGAGGAGGAGGTGGAAGAAGAAGAGGAGGACACCGAGGAGGACGAAGTGCAGGTGATAGAGATGCAGAAGGAGAGCAGCGAGGCGTCCCGTCGGCAGCAGCAAGAGAGCGGCAAGGAGGTGTCGCCCCCCACCAGCCCCGGCTGCAACGCCCAGGCTGAGAAAGCTGGGGAGCAGCCCAGCCTGGGGAAAAAAAATGACATCTCCAGACACAGCTACTCCCGGTACAACACCATCTCCTACCGGAAGATTAGGAAAGGAAACACCAAACAAAGAATTGATGAATTCGAATCCATGATGCACTTATGAACTGAGGTGGAGAATTGCTCACTGAGACAACAGTTCACTTTAGTTTTTGTTTTGTCTCCCTTCTCCCACCCCCCAACATATTTCTTCATGAAACATGAAGTCACCGCTTTTTGGCTTTTTGTATGATTTCATAAAACATTGTGAAAATGTAACTTCTATGCTTCACTTTGCCAGCAGGCAGAGGCACCCATAGAACAGGAGAATAATCAGTTCACTAAGTGTAATACCATTTGATTTGAAGTTTACCCTTTATTTTCTATCCTTTTTTTTTTTTTTTTTTTTTTTTTTCTTTTTTTGTAACCATTTTAAAACTCTGGTATGTCTGGAATGAGCTGGGGCTTCTGTTGCTGCAGACACACCGGTGATCCATGCCGGCAGCCGTGCTGGTAACACGTTGGCAGTGCAGCCGTCCCAGTGGCGCTGGGCAGCACAGGGTGAATAATAAACGCCACGACTGTTTGCAACCACAGCGCACTCCTTTGCTGTCTGTCCTTGCTGGCAACCTGTGCCTCTCGTGCTGCGCTAGAAACTACCGTACGCAGCTCCACGGTGTGCTGGTGGGATGGAGGGCTGGCTGTGCTCCTGGGTAAGTGCAGCGGGCAGGAATTAAGCAAGCTCTCGCCCGAGAAGGCAGTAGGTCTGCCGTTGGTGTCGGAAGGCCGGGGCATTTCTGGTGCTGTGCAGGCACCGTGCAGTGCAGCGCGGACACACACCGGTGCAGCTCAGGCACGCTGTCTGGGCACATGCTGCATGCGTCCATGCGGGCATCCTGGTTCATCCAATAAAACCAGCTGGCGCCAGAAATCTGTTCTCCTGAGTGCCAGCATTTTGGACAGTGAGTTTTTGCTCTCATACATTTCTTCTCAATTTCCAGGGTAAGTTTAGATGCAAAGTTTAAAGACTTTTTTTCAAGGCAGGGCTGATTTTTAACATGATTTATTTTTGTCATCTGAACACAGCCTTTCTCCATTTTTAAAAATCTTTGTGTAACTACAGTGCTGTTGATTTAGTCTCTTTCAAACTGTTTTACAGAAAGATTTGTCTTGAGTTGGAACTAAGCTTTGCAGATGTCATCCCAGAAAGAACTGGGGAAAGTTGAGAGCAGCTGAAAAGGGAGAGGAGGTAAGAATGGGGGTTAGGCTGTGACTTCAACTCCAGGCCTCCTTTAGCCACAATTGCTTTTTTAAACTATTAGTTTTACATTTCCAGCAGCACTGAATATTGCTTTGATTTTTTTGTTGTTGTTCCACATAAAGGCAATTATTTATTGGCAACGTCAAAATAATACATGGCAATTCTGTATTGTACAAACAAAACACAGTCCTCATTGTACTATTCAGAATTGTTTATTTGCTCTTTGGCTCACAAAAATTCAGAGGTTTGCTTGTATAAACTTATACTGCCAGTTTGTTTGCCTGCTCTCTGACAGCTGCCCCGTACCCCCACCCACTCCTGCTCTCAGCGATTCCTGTAAGGATGACGACACGCTTCTCCTAACGATTAGATTGTTACTGGGCTGTCTGGGAGAGATGGGGTGCGCCGACAGCTCCCCGTGACCTGCCGACGGTCACCTCCCGGCACACAGCCCGCCCCGCAGCGAGGCCAGCTGTGCTCGCCGGGACAACGGGCCAGTTGCAGATGTGCTCAGCTGCAGTTACAGAGTGTAACGGGGAAGAAAACGGCAAAGACCCCAGGCGAAACAAAAACCAGAGGGTAAGGCCGGTGCCTGAATGTGTACGGCATGGGGAGGTGCATGCAGGTGTCTGCAGGAGGAGCGGTGGGGTTCAGGTGGGAGACGGGGACAACTGTAGTGTGTAAGGCAGACATCCCTGGAGTTACCGTGTCTGTCCCTGC
Organism: Nettapus auritus; assembly: GCA_011076525.1. Lineage (NCBI taxonomy): Eukaryota > Metazoa > Chordata > Aves > Anseriformes > Anatidae > Nettapus > Nettapus auritus. Next base: position 38,732,189 of record CM021771.1, on the reverse strand, counting down.
TGGTCTGCAACACTGGCTTACGCTCCCGGAGGCATCTAGCACACCGCTCCCCACATTGTCAGGGCTGTGCATGGTGGGGACACTTGCTATGCTGACCGTAGGGTCAGGCTTCAGCTGAGCGTGGCCTCCCACTGAGGCTTGGATGAGTTTTGTGTTTCTGTGGAAAGCAAATTTGACCATCTGAGAGCAATGACCCCACTCTCCTGCTTGGCTTGGTGGCTGGAAAAGTAAAACGTAAACTCTGGGGATGCTCTGAGGGCCTCTTCTACAGACAGACTTCCTGCCAAACCCTCAGGGAAGCTGGAAAATGGAAATCAAGGGGCATGCAGCAGCGAGTGAGCAGAACTGAGCTGAATGCTCTCCCATGGGTGCTGCCACCCAGCCTACCCCAGGGCACAGCACAGAGCAGGGGCTGCTTCTGCCCAAAGCACGTCTGCAGCGAGCTGGAGCAGGAGCTGTGAGCAGCCAGGGGAGAGTGTGCTACAGGGCACCCAGGGGAACACAGCAGCCTGGAAACGCCCCTGCTCCACGTGGGGAAATTTCGCACAGAAAACAGAGTGGGGATGGTGAGCAGGGTGACCAGCTCTAGGATGCTGTAACTGCAGGCCCAGACTTGTTCTGAAAATAATTCCTCCCCATTTTCACGGAGCTAGGTTAGGGGATGGGCAGGCATGTGCCCCATGCACCTGCAAGCGTGTTGGGAAAATGCTCTCCTTTCTGAAAACCCGGCTGATGGGGCGATGTGGGTGTTTCTGGGTGTTGTGTAACAGCGCAGCCAAGTTCATGGCCAGCGGTCCCTGAAGGCATGCTCAGGTCTGTAAGTAAAAGATACCAGCACCGAAGTGAGCATTTACACAAACGGGGGATAAAAGTGCAAGTGACAAGCCTGGAGATGTGATGTGACCATGACATGAGAACACTCGCTGCCTATTCAGTGACAAATGACTGAATGTCAGCAAACAGCATTTAATGAAATTCATGCTCCTGATAAAACATGACTGCACAAACAACATCTGTGTAATTTTTCTGATAGTGACTGCAGGCGAGCAGCACCAAAGGAGGGAGATAAAATCAGGAAGACATTTGGAACAGGAGCCAATTGTGAAAATCTGTTAGGCCAGTCAATATTTTGGCAGACGCAGCCTGTCAAGTGCTGTCAGCATTGATCCTTGACGTGAGAGGTAACATTATGCTGCTGCCACTTGACAAATCAAAGGAGAGATGTGAGTTGCTTTGTAGCAAATGCTGCACGGCGAAGGCTCGGCCATCGTGAGCAGCGGCGTCAGACCAGGGCAGTGCTCAGTCCTGCAGATCCCGAGGTGCAAAGCAGAAGGCTCGTCTTTGGAGAAGCCCGTTTGGTACCCGGGGACGCAGCACCACCCTCCTGTTGGTGACACCGCCGTGTGCGGGTGGCAGCTCCTCGTGGCGAGCCCCTGGGAGCTGTGTGACACGGGGCTGGCGATGTCCTTTCTGTGGCGCTGCAGCGTCACCTATCTCAGAGCTCATGTCTTGTCACATCTGACTTTGTTCTAATCCAGACTTTCAAAAACCGGGGACAGCTTTTGGAGATGAAAGTTTCACAGTAAGAACAAAAGCTGCCTGCGACACCAAGTTCGGAGGGACTCGTGGTGTGCAGGGCCTGACAGCCCGGCACGGCCCAGCCGCACAAGGGCCGGTGAGGGGCGAGCTCCCCAGTGCCACGCTCCCTGTGCAAGGCCTGTGCACCCTCACAGCCGCCTGTGTGCCAGGAAAAGCACACGCTGGCTCCTGTGGGTGCCTCTGTCCATCCTGATCACAGCAGGGAGCAGCCGTGGGTTATGAAGCATCCTGCTGGGGGCTGCCTTCTGCCTGCGGTGCCCCAGGTCCCATGGGGGCGCCTGCACCCTCAGCAAGCAGGGCTGCGGGCAGAGGGCACTGCCCCAGCTGGCTATCGACCCACACTTGCCTTCCGTTATCAAGAACAAGCTTTTTCAATGCTCAATCAATTCCTAAGTGAACTCTGATGCTTAACTGTCAGAGGCAACAGGTCCTGCTGGGCAGGATCCTGCCACCAGGCCCAGCATGGGCATGTCAGATGGATTTTTGTAATGCATTGCTCAATAAGCTTCCATTTCCCCAGGCCGTTGAAAAACAAATGGCCCAATTTACTGTTTACAGACTAGAGAGGCCTGGAATTATTTCTGTTAGCTTATATTGTTGTCTGGAGGTAACTACTGAACGTTTTCTTAGAGTAGGATGGGGTGGGGGGAGACTTCAGGAAATGTTTCCTTTTAATAACACAGAAAAATTATTTGAGTTTTTGCCAAAGTGTCTCACAGTTGAAGGAAACCCACATTTCAAACGTCGTTAAACCAGATGTGCTACTCTTGGTATTTTGATCTCTCAATATGCCGGTTTAAATTACGGATTTCAATTACCATTTGGAAATGAACTTCCAGTTCTGTAATTGCTGTCACAAGTCCCACAGATGCCATTGCTGAATTCACAAGATGAAAGCACGCTGTTTCTGGTTCGATTGTGTTCCCTTCAGTCTGCGTAGTAATTGCCAAACTGCCACTTCTGATAAGGATTTGCGGAGTTGCAGGCGCTCACCCTCAGGGCCTGGAGAGACGGATCCACTTCCAGACAGGCAGGCGGCTGGAGGTGCTCTGAAACGAGGTGGTCTGCCTGCAGGGGAGAGGGACGGTAGGTCCTTGGACTCACAGCAAATGCTGTTTGAAGCCCAAGAAAGCATGTTGCTCTGCTTTTCTACCAAAACAGCTTGATTCTTTATGATATGCTTTTTTTTTTTTTTTTTTTTTTTTTTTTTTTTTTCTGCATTTCCCTAACACGAGCTCTCTTTGCTGACTCAAAGGAATTTTGGGTGGGATCCAGCACTTACACCTGTTGCTGAGCTAGGATTACACCATACCTTCTGTGCCTCGTGGCTTTTAGCTCCCTGGAAATTGAAGATTAGTTATCTCCCTGTCCGAGTGGCAATTACCATGCAGAGGAAATCACTCCAGATGGTATTTGCAATATAGGGAAACGTATGGCAGGAGACGGATTTTTGTTTTGGAGTTTCTCTGCTAATGAACTCAAAGCACATTTACTGCAATGAAAAGGACGCTAGGTAATTCAGCAGTGAACTTCAAATGCTGGGGTAGTAAATTGGATTATAAAAGAATGCAGAGTTTGAGTGATATCAGTCCTTTTGGTTTTCACATCTGCTCATCTTTATCTACTTAACCCATGTGGCCAGCAAGGCAATACGATGAGTGCTGCTGAAGGTAAGGGATGCTCCATTTCACTTCCTAGCATTGCAATGGTTCTTACGATCATTCGGTTAATACCTAGATGAATATTCCTGAAAGGACCAGTGAATTGCTGCCCCCATGGAAACAGCTCGGGAGGGATTCTCCGGAGGCGCGGTGTGAGCCTGGCCGGGCTGCGGCTCCGTCACTGGTGGGGCAGCAGCGTGCAGGGGCTGGGGCTGGTGGCAGTGACACTGCTCCACCACTTTGCTTGTGTGGGGATTGCCCCGTGAATGCCAGCACAGAGGTGAGCCAGCTCCACAGGCGGAGATGAAAAAAGTGACCGTGCAGAGATGGTAAAACTGTGGCACATCAGAGCCTGGCACATTCACTTGCCTCCTATTTCCAGCCATGCCTTGCATGTCAGCCCAGGAGGGTCAGCAGCACCGGATGTCTGGGGCCAGCAGATGGAACTGACCCCGGGGAGCATGGAGGTGCCCATGCCCTTGGGACCTGCTGCAGCCAGCGATGGGCCAGCCTTGCCGGGACACGGACATGGCCGGGTGCTGCTTGCACCCAGCCCCTCCAGAGCAGCTGGGCTTTGAGGGGCACCACGGCTTTCCCCGAGCTGGCTGGGACCTTTGGACCTGACTAATGCCAGCTCAGTCTGGAAGAGGTGACAACGACTGACTGTGTACCTGTACTGCTGTCTGGACTCCTAAGGGGAGGACAATTTTCTTGTACTTTTCACAAAATATTGTGGCTCTTGTCAGCCTTGATGCTGCAGTGTTTTGGCTTTGAAAGTATTACCTTTTTGGACTAAAGAGGAATGGGATCTTGTCTACAGGATGAGTGTGCTGCTTAACAGCTACTCTTTTTCTTTCCTAAATTAAGTGTTGTAAAGTATGCAATTTTATAGCTTCTTAGGGAGACTGCCACTTACAGAAGGCTGACACAGATACAGCCATGACTTTCTGTCTTTTTGCAGTGCAGGTAATAAATGTAAGTACCCATTTTCTTCTTCTTCATAAATGTTTTCTGTTAAAAAAACAACACTGAACTGAATGCCAATCGATACCAAGTAATATCCACGTAAGTGCTATTGATCGCCTCTATGTAAAACCAGGACTTTCTGCTATTGTTGTGCCGCAAATGGCAAAGCCCCGCTGGAACGAGTGCCTCGGCACAACAAGTTTCCATCTCGCCCTCTGGCCATGCTGTGCAGCAGCATCAGGCTACGGTTCGTGTTGGGTGGCGCAACCTGCAGCAGAGCGCAGGTTTACACCCAGGCGGTAAAGGGCCGTGTGGGCAGGGGACCGAAGGGGCTACCTTCGTCTCTGGGTGAAAGCTTTGGCGAGACCAGTGGGCCCCCGGGCTCTGGGCTCCACGGTGGGACCGCCGCCGCTGAGGCCACTTACCAGCTCTGGCCGGGCCGCTGCCAGGCTGCTGTGCTGCCAGGCCAGGCTGCTCTCCCAGCCCGCGCACGGCCGCAGCCCCAGCGCTCCCGTGGTGCCTGCCGGGGCGATGCACATGTCTCCGTGCCGGAGCAGCCGCAGCCAGGTGTAGTTGAATTTCTGGTCCTGTGGGAGGGATGGCAGGGAGCTGTCAGCCCACGCCCCACACTGCTGTGCCGCAGCCCACCCGCTCCATGCTCTCAGCACCCACCGTGGGCACTGTGCCCCTGGAGAGGGACTCTCAGAGCTCAGGAGAGCTCGTGCCAGAGCAGCCCCAACCCAGCACGTGTGTGCTCCTCAGGAGTGCCCGCTCCCCCGGTGCACAGGGGCGAGCGCTCAGCAGGATGCAGCTGGTGCTACAGCAGCACACTAAGCACGCGTTTGGATGTAAGCATCTGTCCCCAGGATAACGGATCTGTCTAACCTTCCTGCTAGTTCTGGGGCAGGGCGCTTGTGCCTGGCTACAGCCCCTGCCAGCAGAGGCAAGTCCTGCCCCTCACTGCTCCCAGCTCCGTTTGGTGTGTGTGGGGCAGGAAGGATGCCACGGTCAGCATCAGCCCTGCAGGCGAGGGGAGGTCAGTGTGGGGAGGTGCTGTTGTGTGCTCAGTACGCGGGGTGTCCTCACCTCGTTGTTAACATCACACGCGGGGTGTCCTTACCTCGTTGTTAACATCACACGGCTGAAAGGCTAGAGTGGTGTTTTCCACAGTGATGCATCTTGCTGTGGCTACGTTAACAAGCTAGAAAATAACAAAATGCAAATTTAGACACAAATTGTCAAGAATGAGTAGAGGCTGTTACAATACAGACACTGATTAGTACTGTCAACAGAGCAAAGCAGAGGCATTGTGTCAGAGTCCTTGGTGGGGTGTGTAAGTGCACACGTGCTCTGTTACACGTTTTTCTAGCATGAGAAGCCTGAAACCATCCCTTTCTGGGAGCATCCACAGCTGGATGAGATGGGCTTTTTCCTGGGTTTCCTTTGGACACAGCTGATGTTAGGTTAGTCCAGTCCTGTCTTTGATTCCTTGCAAATGTAGATTGCTGAAGAATTTCTGAATTAATCCCAGTGAATAAGCAGGCTATTCAGAAAAAAGTTCTCAAATAAATTTGGTTAGAGTTCAGCACAGCTGGAATTTGCAGAGCTAGCTGAAAAACAGATTTTCTGCCCTATTAAATTTTAAGAATGAAGATAAAAGAGCCATTCAGGTGGCCTGAATCAGGACAAAGCCAGGCACCGTTGTGAACATTTTCATGAACACAAAACTGAAAAGTGGAGGCTTTGCTTCTGTTGAAACAAAGATCTCTATGCATGGCCTAACTGCTTTGCACTGATTTGACATAAGGTGTTATTGCTTTGATTGAAAGAGCTGAAAAAGTTGATGTCTTCCAAAAATTCTTTTTTTTTTTTTTTTTTTGATGTTCTCAAGATTATTATTGTAATCCTTTTTTTAAAAAAAGTCACCTAAGCTGGTGCTTCACTGAAACCTTCATTCTAACCCAGATGGTGTTTCCTAAGAGAAAGCACAGGGACACGGCCCGGGGCCAGGCACCAGCAGGCAGTGCTCAGCACGCGTGTCCCTGGCTGCGGGACGCAACAACCGAGGCTGCGGGCACGCTGGGATGGACGGAGGCCTCCGAAGGGATGAGCTGCTCATAATGCGCTGACGTGCCCAACCCCAGGGGTCTCCTACGCCTTTTCCATGAGCAGCGAGAGGTCAGGCCGTGCTTGCAGAGCCACCGCCCAACGCCTTTTTGGTTCAGCCATGGAACCGCAGCATGGACTGCAGCCAGCAGGCAGCCTGGCCGGGCTGCGAGGGATGCCCGTGAGTGGGAGCCTGCACGTTACGCCCTTGGCCTGCAGACAAGCCTGAAGCGTGGCCAAAGGGCTGCTGTGCTTTCCCTGGCTCCCTGAGCAGCCTGCAGAGAGGTTCGAGGCTGTGTGCCTTGGCAGGGAGGCAGGGGACAGGCAGTGCTTGTTCTCACTGCCTCAGCCATGCCAGTCCCATGGTCACCGGGTCCCGGCCACCTCCTCTCTGCAAGAGCTGTGGCTGCACTTGGAGACACAGGGCGGGCAGGGAAGGCAGCAAGCCCTTCGGTTTTGAATCCTGGCATCACTGCAATTTGTCTTACAAACCAGATATTTAACTTACATTATTGCAATTACAAATAAACTGCAAGCAATCGAGCGTGTTTTCTGGGCAGCACATTTCAGGTTTCAGGATGTTCTGAGCAGCAGCCCATATTCTGCCAGGGGCCAGGCCAGGGCCGGGTTCAGCAGCCACGCTTTGTCCCGGCGTCATTCCCCTCCTGCCTGCGCCGAAGTGGCCCCGCAGTGCGCAGGGCCCTAGGCGGTGCTGTGCCCTGCTGGTTCTGCGGGACCCCGGGCAGGTTCCCAGCGGGAAGTCAGACCCTGGAGCCGGGGCTTTTAGTTCTTCCCAAGCACACTGTGGGATCCTGACCGCCGTGACAGGCTGGGTACTCAAAAGTGCCACCACATGCCAGGGCATACCGGGATGCTGCCGGATCTCTAGCTGAAAGCACTTTTAAATGAAGAACGGCAAGTGGTTTCGGTACGTACCAGCCCGCTGGCTTTCACCAGGGGAGCCTCCAGGTCGGGGTAGACGTTCTCCAGGTACCACCTGAAACTTCTGCACTGAAGCTTCTTCCGCAGCGCGATTTGCTGGGTCAGGTCGCCCACGTCCAGGCGTCTCAGGACCAGGTGGTACGCGTGGCCGTAGAACAGCTCCTTGTACTCGTCCAGCCAGACCTCTGCGACACGGGCCAAGTTCCTCTCCACCGTTCTTATCCGATCTTTCGGGAAGGAGTAAGGGTTGTCATTCCTGAAAATATGCCCAACTCTGGAGCACGGAATAATCTCAATCTCTCCTCCGCACATCCAGACCTGAGGAGCAGAGGTTGCTTTGAGAGAAACACGGGCCAGGGTTGTGCTCTGGCTTTGCGAACGCCAGGAGAGAAGCAGCGAGGGGGTCAGCAGGGGGCCGGCTGGGCTGAGCCCTGCCAGGAGGGACAGGGTCCCCCGAGCACCAAACCAGACATACGGCAGCTTGGAGAAGAGGAGACTGAGGGGTGACCTGATTAATGTTTATAAATATGTAAAGGGCGAGTGTCAGGAGGACGGAGCCAGGCTCTTCTCAGTGACATCCAGTGACAGGACAAGGGGCAATGGGTGCAAGGTGGAACATTGGAGGTTCCGCTTAAATATGAGACAAAACTTCTTCACGGTGAGGGTGACAGAGCACTGGAACAGGCTGCCCAGGGGGGTTGTGGAGTCTCCTTCTCTGGAGACATTCCAAACCCTTCCTCTGTGACTTGACCTAGCTGTTCCTGCTCCGGCAGGGGGACAGCACTAGCTGATCTTTCAAGGTCCCTCCCAGTCCCTAACATTTTGTGATTCTGAGATACAGGACAGGCTGCTGGGAGCAACGTACCTTGAATGAAATCTCCATATTTTCACCTCCCCAAACGTCCAGTCCTGGGTCGTATGTTCCCAGCTCAAAGAAATACTTCTTGTCGATGGAAAACAGGCCACCCGCCATGACCGGGCACCTGGGAACAGACAAGGAAGGTGGCACGTCAGTCGGGCACAAAACACCCGTCCCGTTCACCTTGCTTCTACAGAGGAATCATCAAGAAACTGTCAGTTACGGAATGCTCATGGATGGTGCCCAAATTTGCACTTACAGCATGGACCATAGGATTTGTCCCTCCAGTGCCCACTGACAAATGCAACATTAAAAAGATGGTGTTTGTTTTGTTGTTTGGAGCCCGAACTCTGTAATGGGGATGGGAGGGAAACACAGGGTGGCACGGCATGCAGCGGTATGTCCTGGCAGCACCACGAGGCACCTACGGGGCTGCGGGAACAAGAAACTCTTGGTGGGCTTTGGTGAGGTGAGGTGATCTGTGCTGGGCCACTGCATCCATCGTCCTTACCAGCAAAACACTCGGCCTGGAAGGAGCCCCTTGCTAAATCAGTAACAGCAGAACGGGCTGGTTCACAAACCTCTCAGATTCACTTTCTTTACCTTATTATATCAGTTTCCTTGATTTTGTTTTTCTCAATGACCTCTTGTGGAATCTGCCTCCATCCAAAATTCATTGGCCAAGTAAAAATCCCACGTTGAAAGTTATCCACGGTCATGTAGCTAAACACAGAAGAGATGGAGATGACTAATTCTGAGTCACATTCCTGATTGAAATGTCACACTTAATGAGCAAAGAGGAATATCTGCACATAATTAAAACAAGATTCTAACAAATTTCATCAGGAATCCTGCTAAAAATTCATGAAAAAGCAAAAAGGTGTGTGCAATAAATAAAGCGGCCATGGCTGCTGCTAATGTTAATTTGATTGTGTAGAAGTCAGCTATATTGCATATCCCCTGTGGGAGACTGTCCTGTGGGAAGGATGGTTAGAAGGTCTGTACGTATGTCTTTTTAAAATTAACATTTTTATGGCCAGGGTAAGAGGTTTTCTCAGGGCCATGGTAGGAATTTCTGGGTTCCCCAGTGCTGTGAGAGTGTTACCTCATGTCCTTGTCGCTGATGACCTCGATAACGGGGCAGGCGACCTTGGCCCGGCTCAGGCGGACCCTCTCCAGCAGCGGCTCCAGCCACCCCACATTGCACTCCACGTGCGAGTCCAGGAATGTCAGGACGTCGCCTGCGGGCAGAAGCCACGGGCACCATCAGGCTCTCACATCCCGGGCACCCCATGGGCCGACGGTGCCACAGCCCCGCACCCCGGCACTTCCCAAAATTTCCCTGGGAAGCAGAGCTACAGTGGGTGGAGCTGGAGATCCGAATGGATGCTTGCTGACACCTTCAGGTGCCAGACAGCCGTGTTTGGCACACCAGGATGCCCTCCTCCCAGCCACCTGTGAGCCACCAGCCCCTCAGCTCTGCAGGGCTGCTGATGGTGTCTGCTCAGCACGGTGTCTGTCTGTGTGCTCAGCACGGTGTCTGCTCAGCACGGTGTCTGCAGAGCAGTTCTGCTCAGCACAGTGTCCAGCCACCCGCCACGCCAGCCCAGTGAGGACAGCAAAGCGGGGTCTCGCCTTACCTTTGGCAACCTGTGCTCCCGCCAGCCTGGCCCGTATCAGACCGTGCCTCTCTTTGAGATGCAGGATCTTCACTTTGGGGAACTGTGACATGTATGCGTCCAGCTTCTCCTTGAGGTACTCTGTGGAGAAGGAGAGAGCGAGGCTGACGTACCTGCCCTATGCCTACTTCCAGCTGTGGGAAGCTGTGGGCAGAGCCTTCCTGGAGGCATCTCCAGGACACAGGGGGGTCCACAGGTTTGGGGTGCAAACTGGGGTGGTTCGTCATCCAAAATGGGTGTTTAACTGGGTATTTAACTGGCTCAGAGACTCAAAAAAATATTTTTATTCTTTATTGCAGTATAATTGCAATTAAAATTTGGTTGTAAATTCTTTCCTTTTGGCTAAAACAACTTTTTGTGTGTGTGCTTTACAGATTTCTTGGTATTACGCACCACATTTGAAGACCCAGCACAACGAGGATGTGCTGTGGCACACCGCTGCTTTTCAGGTCACATTTGCCACGGCTTCCCATGCTGTGGGGACAGCTGGTGGAAAACGCTCAGGACAAAGAGGGTGTGAGCAGAGTTGCATGGGGCTGGCACGCGGGGCAGACACATTTGCAGACACATTTGCAGGGGGTCACTGCTGCTGCCATTAGGTGACAGCAACGTAGAGTACTGCTCCCCGTAACCCACTCACGCTAGTGAGGTTTCTGCTGCTTCACTGGCTCATGAGCAGACACAAGGGGAAGCCAGGAGGAAAGCGAAAAGGAAAACTGCAGAGACATTTTGGAGAGGAGATGGTATGGACATGTTTAATGATTATTTAGAAAATGAGCAAACAGAGCCCTTTCCCTCTCACACCTATTGCCTTGTGGCATTATGGGCTCTTCTGGAAAACGTTTATATGTGCTGCCATGAGCCTTGCTGTTGAGACAGCACCTTCACTGAAGAACCAGCAGTTGAAAAATTACATCATTTAAAAAATTGTAAGGGCTGAAGACAGCAGGGAGCCAAAGCATCACAAAGCAGAGGTTCAATATGATGTGAAGTGTCTGTGACTACACAGGTGAAGTCACTGTGCATGCAGACAGGGACAGATCCTGAACGCTTTTATCACAACCACCCCCGTGTCCGAGCAGCCCTGGACGTGTGCGCCTGCCACCAGCACTGAAAGCCATGTTCACCCATCTGGGAACTGCGCAGAGAAGGGCGAGAACGTCTTTATAAACGCACGTGCCCTGGAGCCAGGACACCTCATGTGTGCGCAGGCTGCGTAGGCACTTCAATACATCGAAAGAAGAAAATGCGATTTCTTCCTGCAACTCAGAATTGAATTACAGAGAACAAATTGCATTTTGGCCTCAAGTTATATTAGTTTCATAACGGTAGAAGCAGCTTGGCCTACCTTTCGTGCTGAAGTCGTCCACCAGAATGATTTCCTCGACCAGGTGGGGAGGCGAGCGGCTGAGGACGCTGTGAACGGAGCGCAGGAGCGTGGACCACACCTCGTCCACGAAGCACATGATGATGGTGGTGGTCGGGAGGTCGTCATGGACCCGCTGCTCGGAGCACCTGCAACGGCAGCACAGCTGCTGTGCCCTGAACGCCTCCGGGCTGGGCACCGCCGGGAAACGCGCAGGGAGGGGGAAGTGGGAAACGTGGAACAGGGGGGCTCGGCCCCCCATGGGGCTGGGTCAGGAGAGCAGGGGGCAGCCCCGTGGGGAGGGGATGCACCCACCCTTTCTTTCCACAGGGACCTCTCTTCTCCTCCCCACCCCCAGGTGACAACATCTCCTCCCCACAAGCACTGGGAAGCTGCTGGGGAGCGAGGCCGGTCCCAGCTCTGCACCCTGGTCAAGGGGACACCTGCGGGGAAAGGAGCCCTGTGCACGCGGCTGTGATGCTCTGAGCACCTGCAGGCGTGGGACCCCGGGCTTCAGGAGGTCGCCTTGTCTGGGAAAAGTCAGCAGCACGCTGAGTGCAGGGAATGGCCATTTCCATGAGGGGCCACTCAGCAGGGCAACTTGTGGAGCCAGCAGACAGTGAGGAAGGGTGTCCCAGCCCAACCTCTGCACCTAACTGCTGTGCAGGACGGGAAGACACCCAAAAATCTGGCTGTTGCGTACCAGTATTGGTGGGTCCGCTCCCCCAGCACCCTGCATCTCAGGGCCCAGCACCCACAGCTCCCCGGGGACACCCAGCACCGCCGGCCGTGCCCCGGCCCTGCCCAGGGCTCCGAGCAGCTCCCGCGTCCCTCGCAAACCGCCCGCTGCACGCGTCCCAGGGGCCGAGGGAGCGATAACATCTCTCCCCTGCCTGTGAGTTTGTCATTTCCTTCTGTGACAGCCCAAAACGCAACGGCTGGGTCAGGCCTGTGTCTGCAGTGTTTGAACAAAAGGTCGATGAGCAGCTTTTCTTGTCGCTATTTGCAATTCAAGCACCGCTTCGCTGCCTGCCTGCGGGGAGCTGGGCTCCTCCAGCAATCCATCTCCAAGGGCATCTCGAGGCGCCCGGGACGCCTCAAGGAAGAGCTGCGCGCCCCCGAATGTGCTGCTTTATCCAGAATATTCATGACCTATTGGGACTTGCTTTCTCTCATCCATAAGCTGAGGTCTGATAACAGGTTTTCCTCTCTTCCTTCCAGAGCAGACCTCCTGCAGGCAGGACAGGCACCAGCCTGCCTGCAGATGCCGAAAATGAATTTATCAATGATGAATCAAAGCTCCTGTTCACTCTGTTATCAACAGCAGACAGCAAACAGGGCCATATATATATATATATATATACACACACGTATATATATGTGGGACTGTACGGATAAGTGACTTCTCATCTGGATGAAGGGGCCCTCGGGTTCAGCTGGTGCTGGCCCGGATGCTGACACCGCCCGTAGGGTGCAGCCTGACCCCATGTAGCAGCACGTGTCCCGGGGTCAGGGTCCCGGGACCAGCCCCTGTTTGGCTAAGGCGTTATCCCGGATACCCCAGCGGCTACGCCTCCCTTCCCGGCAGGTGCCTGATTCACCGGAGGCGGGCGGGTGCTCCTGGAAGGCAAGTGTTCTGCTCCACAGCGCTCCAGGGCTCGTCTTTCAAGTCTGGTTTGAGCCACGTCGGCTCTTTTTCTGTATGCAGCTGGCTCCCACAGCTGGCATCTTCTGCGCGCTGGAAAGGTGCTGCAGCTCCTTCCCTGCCCTCCAGGACTTCACCTTGGCTCACAAAGCGAGTAACGACAGTGGCACAGAACACCTGTGTATTGTCCTGTGGGTCACAGCACAAAGCCCGTGCCACTGCTCCCAGGGTGGGGACAGGAGGATTCACCTGAATTTGGACCTGTTCTAGACCTTGTCTGCAGTTATTCAGGCGCATATGCTCTAGAAAGGAGCCCCGTGAACGTCCGCCCCTTCTGTTGGCAAGGTACTGCGCACATCTTGCCTTGCATTTGTATGTGGACTGTGGCAGGGGGTTGGCTTGTTTTTCAAAGTGCAATAGTGACATTTGCAGACTCAGGCACACATTGCAGGGGGACGGCTGTGAAGCAATTTGCCCAGGAGCCCCCTCATGCCCTGTAGGTGGGTGAGGCCAGCAGGATAGCTCCGGGGGGGAGAGCGATGGGCAGTGGCAGCTCCAGGCGTGAGAGCAGCAGTGCTCCCGGGCACGTTGGTGGTGTGCAGAAGTGGTTGAGGAACCAAACGCACGGAGAGCGATACAAAGCAGTGCTCGGTGCTACACCCAGTAAGGCAAATAAAACATTTTAAGGCACAAAAAGGCCCGAGCCCCATGGTCTGCCTCATGTGCCCCAACCGCTTTGGACAGCAGGGCATAGCTGAGCTGGGGATTTTGCCCAGCTTTACTGTTAGTAACGAGCTCCTCTCACCTGGGAACACGGAGCCCTCTCACTGCTGGCGTGCCCTCAGCCAAGGCCTCGGTGCCCCCGCTGCCCTCCCCGGGAGCCCCCCAGCAGCGCGGCACAGCCCCTGCGCAGGGCAGCACATCTTACCCGGCAGGCCTGGTGTCCGCCACGGCTCGGTCGACAGGGATCAGATCGCTGAGGTAGACGTTAAAGTTTCCTTCTTTCCACCTGCTTTTTGCTTCTTCTTGCTTGTCGTCAGGGACTGCCACAGGATGCCCAAACTGCCCGGGAGCCTGGGGGTCTCTGGGGGCCAGCGTTGCATCCACGGCCAACACCCTGTGTGTCCCGGGGCTGCCCCCTGGCCGGGCCGCACGGCTGCTGCTGCCCACCACCCCCTGCCTGCCCCGCTCGGCTGCCCCCCCGGCAGCCCCTGCTGTCCCCGCACCTGCTGCCCCAGGGGAGCCGTGGGCCGGGGAGCGCGGTGCTGCGGCCCTGCCGACGGTGCTGGTGGCGAGGGTGCTGCTGTGCCTCGTGGCAGCGAGCTCCGGTGCTCCGCGTGGTTCGGGGCTCCGCGAGAAGTTTCGCATGGCGTCCGACCCGAGGCTCGGGGTTGCTGTGCTGCTGCTGGGTTTTGCCCCCGCTTTGCTGATGAGGACGAAGTGTTTTTCAGGGGACGCTGCTGCCTCTCCCACTCGGGCTCCATGGTGTCCGGGCTCGGCTCCCCGTCCCGCTGCCCGGGGGGGTTGTGCTGGGCTGCCGGGGGGGGTCAGGCTCCCAGGTGCAGCGTGTGTGGCTCGCTCTCGCACCGTCGCCCCAGCCCTGGCTTGCTCCACGGGCTCAGGCGCTGGCAGGTCCGGGGTCAGGGCCTCGTCCCTCGGTGCCCCGGCTCTTGCCGTGGATGGCGGTGCCCCGGGCAGTCGGGCCGTGCTCGCGACGGCGCTCGCTGCCGTGCCCGCTGCCGCCCTCGCCGCCGGGGGTCCGCTCGCCGCCGGTGCCACGTCGCTCCGCGCGGCCGCTGCAGCCGGGGGCCGCCCGTCCCGTCGGGGCGC